>CM018043.1:25193248-25793248 GCA_008638375.1 Nyssa sinensis | reverse complement strand
CAACTTTTAAGCATGCAAATATGTAGTTTATATAGGTTTTATATATATATATATATACACACTATATGTATGTTGCGTGTAAGCTAGAAGAAAATTAGAAGTGTGTGCATGTGTGTGTGCGGATAGAAATAAGAGAGAGGTGTAGAGAGAGAAAGAGAGAATGAAAGAAAAAGAGGGAGAAGCTCAATGCATGCTGCATGCATGGATGGAAGGAACAGAAATGGAAGGAGAAAAGGGGAGGCCAAGGAATGGATGGGGCAGAATGGCTTGACAAAAGAAGAAAACTGAAGAGAGGGAGAGAGAGGTAACTTCTCTCTCTAAGAATATTTTTGGTTTAGCTTATATTTTTTGAGGTTATTAATGCATGCATGTGATTAACATGGAAAGTGAAAGAAAATGGAGAAGAACTGGAGAATTTGGGCTTGAAAAACTCTAGAACCCGAAATATGAAAAAAATGTTTTTTTAACCTAACTTATTTAAATCCTTGAAATAATGGCATGGCTCGAAAGAGCATAAGGATAAGAGTATTCTACAATTTGTCTCATTCAAAATGGTTAGGAAACCACTAAGAACCACCGAATTATAGCCTAGAGAGAGAAGAACGAAAACTTGATTAGGAGCCTAATTCGTTGGGATTTAGGAATGGGTAAACATTCTCTGAGGTCCCAGAAAAACATAGGAAGAAAAAGCAAGGCAAAACAGTGGCTAGAAAGTGATGAAATAGGAAAAATGTATCTCGTCGAAAAGTCGAGCCCTCGGAACCCGACTGTGATCTCCTACTTTGACTGGCCTAGCTTGTGTAAAGCCTAAATATAAGGTTGGATATGGAATCCTCACTAAAATTAAATTCGAACCCTGTTGATTTTACATCGGAAAGTGATCGGTGACGTTCGCCGGCGCCGGAGAATGTGACCTGAACTCTCACTGAAGACTTGGGGATGAAAACTATTCATGGGTCGAGTCACGGACCGGATCTCGGGCTGGATCCTGACCCACTATTTAATTGGATTTAAACCCTAAAATGAAATGTCGTCGTTTTACTAAAGGATTAAAATAAAAATAAAAAGTAGGACTGACATCAGCATGATGCAATGAACCAAACGAACCGGTTGGTTCTTTATTATTTGGGACCGGTTCACTTGGAGCCTAACTAAACCAATGGGTTTTATTTAAATAGTTCCTGAAATTTCAATTAGACCCCTAGAACTCTCACTGAAGACTTGGAACCCCAACATCAGCATGATGCAACGAACTAGACGAACCAGTTGGTCCTTTATTATTTGGGACCGGTTCACTTAGAACCTAACTAAACCAATGAGTTTTATTTAAATAGTTCCTGAAATTCCAATTAGACCCCCAAAACCTTCTGTTAATCATAAAATAACCCCAACAATTTTAATTAATTACGGATTGGCCTAGAAATTAATTAAATCTTAATTTTAAATCCTTTTAATTATAAGAGAAATTACCAAAATTCCCTTAGGCCAAATGAAGGCCAATTAAAATAAAAGAATAATGTAACCCAATGTTTTTGGGCATTCTAGACTTAACGGCGGAGCTCGATTTATGAGATTAAATCCCAAAAATTATGAACGGACAAACTGGAATAATTTTAAATATGTCCTAATGATTAATTAAATGACCAATTTAACTCTGATGACTATGAAAATACATACTTTAACATTTTGGACCCAATGGAGGAATCCATTTTATGAAACGAAGTCCCAAAAATATAGACACGTAAAAATTTAAAATTACTATTTTACTCTCAGTAATCCAAAAGCCAATTAAATATCAAGGTGACATATTCTTATTTTATTTGACGTTCCAAACTCAATGGTGAAGTCTGTTTTAGCAAACAAAGTATTGAAAAGTGTGACACGTGAAAGTAAAAATTATAAAAATGCCCCTAGGCTTAATGTAAGTCACATATATGCAAATTAAGGTCCGAAAAAGCCTAAATTAATTATATTCAATATTCCAGACTTGATGGTGACATTCCTTTGAGGAAAATAAGACTCGGTAATAAATTAAAAAATGATGAATACGTCCTTAGGACTTAATGAAGTTACCAAAAGTATAAAAATGAAATCAATAAGTCCACATAAATGTTATAATGACCGAATAGACTCAAAATGGAGTCTGAGTACATAAATCGTGTACGAAAAAATATGGGACATTAAAAAATGTAAATTACCAATTTACCCTTGAAAGGCCAAATAAGCTATAAAGCATCAGGTAACCCTAAATTGGGAATTTAAGACCCTCTTAATCAATTAAGATTAAGTTCAAAAACACTTAAAAACGTTGAATAAAAATGTTTGGAATTAGAATGAATACTAATTCATTATGCGATGTATTTTTGATCCATGATTATAGGGTCACCCAAACGATGAAAAATCAAAAGAAAATTATGGGATAACTATTATGGTACCCGCATGGGAATGCGATGCTAAGAACCCAATGTAAGTAAACCCGAACTCTAAAGTGTGGTATTCATTAGCCATGTTATAATTATGTTTTTCTCAATGCTGCCAATTTGTACCTTTTATACACACCTGACAGTTATCTGATTCCACAATTTGATACTTGTACTTCCTTGTAGATATGTTGAGATTTCATTTGCTAATATCTTGATGTGATTGCTTGCATATTTTTATAACCCTTGATTTGGATGTTGAAAAACTGTTATGTTTCCTGTGGTTGAGAATTTGATATTCTATGTATATGTACATTTCTTATGAAATTCTTCTGATTATAACATTATTATGTGTTCCAAGAGTTGTGTCTGTCATAACACCCATCTTGATTCTTTAGATGTTGATTTGGACCTACAGGTCGGTGATTGGGAATGATACCTAACACTTAGTCCATGGAGGATATGATATTTGATAAGAGCTCTTGGTGCTATTCAGGAACCCAGATGAGGGGTAAACCTGAATAAGTACTGTTTGGGGGTAGCCAGACCCTATTTGTTGATAGCATATATTAGACTCATTTGTTAATATCACATATCTTGTATTTTGATCATAATATGATGATGCACCCTTTGATTATGGTTATGTTTTTCAAGCCTATCATTGGATTCGATTTGGTATCTTGTGATTTTTAGCAGCTGATTATTGTTTGTGCTAAATCCCTATTGTTGACTTGCTAAATTGCTTAAATCGCCTTTTTTAAAGCTATTTTGGGAGGTGCCTTTTTGGACCCATGGGTCATTCGTAGTGACTGACTATTTTGTTATATCCTTTCGCTTTCCATTTTGTGGCATACTCTTATTTAAACTAACCTTGACCTATAACAAAGCGAGAGATTTTACTTACTGAGCTAAGTTAGCTCATTCCAAATTTATAACAATTTCTCAGGTAACACCATATGGAAGGAAATGCAATGATGATGACTAGTGGAGTTAGTGATGTACTTGTGAAAAATGTTGACGATGTATAGCTCTAAGTCATAATTTGAGTATGTATCCTATACCATTGATCTTAATATTATATATTGTGATATTGTAACACTAGACATGATGATAGACTTAAATGGTGATTTATGATGATCAAAATCGTACTTGGAGGTATCTTGATTGATGGTTGTTAGAGTTTGATTTGTTATCAGATGAGTTGCATATGTGTAGCTTCCATATTTAATAAAAGAAAAAAATTTATCACTCTTGTGCAATTCATTTGATTCTGTGCGGCCTATCTGAGTGACAGTGTCGGTCACGATCCCTGATCTGCATAGGGTGGGTTGTACGACATGACATCATCAATAGGGTGAACAACTAACTCAACGATGGTTCCTAAGACTACAGCTCCTTGCTCTATAACAACACTTTTGGTAGGAACAGGCAATGGAGAGTGCTTCTCTATTAAAGGGATTTGTCCTTCATCTTCCCCAACTACTGCAATCTCCACGTCAACTGGAGGAAAAGTAAAAGGTCACTTAACCTAGGCATCCTCATAACTTATTTGGTAAGCCTCCTCTTGGAGCTTGATGACTTGGCCTTGGTATTCCCCATAGATCCTCTTGACCAAGGCAGTACAAGAAGCCTCAAACTCATAATCCTTCCTCACTAGGGTAGCCTTAAGTGCATCACTCTCTGTGGCAAACCTGGCACCATTGTCTCTCTCAAAAAGAGTCTCCTTCTGGGAATGGCCCAGTAAGGTGCGGGTATGATGAAGCTTCCCCCTGACTCTCCTAAAGATCCACACGTGCTTTCCACAAGTTATCCTGTGCAGGTAGATGGGCATTGTTTAAATTGAAAATCTGCTAGTATAAAGAGTCAACCTTTAGATGAGCTTGTGCCAAAGTTTCTTATAAGCTAGTCACCACACACCCTCAGAGCGAGACAACCACTTAGATAGACCCATCATGACCCTCGTAAAGTCATGACAAACATGGTGTTCCAAAGAAGGAGATCCAATTCCCACCAACTTGGCCGTATAAACAGGGGTTCAAAAAATCCTAATTGCAGCCACTGCCGCAACATAGAAAATTATTATAGTAAACATTTAATGTAGAGCAATCCTATCATTATTCCTTTCGTCACTTGTAAAATTTTAATCTTCACAATTTGATTGGTACATGTAAATAATGTGAATATGTAATATGTATATATGAAAAAAAATTAGTGATAATGTAGCGTGAAAGAGCTCTATATTCATGCAAATCAAATTCTAACACATGACATATATTTAAATGAGTTGAGAGTGTTTCTATTTCAATTGAAAATGCACAACTTCTATTTCTCTTACAAGAAGGTGGGACTTACATGTCAAAGTTGTAATATTTTTTCCATAATGAAAGTGATCCTCACCTGCTTGTGAGAGAAATAAAGGCTATCCATTTCAGTTGAAATGGAGACTCTCCTAACCCATTTTAAATTATAACACCATCATGACATCATTTAAGACACATCTAAATTTAATATGTATGACTATGAAATTTCTCTATGCTATCTTACTATTAGATTTTTTTTCCGATATACATAACTTGCACTCATTAATCATAGTGATTAAAATGTCTTGAATGACATTATCATTTTTCATCATGAGAAATGAGATTAGTAATTAAGAGAAAATATTCAGTTGCCGGGAGCACCAGATAGCCATGCCACCATCTAATAATAAAAATATCATATAAAATAAATTTTACTTATTTTAGTAGAATATAATTCACTTAAATGGAGTTATAAAAAAAAACAAAAAAAGAGGAGCTTGGCCACCTCGTAGCACCGAAAATATTCTAGTAATCAGTCGATAATAACGAAGAGAGCTGGACCCAACCAAGAAGAAAAGTAACGGAAACCAGAAGATGGCCAAATCTTCCCGTATTACCGCTGGTGGGCTCCATTATTTCAGTTTCAAAATCTCGACTGGAGTTCACGGCCTATGAGTGCGCGTTTAATGACAAGAGTACCGCAATTTGCCAAACGTATACCCACCCTCGTCGATTCAAAAATGGCGCAAAGGATCTGAAGCCCTGAACCCCAAAAACACCCGAAAACGCCAATCTTAACCAAAACCCCAACAAGTCTCCAACACCCAACACCATAATCTTCAAACACAAGAAGTCACAAATAGCAAATGAATACAAAAAAATTCAAGAAAAAGGCCGTAACCGAAGTCTTGGATTGCATGGAGCCATGGACACAGGTCATGACATTTATCAGCTTACTTCAACGGTTAAATTTCAATTTTCCTTCATTTATTTACATATACATAGTATATATATATTGTGTATCTATAGCTTTGACGGGTTTTCTATATCTATCTTTGTGCTTATGGAATCAATCTTAAATTTGCATATCTGTAACCCCGCGTGGATTTCGCTAAATTTATTGTTCACTCTTTTATTTTGTTTTTTTGCTCTGTCAAATTGCCTTTTTTCTTTCTCTGCCAAATGGCTCCCTTTTGTAATCCTTATCCTCTGAGGATCTCTTTTGAGTCTCGTGTATTTAGCTTGTTCAAGACTTGTTCTTCTTTTTACTTGGACGGACACTCATGGAGGTGTAGGAGGTTATGGTCAGAGTTGCATGTTTTCTGTGTTTTCGGAAAATTCAAGGTAAGGGTTTTAGGTTTTAGGGGCTTTGAATAGGTTTTTACTTTTTTCGGGGGGAGGCTCCTGTTCTTGTAGATGTTGTTTGACATGGGTTGTGTAGTATCAAAGATGGATGATTCAGAATTAGTAAGTTTGTGTAGAGAGAGGAAGGAGTTGATTAAGGCCACCGTGGATTGTCGTTGTGCCCTAGCTTCTGCTCACATTTTGTACTTCCAATCCCTTTTAGATGTAAGCAATGCACTAAATGGGTTTATTGAGGAAGAGCTGGTTGTTAGTGTTGATTTGCCTTCAAGTGTTGACTCTGATCGCCAGCTCTCAGGGGAGGATTCTCACTTGGAATTCTCATCCATGGAATCTGATACTGATCTGGGTTCACTGACTGATTGCGTACACGAAGTCTCAGAAGTGTCAGAACCTTCCTCCCTTGAAAATGATAGCCAACTAGGAGAGAGTTCAAATGTATACTACATGAAGAAGTTTTCCACAGACGTACCCACTAGTGTTTTTGAGCAGCCACAAGTTGTGTACCCAACAGTTCAGTGGCACGATTCATCAAAATTGTTCACTCAGTACCCTCAAAATGGAAATAGGGTATCCTCTAACGGGCCTATGAATTTTCGGTCTAATAGTGTTAGGTTCCCTCAGTATGAAAATGAGACATTCTCTGGTGGTCCCATGAATTTTCTGCCTAATAATCTTAGGTTCTCTCAGTATGGAAATGGGTTGTCTTCTGGTTGTCCAATGAATTTTCCACCAAATAACCCTAGGTTTGCTCAGTATGAAAATGGGGTGCCTTTTGGTGATCAGATGTTGCCACCAAATAATCTTATGTTTCCTCAGTATGGAAATGTCAAGTTTTCTGGTGGTCCAATGAATTTTCCATTTAATAATCTTGTGTCTGATCCTTATGGAAATAAGGTATCCTATGGCATTTCAATGGATGGGCCACCTCATGATCCTTACTACAATCAGCCAGATAGTTCTGCTGCTCCACAGAGTCCTCCACCTCCTGAGGTTTCTACTTGGGATTACCTCAACCCATTTAATTTGGTTGATGATATTTTTCCAAGCAATTTCTTTCGGGGCAGATATGGAAGTGGTTTCAGCAGTAGTGATTCTGATTTGAGAGAGATGAGGGAGAGGGAGGGAATCCCTGATCTGGAATATGACACCAAGAGAAGCCTGATGGAAGAAGCACCTAATGAGATAGAATTAGAGGTAAATGATAGGGAAGATTTGGATGAAGGCCCTTCTGAGGAAGTGCCCCTAAGGAATGGCGAGGAGGTTCTCTTATCTCAAGAAAATGAAAGTAAGAGCAGCGATGACGGCCCTGTACCTTGGGAAAATGAAACCAAGAGCAGCGATGATGGCCCTGTACCTCAGGAAATTGAGATGAAGAGGCATCCTGATACCATTGGAAAAGAGAGTACGACCAAATCGGACACTGTTGGATCAAACGGCTTGGAGGAGGAGGAAAGGAAGAAGGGGACTTTTCAGGTTAAAGAAGCATTGACAAAGGAGGGTGAATCTTCGAGACAGGTCAACTCAACCCCATTGGCTTCCAATGGGTCAAGGGATTTTCGGGAAACACTGAAGGAAATCAGGGATGCATTTGACACTGCTTTTAATTATGGGAAAGAAGTCTCAATAATGCTCGAGGCAGGCAAGCTGCCCTATCAGCCTGGGGGTACCATATTTAAGTGTAGGAGTTCCGTCATTGTTGTCCTCATCTTCCTTTGTCGTGTTTTTGCCTAAGCTTTAGCGTTGTTATGGTCCCTTATTTTTGTTAATATGTAACAGCCTCATTTCAAAATTAAGTGAACTTGCAAATGGGATTGTAGGCTTTCTGGTGTCCTACAGCATTTTATCGCCCTAATGATCAACTGCTTTGAAAAGTGGAAACTGCTAGATAAATATAAACTCGATCCTTAGCTGATCACATTTTTCACTCCAGTCATTTTATTTTGATTTACTTTGGCTTGAGAAGCAATTAACCAGGTGGGATAAATTCACTCAGTTTGATGACTCTATCAAATCCTATACAAATGCGTCCTTGCTGAATATGTTATAATTAGAAGACAAGTTAATAAGCACATGAATGGTTATTTTTGCAGGTCACAGTTTCAGATTATAATTTATTCTTTTTCCTTATAACGTCTGGCCCCATGTTTAGTGAATAGATGTGATTCCAAAAGAATGAAAGAGGAAGCATGTGAAAAGCATATTGTCAATAAAATTAGTATCCTTGTACAAACTTATTCAGGTGGCTCTCTTGATGTTCTGTGGTACCTCTCATGTATTTCCCCTTTTTAAAAATATTATTTTTTGGAAGTTTCGATGGGTGTTCATATTTCCTCACATCCCTTTTCATCTAATCATTTCCTTGATTGTAGAGGGCATATTTGAGTATGAGAGCAGTAACTTTGTGCAAATCATGCTAAAGGTTAAGTTTATACATAATGTGCACCTCCCAGCTTCCCACATTGGTACCCTCAGTAGTGATCATTTCCTTCTATTCTGGAATGAGCATGATATCAACTGTAATGTACAGCATATTCCAAAAAAGGGAATGCAGGGATGACACTTTTAAACTTGCCTCTGGGTATGACTTAGAGAGGAATTTCCCTGAGGAGTAGACGCTTTTAAGCTTGCCTCTGGATATAACTTTGAGGGAATTGTTCGAGGAGTATTTGATGCTCGGATTAGCTAAGGCTTAAACTTCAGAGTTAGGGGTTTTTATGAGGTGCACTTCCTAATTTTGACCAGCCTTATTCTGAATCATGTACCATACATGCTAACTAAAAGTAAGGTATGTTTTCAAAATTGATGTGAGTTTTTTTTTTTAGTTTTTAGGACTTACAATTGTTGGCTTTCTTAAAATATTTCTCTGACATTCGTTCCCTGATGTATGTTGAAGGTATCCGAGGCTATATTTGTGCAACGTAGTTTTATTTATTAGTTATTGATTTTTTTATAATTATTTTTTTGATAAGTAAATCACACACACGCACTTTGCCCCTTAAGGGGACTTGAACCCTCAACTTCCCATACAGAAAGGTGGAAGAGGTACCAACCAAGTTAAAGCTTGTTGGTTTTTTTTTTAACAATTGTTTTTAGAATTGAATGTAACCTTCTTTCTCATTTTTTGTGCACTGCACCCCCCCCCCCCCCCACCAAAAACAAACACACACACACACACATAAACAAAATTAATTGCGAAAAGCCTCCAACTGTTACATCATTTATGAATTTTGACGTAATTCTTTGCCTCAGACTCTTGACCTACCACAAAAAATCTTTCCCTCAAACATGCATTTAAGAAAGTTTAATTATTAGTTATTAGATTGTGGTAACTTGATAGTTTCTTATTAACACTGTAAAGTAAGCATGAAGCTAAAGCCTTAAATCTCAATCCTCAGGGCTCTTAGCTGGCGCTTTTGGAGGTTCTAATGCCTTTGCATTACAAAATGTTGCTTTATGGTGGCCACTGTCCTCCAACTCTCCTTAGATTTGACAGAGTAGTCTAAACATATTTATTCACTGTATATATGTTACTAGATAGCAGTAGATCATTTTCAAAAAGGTTTTAAGAATTTTTATATTTTTCAAATTTTAAATTATTAATATTTTTTTGGCAGCAACCATTTGACCCATGAACTGGTCCCTTTATGGTTCAACTTTATTTTGGTTTGTAAAAATTGTTATTCTAAACATCAATTAATTTATTGATGTTATGATGAAGTATGTTCCTGTGTAAATTGCGAAGTGAAAATAGTTTACTGAAATTTACAGTTAATCAGTGGTTGAGTAGATATCTGAAAAGGAAACCATTTATTTTAGTAGCTTTAGGTTTGATAACAAGATCATTATGTAAGTAGTAGCAGTGCATTCCTCTGGGGCTACCATGTTCTATGGTTCTATAATTTATTAGATGTTTTACTAAGGGGAAGAAAGGTTGACCTCCTTTGTTAAGCTACGTTTAATACAGGGTGTGTGTGTGTGTGTGTGTGTGTGTGTGTTTGTATCTTAATCTGGTGCCTTTTCAAATATATCTGATTGCCTGTTTTCCTGCAGTATTCTCTTCTTGGATCTGGAGCTTAATGGGCCCTTCCATGGTAACATATTCAGTCCCTGCACAAATGATGTCAAAACGATCAGCTTCTAGAGTAGTGAGAATTGCTAAGGCTAAAAACGGGAATCTTGAGAATGACATCTGCATGAACTCCCGCAACCTTTCATCGACACTTGAAAAGATTTATTTATGGGAAAAGAAACTTTATGAGGAGGTTAAGGTAATCAATCATCTACGTTAGATGCTGGATTTTGAGTTTATTATCTGCTTACAATAAAAAGAACGGTTACTTTGACTTTGATTCGACATGCTGATCACATGTCACAAATATATGGTAATTGCCAACCAATTTTTTTTTAATTCATTTATCAGTTTGCATGTGGTTCTATCCAAACTCTAGGCACCAGATTTAAAATGCTTTTTATGAATACTATCTCTTAGAACAGTGACAAAGGTATGATAATTGGTATCACAGCCGGTTAAAAAAGTTCTTTTTTTTTTGTTTGGTAATCAGTCATTTTATACATGGAATATAGATTTACATTCTTAATCAAATATAATCTATGAATACATGAGCTATGAATATATTTTAGAGTAATACTATTCTTACCGTAATATTTTACCAAATTTTCTTACCTGCTGACGTGGCTGTTCGGGTACTAGTCAATTAAGCCTCTTAGACTCACCTGACATAACTAGCACCAAGAGGCTGAATTTACCAGCACTAAGAGACTGAATTCACTAGCACCTGAACAACCACGTTAGCTGGTAAATTTTTTTGGTAAATTGTTATGGTAAGAATAGTATTACTCCATATTTTATATTGAACTTTTATTGTAAGTTTTTAAAATTAGTTTACTCCCAACTATCATCATTTTTTAACATACATTGCTTAACTGTTATCATTTTATCACAGCAGTGTAACAAATTCTGATCCCTTATTTTTAGGAAGTTCAAAATATTTAACTAACTATATTGAAATGTTATGCATTTTTTGATGTGTTTATGAATTCTACACAATATATAAAGTTTTTTGGTTTGGCACATTTATACCAAAAATGGAGTGCTTGTCATGTTTCAAAACATAGTATTGGCTTATGTAATAGTTGTGGTCCTATTATAACGATATTGGGATTATCACTCAAAGAGTAACAAGAATCAAACATTGATGTTGTGAGTTTTGTTCATCACTAGAAAATCCCTAAAAGGTCATCAATGTTCATGTTTGACTTAACTTTGTCTCATTATAAGGTTTTTAATTCTTTTTAGTCAATTCCATTACACTTAAAGAAATGTTTTAATCATCCTGTTGGATTTCATGCTGGTTTTAAGTCAAACTAAGAAGAAAGTACCTCCATTATAAAGAATGTTGAACTAGCTAATATAAATAATAATTAGAAATGTAAAAAGAAGTTTAAAATTAATAAATCATAACCGGAAAAGGGCTAAATGTTTGTTGGTGGAGTAGCAATACAGTACTAAAATTAAAACAAGAATTTTCTAAATAATAGTTTATCCCACAGCTACATTACGACTTTAGAAATTATAAATTTATCTTCATACATCATTGATTCTTGACCAAACTTGTGAGTGTTGGTGAAAGGAAAACTTTAGAGAGTCAATACATATTGAATTTTGAGATTTGACTAATGATATTAAAGCAGAACAAATAAATAAATTCAGAAAAAAAAATTGAAAGAAAAAAAGAAAAACTAGAAAAGTGTATGAAGACAAACTACATTTGATTTGTATGAAGACGGTGATTAAAGTGTCTTTGGGTTCCATTTAGTTGAGCGAGGGGTTGGATACTCCAGATTTGTCTTGGTGGTCTTTGAGGCAGTAGGATGGTATGGCAAGATCATGGGTAGCGTGTCAATAGGGCCATCAAAGGGGAGGTTCATCAATAGCTCTCAGGGGAGATGGGTGTGCTACTGTTGCTCGGTAAGAGGAGGGGGTGACGATCGATACTTTTGGAGGACAACAATAAAGGGAGGGTGAGGTTTATGGAAATTCTAGAATCAAGCCCTAATGGAGGATGGTTGGAGGTTGCAGCACTGGACAAGTAGCGTGTAGCTACTAGAAATATACCACCAAGATTGGCTCAACTAATGTATAAGGAGGTGGCTAATGTCGAGGCCTTGCCGGCAATGAGGACGGAGGCTTGGCAACTTTTTTGAGCTGACAAGTGGAGTTGAGGTGGATAGGGTTTTTTTTTTTTTTTATCAGTAAACATAAATTGTATTAATCATAGGGAGCCCGAGAAGGGCAAACCCAAATATACAAAAGAAAGGGACCGGCTACAATAATTAAAGCTTAAGATCCCCTAAAAAATCTAGAAGCCTATTTATATACATAGGATGTTGTTCTTTAATCCAAAAGAAAAAAAAAGAGTTAATTAGTCTTAAATCCCTTCAAAAGATACTTAATTATCATAGAGTCCCAGTACTTTTTAATTTTGAGATAAAGGACATGTAACTTTTAGTTTTCAAGATGAGATCCATTTTTTGATTAGCTGGCAATAATCAATTTTAAAATATGACTTTTTTATCCGTAGGTTAAAAATATGAATTTTTAGCAGCCATGCCTTCCACCGTCGGCCATTCCATCGCCGGCCGTTGCTCTGCTAGTAGTTTCACAATCTGCATCTATTCCGAGATTGGTGGAATCTAATTCTCCTCCTGCATTGTTTTGATGAACAAGGCGATCATAGATGAATGTAGAAGATCGGAAACAACAGGGGGGTTGCTTGGATTGTTGGTGGCGATGTCCGAATATGTGGTGTGTTTGGTGGTGTTTTCAACTTCAAAGCCGTAGATTGGGCTGCTACTTGCTGGGTAAAATAACAGGGGGTTGGTGGCAGCAGCGGCCATATTAGGTTTGGTGACGGTGGTTTCCGGCAAGGCAGTGGTGTGGTTTTTACTTGTTCCTAATTTGTTAAGCATTCAAATCATTCTCACTTCTCTCTTTGGACTTTTCCACTTCCCCTAATTCAAATTGTCCACTTAGGATTTACACTGTGGGAATATTCCCCACTCATGGACTAGTTGCTGGAGATGTGTTTGCCATGTTTAGTGCAATTCCAAATTTTTGTAAGAAAGGAAATATTGTTGCTGTGGAGGAGGGTGTACACTGATATACTATCCAAAACTTTTCTATGTCTTCGACAATCCAATAATCTAAGAAGTTGACTTCCAATAAAGTGATAAAAGTCATGTTGCATCATTGTACAATTTTGCACTTTTATAATAGTGTAAATTTTACAGTTTTATAACTAGTATTTTTTTAATAATTTGTACTTTAAATATTGATTTTTTTTTTTTACAATTTTTCACATATTTGAAAGTCAGTTTTTAGCATCTAACATGTGACCAATGAATTTTTTCAATTTTTATAAAATTGTGTATTTTTATAATTTTAGAAAAGTGTAAGATTTTACACTTTTGGCTGGACTAAGCATATCACTGCAAAAGTGTTAAATTTTACACTTTCGGTGACGAAATTTTACACTTTTAGAATTATTTTTGTCCTTCAGATTTTCATATTCAATAGGATCTTGTGTGATAGATCTCGATTTTTAGAGTCCAAATGCATAAATTTTATTAAAAACTGATCTATAATTTATAAGTTATTGAATTTTGAAAAAGTAGCCCTATTCACGCGCCCGTGTTTTTGAATTGATGAACTATTAGGAATGTAAGGGTATTTTAGTCATGGTAGGTTTGAAGGAGTGGGTGGGTTATTAAATTTGAGCTTGGACTTGAAGATAATTTTTGTATTTTCATGGACCTCCAACTGAATGACCCAAATTCAAAAAATTATCTTTCATCTTACATGGCGGGGTCTCTTTATCCTCAAAAGGCCTTCTATTCCTTTCTCACCAAAAACACCAAATGAGACAACTGGGTGCCATTCGCCAAGCTACTTTCAATTCCTTTTTAATTCTTGAAACTCTCGAACCCGAAAAAAAACTACTTGATTGTGGTGGGCAAACCCAACAACATCCAAAAAGGAAAAAAAAACAGATTCCACATATCCCGGGTCATCTTACAAAATGGTTTACCGACTCTTCCTCCTCCCTGCACAAGTAGCATCGACTTGGAAAGTGGTAACCCCTCCTTTTAAGATTAGCCCTTGTAAGAATGGCTTCCCAAGCAACAAAAAAAGTGGCTTTTGTAGGAGCTTTAGACTTTCAAATGAGTCGCCAAGGAAAAGAAGCATCAATCCCATTCTCCAACTTCCTGTAAAATGAACGAATTGTAAAATTCCCATCTCCACTCCCCTTCCTGCTTATCTCATCCCCCTTCCCCTCCCTCGAGTCAACTTTGCTCAAAGAATTCATCAATTCATTTATCTCCTCTTGCTCCTAATCATAAAAATTCCTCCAAGATTTTGGACTCCAATCTACCCCCTACCAACTCAATGCAATCCACGACTGAGGCATCCTTGTCCAAAGCAATGTTGAAGAGATTAGGAAATCTTTCCTTTAGAACACCTTCCTCCATGAATCCCCCAAAATTTTACCCTACCACCATCCCCTCTGTCAAACTTGGTACATGGAGCAAAACCATCTTTCCCCCTTCTGATAACTTTCCGCACTCCACATCGATACGGCTCCACCACATCCTTCGAGAACCAACCCCCTTCCTTACATCCGTATTTAGTGGAAATGACATCCCTCCACAAAGCTTGATCCTCGGTAGTAGCCAACTCCACTTTCCTAGCAAGGCTTGGTTGAAATCTTTAAGTCTTTAATCCCCAACCCTCCTTTTGCCATTGGAGCTTTCACCATATCCCAACCCACTAAATGTATTTTCTTACCCTCTTCTCTCCCCCCCCGGAAGTCCCTTTGAATTTTCTCAAGTTTCTTCCTAATTGAAGCCACCGTCGGAAATAACGACATGTAGTAGGTTGGAAGATTCTTTATGGTACTTCTCATAATAGTGATCCTGCCCTCATTTGACAAGTACTATCTTTTCCATCCTGCAAGTCTCTTTTGGAATCTTTCAATAATCACGTCCCAAATTCCCACTGATCTAGCTGACGCACCCAAGGGGAGCCCAAGATACACCGAAGGAAAACAATCCACCTTGCAATCCATAGTCCACGACAACTCTTCAACATCCCCTATGTCTCCTACAAGAATGATCTCTGTCTTCTCAAGGTTCACTCTCAACCTTGAGACTGCCTCACAACAAAGAAGGATGCAACTTAATTATCAAA
This sequence comes from Nyssa sinensis, assembly GCA_008638375.1. Taxonomy (NCBI): domain Eukaryota; kingdom Viridiplantae; phylum Streptophyta; class Magnoliopsida; order Cornales; family Nyssaceae; genus Nyssa; species Nyssa sinensis. The sequence continues at coordinate 25,777,895 of CM018043.1, read as the reverse complement.
GTTGGACCTCCTCCGCATCACAAAAAGCAATACTGTCATTGGTTCCCGGTACCTTCTTCTTGGAGCTAGGCTAAAACTCGTCCACATTTCCTGTCTGGCGACGGATCAAAGCCCAGTGACTCAATCTTCAAAAAGACCTGCCGGATGCTCGAAGCCATTTTAGATACGGCAAGTCAGCCTACGTAAGGCTCCGTGAGAAGGGCGGTGGACAGAAATGGAGAAGGTGGGTGATCTCCACCTTGCTGCCCTTTTCTCCCTCTATCTCAAAACAACATACCCCCAACTCTAGCTTTATTAATCATCCTGCACAGTGCCTCCATGACAACCGCAAACAAGAAAGGGGACAAAGGATCCCCTTGCCTCAATCCCCTAGAGGACCTAAAGAAGCCTGCCGAAGATCCATTGGCGGGTGGATTTGTGGTTGATGCCCTCATCTGATATTTGTTTGGATGGAAAAATTTCTTTTGCACCATTGGCGGGTGCATTTGTTGGTCAACGAATTTCGCAAAGGTCCGTAAACCTTGCGAAATTTGCAATAAGCAAAGTATGAATTTCTTTAAAACATAAAAGATTTAGAGTTGTGGGTCCTTTGCCTCCAATATGATATTCTTCATATAATTAATTACATTGATATGAGAACCTCCGATTCTCAAAAATAAAATAAAAAAGAATAAAAAAACAATAGCCAAAAAAAATTAATTGTCATTTATTACTGGGATCTTAGCCCCGTTTGTTTCTTTTACAATCAAATTTAATGAACAAAAGGAAGGGATTTGGAACCTCTTACCTGATCAGTTCCTTCTTCTCTTCGAGAAATTTAATAAACCCCCCCCATAAAAGTACAAGAAAGTTTTGGCAGAGTTTGTTGTCTTGTTCTTCTGACCTTTTCTTTCTTCGATCTCTCTCTAATTAGCTCTCTCTTCAAATTCCAATCTCTCAATCTTTAGAGATTTCCATCTCGGCACGGTCTCCTTTTATTTATAAACCGGTAGAGAATCTAGAGATAAAGTCTATCTCCATTTCAGTTATGATAGAGATAGACTTTATCTTTATCTTGATTTAAAATTTGACTTGAATTTATTTCATCATTTATCTCTTTTCGAACGATGGGGTTGGCCAGTGGGCTTCTTCAGTGGGCCCTATTTTATATGTTCCAACATTACATGGCCTGTTGGCCTATATTTTTATGTGGCTTAATCTTGAATGAACTATTGAATTTCTTGTGCCAACAATTGGTGACCGTAAGATTTGAGAGAAATGTGGCAGATTGAAGAAGGTAGTATTTGTTTAAAGGGGGTTGTCTAACGTTGATGAAAAGCACCTTTTTAGTTTACCCACATATTTTATGTCACTATTTACTATCCTAGTGGTGGTGGCGAATACATTGGAAAAGCTTCAATGAGATTTCTTGTGGAGTGGGTAAGAGATGAGTTAAAATACCACTATAACGGAGGAAGATTTTATCTCCATTGCAAGGGGGAAATCTTGGCATCAAGACCCTTTGCTGCTTCAATCAGGCTTTATTAGCAAAGTGGCTTTCGCGGTTCTCGTAGGAGCCTGATAGTTTGTGTAGGCAGGTGGTGGGGAGTATATTTTGGGTTCAAGATATGGAAGGACCACTGATTTAGTCTTGGCTTCTCATGAGGTTGGGTTATCGAGAGGTATCGAGAAGTTTTGGGGTGTGGTATAGAATTATTGGGGTTTGTGGTTAAGAATGGGCGAAGGATTAGGTTTTGGCAAGATAGGTGGCATGGAGATGTGGCCCTGAAAGGCAGATTCTCTGTTCTTTTTTGGATTAGTGTTATTAGTATTAGGAGAAATCTTTTGGATTGTTGAAATATTTTATTATGGAATTTTGGCAGTAGTCTTTGTATTACTGCTGTAATTTTTATTTTTGGGAAATTTTTAGGGAAAAATACTAAAAAGGCCCTAAAATAAATTTTTTAATCCAAAAAATTCATGATAAAGTTTTTGTATCTAGAAGATCCAAAGAATAAAATTTTATTACAAAAAAGTCCAACAATAAACTTCCATCTTAATACCGTTAAAAAATATTACTGATTAAACTACAATAGCATTCAAGATACATTATAAAAATTACTAAATAGTTGATACACTAAATTCTTGAATCCAAAAAAAAAAAAAAACATAACATTTTTTATTTATCTAGAAGGCCTAAAAAAGAAATTTTCATTTCATAAAATGTTATGATTTTTTTAGATTGAAGAAGTTAAAATATGTTTTTTGGTATTTTTTTTTTCTGATATGTATCTTGAAGGTTATTTTAGTCTAATTAGTAATATTTTTTAACGGTGTTAAGATGCAAGTTAACAAATGTTTTTGTTTTTTTGTATTAAAAGTTTCTTTTTTGGATCTTTTAGATAGAAAAAAATGTATCATGGACTTTTTGGATTGAAAAGTTTATTTTAAGAAATTTTAGTATTTTTCCCAAATTTTTATAGATTTTGGATGGTAACTTAAGACCTGGTTTGTTACTATGTTGGGAAGGATGATTTATGAGAAGTCTCTAGTTATTCTTAGGTATAAATAGAAACTTATTTCTGTAAAATGGGGGTCCCCAAAGATGAATGTAAACTGAGGGCAAATTGAAAGAGCTTTGCTGGCATGCTCTCTCTCTCTCTCTCTCTCCCCCCCCACCCCTTCTTGGGCCTCCTCTCTCTTTAATCTCTTATTCTTTCTTTTCTTGAATATTTCCTTTAATCTATCTATTCTCTTTTTTCTTTTCTTTCTCGTCTTCTCTCATCTTTTAACTCTCTCTCTTATCTCCTATTTCTTGGAATACCTCTCTGTCTCATATCCCTTCTGTTCTCTTTCTTCTTTATCTCCCAATAAGGAACTCCAGAGCAAGGCAAATCCCTAGGATTATTAGCCTATGAACCATGCGTAAAAATTACTGTGAAAGCCGAAAATCAAATGTGGGCATGACATTGCAAAAGCAAATATCTGTCCATCATCTACAGATTCTTCACAGCTGTTCATTCATTTACTTTTGTGATTAATGAATCTCAAGTTTGTAAATATCACATCAAGTTTGAGATTTATGAAGATTATCAAATTGATTTGAAAATCTTATTAGTCCTAAAAGGTTTAAAACTTGAGGATGTGCCTTCTTTAACAAGAGGCGATTGATGCACCTGGTATAAGTGGTGAGTGGTTTTATAATCAATTGATCAAATTGTTTTGAAAACTTATTAACATGTTCCTTAAACCAAGTAGATGTGCTCTTTTGTTGCCATTTTTCTTCAAATTAAGCTCTTTTATTTTATTTTATTTGGAGTGAGACTAGAATTACCAATTTACCACCCTTTCCATGAAGCATTTGAAGAAGATAGTTGGGCTATGTGAATGAGATTGTCCATTTATATTTGTTGCATCTTGGTTTCCAAATGTTTGCAAACATTTCAGATGGATGGCATGCACTTATTAATGAGCTGAATCCTTTGCTAACAGCCAATTGCTCTAAAAGTTTAATTTGCCGGGGAGGATATAACTAAAGTATTTATATCTTCTTACACATGCATGTGTGGGATAAGACACATCTATCAATTATAGTTACTGGATAGGTACCTACTCTATTAATACCACATCAACTAATCAACTGCTTTAAAAACTTAAGCTGTTAAAAAATGGGCCTAATAGTGCATATCAACTCTCACACTCGCTATCACGTGGAATTCCATGTTGCACATGAAGAGGCAAACAAACACACAGATAGACAAAATAGAGTAATAGTGTAGAGACTTGAACCTAAGGCTTCGTGGAACCACAACTCTAATACTATTTTAGAACACCACTTAACCCAAAAGTTGACGCAAATAGAGAATGGGCTAAAAAATTTATATCAAGCACTTAGAACCAAAGCTTTGCATTTGTTCTCCTGTTTTGTTTGTGAATGTTTTCTCTATGTGATTTAGACTGTCTGTTTTCTCTTCCACACGTGAGACGCAGTTGCAAGGAAGAGGGTGTGAGAGCTCGATATACATTGTTGGGCCCATTCTATAACAGTTTAAGCTTTTGAGGCCCATTCTAACACTTCTCTTTCAAAGTGCCCCTCCACTCCCCCCCAAAAAAAAGAAAAAAGAAAAATCAAAAGTTTTCAAGTGTAATCTAATCAATAAATTAAGCTAATTCTTTTAGTGCATATTTTCAATGAAGATTTAATTGATGGTGGATTATGATCCTTGGGAAGAGAAATCCCAAGAATAAAATGATTCCAAGATTAATGCTCATTGAAGCATGAGTAAACATGTTCTAGAATTTTATTTGGTTTTATTAAAATTTTGGAAGCTAATGCATCTGTTAATCTGCCATTAGGGAATTTGGTGGAAATCTTGTTGAAATGTCTTCTTTACCATTGAATTTCTAGTATCAATCAAGTTAGTGTATTTATTTTTAAAGAGGGCATTTTTGGAAAAAACCTCCAAGCCAGCTTCCTAAATTTCCTGCGTCGACACCACAGTGTTGATGCAGCAACAGGCACTCACAAGCCTGAGGAATCCACAGCTATGAAAGCTTGGAAGCTGTGAGGGAGTAGTTGAGAATCAATCCACTGGAAAATATACCCATTTTTCTAGCTTAATGGCACTCTTAGGAGCTTCTCACGAATGATGTATTTTTCTTATTTCTTCATGACTCAATAAAACCTTCATAAATCATTAACAAATATGAGCAGTAATAATGGAGTTCTTTTATGAAAGTACATCCATGAGTCATGGTTCAAAATTTATCTACAAATCGAAGTTTAGGCCATGAATTGAATTCTCCAGGTTACAAATTTCCATGTCCAGTTGACTCCATTATGTTTGATCTAAGGACATGGGTAGGTCATGGTTTTTTCCTTTCTTTCTTAATTTTTTTCTATAATAAATTAGGAAATGGATACATGGATATGTGCAAATATACACATTGTTTATTAAAAATGAATATAAAGTTGTAGCCTTCAGAAAACGAAACTATCAATACTGTACATACATTCTTTTATCTATATTCAAATTAATAATAAAAAATAACTATAAAAGAAAGTAATAATGTTTCCCATGTAATATTCTGAGTTATGCATGAGAATACTAGTTAATTCTGTCTTTCATGACTCCTAAATGCTGTTGTTTTTATAGATTTTAGCTGTGTATCTGAGATTCAAGTCTAACAAGAAATAATTTAGGAAAGTGCTTATAGATTTGAAGTTTTACATGCATATCCCATACACAGACCCATATTGCGGTTTTGAAGAGTTTACTTGAATAGCTTATTTGTTTAAGTCATATGTAGTAGAAAACATCTATTGGAATTAATTTAGTGTGCACATGCATTGCGTTCAAGTTTTGTCGAAAATTTTCTGCAATAAATGAAAATATTTAATGTTTATATAAATATAAATATGTATTGCTTTTAAAATCTGCTGATTCCTTTACATAATGGTATGGCAGCACTTTGTTACTGTTACAGACTGATTTATTGATGAGAATTGATATCAGAGCCATATGGGCTGTTATGGACCACTGTAGTCTCATATCAATTGCTATTGTAAATTACAGGGCAGTAACATCCCGTTTCAGCACGTAAATCTGACCAGAATCTCAAAAAATTTCCTTCACATAATGTCATTGCTTAATTAATGACTTCCCTAGAATTTGTTTCCATTATGAACCAATTCATTGATGAAACAAAATCACGGCTTCACTATCCATTACATGGCACTACCTCTATACATTGTTATGACCTGTCACAGTGCTGGACGGACCATTACAGCAACTGAATATGGAAATTACCTTAAAAAAATTTCTATACCTCATTTTTTCCCACCTATTCTCTAATTTTAAAACTAGAGACTCTAGTTCTCACTTAGATTTATTCATTCAAAATAGCAAGGTATGATCTCAAGTCTTTGGATTAAAGAGTTTGTGTCACGACTTTGCTCTAGCCCTATACGCATGGACACCTGAATGGCCACCAAGGCCTTTTCCAAATTTCATAGCAGCTTACAAATATGATTATAGTTCAGTGGAAATTTCAAGTTAGTTAATCTATCATCTATAATAAACATAAGGGTTATTAGTATTTAGAGCAACTAAAGAAATCCTATAATTTTCAAATCCAAATAGATTTACCTCCACTTAAATTTAAGATTTCCAAAAGACTATGTAATCCTAAAATAGTAACCATAATTAAGTGTACATTTTTTCATCATCAATAATTAACTAAGAAAAAGTGGAAATAAAAATGTTGGCATTTGAGAGATCCTTGACTGAACTAATAACTCTTCTAAGTTTATATCTTCCAATGGTTACTCTACACTATCTAAAACCATAGTGACATATAGGGGCGAGCTAGACAACCTAGTAAGTAGATCAAACATTATACCAAGTGAATTGTTCAATTCAAAAATAAAGATAAGAATTCACTACGAGAATTTATGGGAAGTTTTACAAAAAATATTTATTCAGTAAAGTGAGTATATTCATTAAGGTGCCCGAGAGGGATGAACCCATAATTACCAAAGAAAAGGACCAAGGTCATAGAATTTAAAGTTTCATGTCTCCCAAAAACTCTATAGAAGTAGCTAAATGCATAGGACTAGCCTCCTTTATCAAAAAAAAAAATATTAAACGCAAAAAATAAATAGTGTTTAAATCACTAAGGGGGACTACTCAATCCACTCAAAAGTCCTCCTATTCCTTTCCCTCCAAAGGCACCACACAGGGCGTACCATCCTCCAAGCAACCCATGCTTCCTTTCTCACCCTACTACACCTCCAATTGAAAAAAAACATCCTTGATAGTGTTAGAATATGTTGTTAGGATATGCCTAGAATATTACGCAAAATAAGAATATTCCTTTGAATATGCATAGAATATTTAGAGTCCATTTTTGTAAACCTTTATATTTCTTGTAATATAAATACATAGATTACGGAAGAGAGATATAACTTTCTCTGATTCTTTTCTCCCTAAACAACTCTCTTTCACCCTCTTCTATTTCACTTTCATCTTTTCAATAAAACTCTAACAATACGTAGGGTTTAATTTCAACTTGGTATCAGAGAGATCCGAATACAACTTGGGAGTCAATGGAATAATCAGATGCAACTGTAGAGCCACTATGAAGCTGCTGATGTCAACATCTGAATGCTGATGTCATCGCTTATGTCAGCACTTTACGGATAGAAGTAACTTTTTCTTTCATGGCTTGGCTCAGAATTCCATTGTGAGATTTATGGTGATTTTTGCCAAATTGTTTGGAACCATTTGATGGGTGTTTTCTATTTTTGAAAGATTTTCGGAAAAAATGGCCATTTTTTGTCGATCTGCAATTCTGACCTATTACAGAGGCTAAAATTGGTTTGGCTTTCATCCATTGGACTCATCTAGGGCTGAGAGAGGAGTTGGTGAAGTCTCGTTGCATTCCAACTTGATTTGGTTGGATTTTTTGGCTTCAGAACTATCGGCCAACACTAGAAGCACAGTTGTGTTGGTTTTTTGCTGTTTTTGATCAACTTCAGTCCTCTTTCAGATCTTTGGAGGCAAAGATTGGTCTGGATTGGTGCGCAATACATTGTCCTTGCTACATTTTGTGATAGGGATTTACTAAAAATTTGACAATGACAGATAAAGAGTCAGAAAAGCCCAAAAGAGGCTTTGGTTCCACCAGCAGTGGAGGAGATGGGCTGAGTCGTATTGGGGCTCTTGGAGGAAACCCAACACTTCATATTAGTCAGGTGAAGCTGGATGGGAATAATTATCTCTCATGGTCACGTGCTTGTTTACTATCCATTGATGCCGGATTATATGATTATGTCACTGGGACACTCAAAGAACCAACGTCTATAGATCCAACAGTTAGGCAATGGTGGTTGATCAATTCCCTTGTGATGTTGTGGCTTCTTAACTCAATGCAACCACACATTAGTCGTGGTTTTCTATTTCTGAAAACTGCATATGAGATTTGGACTGTTGCAGTACAGACTTACTCACAGGTTGGTAATGATGCTCAGATTTACGATCTCCGCAAGCGTGTTCATGACACAAAACAAAAACATTTGAGTATTGCTGAGTATTATGTTGATCTCAATGGTCTCTGGCGAGAATTGGATCACTATTAGATTTTTCAAGCCAAATGTCTAGAGGATAGTGTCATGTTTCAACAGCTAAAGGCAAAGGAACGAGTGTATGATTTCTTGGTAGGCCTTAATGATGAATATGATCAGATTCGCAGTCAGGTGTTTGGACGTGATCTTTTTACAACTCTGAGACAGGCATATGATTTTATACAGCAAGAGGAGAGCAGGAGGGATGTTGATTACGCCCAAAGAATAACGCGGTAGTGCCGGTGTAGCTTTGGGTGGGGTGTCGATGCCAAGGGAGACTAAAGTAAAAGAATAATAAACAGACTTCTGAAACTACAAAGAAGTATGAGACGGTTAACGAGAAATAAACATATAGAAAGTGATGATTTTTTTTAAGACAACTAAAAATTAAACAAGCATGAACTAACGGATGAAAATATTCATTTGATTTAACGAACAGAGAGTTCGGGGAATCCTTGCCACATTAACTTCGTATTTTAATTATGTTTTAAGTCACTGTTTAACTCAATGAGGAATTAAATTCCAAAATTTTTAATCTCAATCGGAAGATATAAAAATTATGAACCAAATATTAACTGAAAATAACTCTGTGAAAATCATTCAAACACTTTAATCCCCCCAAATTAATATTCACATTAAGAAAATCCAACGACGACAATATACCCAACCAGTAATATTGCAGTAGAGAATTGAATTAATATAAATAACTAATTGTTCCAAAAATAATCAAAACATGAATCCATTCGATAGAAAAAGCATGACTGAATCTATAAACGGACTAAACCCTTTAATTACTCGGAAAATAAAATCCAACAATTAATTATGAATGATCATCAAAGAATTTAACAAGTGAAAATCACGTACAGGAATCAAAAATAAATTAAAATAACCATATATGGTGCAAGTTCATCCCTAACTCTACTTAGAAATTTAGTTACCCATGTACAGGACGGATAACATAAATTTCACGGAGAAATAATCTGCCATAGATTATCTGCAACTGATATGCTCTACACTGTTCAGTCCTGCACAACCGCAGCTCTCCCCTTTGTTTTCTGCTGCCGCACTGTTCCAAAAAAATTCCCTCTTCACAGCCGCCGTCGACTCTGTATTTTTTATTCCTCCCTCCTCGCCGAACTCCTATTCTCCCCTTTTAAATCAAAATCTTCCTCTTTTAAATCAGCCCCTGTTCAACGCCCTAAAGCCTTGTAAAACCCAGCCGTCTCACCTTCATTCAGCCCACCGCACAACTGGATTACTTCACTTGCTGGCCCACATGCTTTACTTCCTATTTATTTATTTTTCTTTCTTTCTTTTGGCCTCACTAAACACTCCCAGCCGCACAACAAGCCCATTGGCAGCCGCATGTCATCCAATTTCCCTTGACTTCATTCTTTCCTTTTGATTATTTATTATTCTTAAAATGCTGTGTTTTCAGCCGTATACAGCCAGCAGCATCCATCTTCACGCTCCATTTTTCATCGAATAACGGCTGAATCTTGACTCGATCTCTTCACGGAAGTTGTAGCCCCGGATGAGTAGATAATTTTAGACATAAAAATCACCTAATTTGGACTTCGGAAGCTCAAGTTATGGCCACTTCAAGTTGGCTGGACGGAGAGGTTCATAGCAGCTTTCCAGGCCTGTCTTTGAAATAATGTTTGGAGGCCCAAACGTACTCCGATTTTTGCAAACCAGACCTTTTTGAAAAGCTCAAGACGTCCTCTAAATATTTCATGAAGATCACTTTCTCATTCTGAAACTTTAACGTCATCCAAATCTCGATTGAAACTCAATGGTCGAATCTGCCAAAAAGCCAAAAATTATTCTAAAACTATTAAATGTAAAGCGCAATTGCAAACTAGCGCTCGCCAACAAATAATGTAATATTTGAGACTTAAGATCTTATAAAATACCGCTAAAATATATCTCAATGTAAATAGAAATTAAATAAATAATATCAAATATATCTCAATATTCCTATTTACTTTCTAGCAATTCACTTCGATAATAGGGTATTTAGAGTGCACTTTTGCGCACTCATCAGATGTTATGCTTCATATTCTCACACAGGACAGATCTGCCTTAGCTACCTTTTCTCAAAAATATTTCAAAGCACCACAGCCTCGCGTTGAGAACAAAGGTGGCAACTCTGAGAAGGGTCCTATGAAGTGTGATTACTGCGGCAAGAGATGGCATACCCGAGATAATTGCTGGAAGCTTCATGGTTGTCCAAATACAGGACGAGGTGCTGGAAAAACACGATCTGGTAGGTTGCATGCTCACTTGACTGAGGCTTTAGACACTCCCCTTGCTAGCACTAAAGATGCAAATCATCTTACATCTAAGGAACTACAGGTGTTTCGACGTATAGTGGCTCGGTTTGACTCATCCACCTCTAGTTCTACCACTACCTCTTCTCACTTTGCCGATACAGGTATCACAACATTTGCTCTAAGTATTGGCCCCACTCCTACTCTTTGGATCATTGATTTAGGAGCCACTGATCATACGACAGGTTCCTCCAATCTCTTTACCATATATTCTACTTGCTTTGGTAGGGATAAGGTTAGGGTAGCTGATGGCTCATTGTCCTCAATATTGGGTAAGGGCTCAGTGTTTTGTTCTTCTTCTTTATCTCTGAGATCTGTTCTTCTTGTCCCTAAGTTTTCCACTAATTTACTCTCAGTTACTTCTATTACTAAAACCTTAAACTACTTAGTAACCTTCTTTCCTTCTCATTGTCTTTTTCAGGAGTTGGGGACAGCGAGAACGATTGGCAGTGGTTGGGCTTATGGGGGTCTATATCTGCTAGAGACTACATCTTCTATGTCTTCACCTCAACAAGCTCTTCAGGCAGATAGTTCTTTCCAGCTTCACGAATTATTATAGTGACACCGGCGGTTAGGACATCCTTCAGTTAGTATTATGGAGAAAGATTTTCCCATTCTTGTTAAGCAGTGTAAACCTACCTTTATTTGTGATGCTTGTGAATTTGCTAAGCATACCCTTACTTCTTATCCTAGCAATAATAATAAAAGCACTGCTCCTTTTTTTTATTGTTCACTTTGATGTATGGGGTCCTTCCCGAGTTGTCTCTCTTTCTGGCTATCATTGGTTTGTTACCTTTATTGATTGTTACTCTCGAGTTACATGGGTCTACCTGCCAAAGCATAAAAGTGAAGTTTTCACTTGCTTTCAAGTTTTTCACAAAAATGGTTCAGACACAGTTTGATGCTAAAATTCGGATTCTATGGACTAATAATGGGGATGAATATGATGATAGAGTTTTTTCAAACTATCTTCGGGATTATGGGATTATCCATCAGACTAGTTGTGTGGATACCCCAGCACAAAATGGAGTGGCCGAATGAAAAAACAGACACCTTCTTGAAGTGGCCCGTTCCTTGATGTTTGCCATGAATGTACCCAACTTTTTTTTGGGGTGATGCTATCTTGACTGTTGCTTATCTCATCAACTGCATGCCACTTCAGACTTTGGGCTTTTAAAAACCACTTGCATTGCTTCCTGGGGTCCGCACTGGATATCTCATTCCTCTCTGCATCTTTGGATGTGTCTGCTTTGTTTAGGACCACCGGAAGACTACAAGCAAACTTGATCCTAAAGCCTTGCGCTGTGTCTTTATTGGTTTTTCTCCTACATAGAAAGCTATAAGTGTTACCACCCATCGACTCGAAAGATGTTTGTCAGTATGGATGTTACCTTTCATGAGACAGAGTTCTTTTACTCCTTTCCTTGACCATCTCTTCAGGGGGCGTAGGATCAGGAAAGGGCTTTCCCAAGTCAAGAAGAGATGTTCTTTCAGTGGACTCCTCTTACTCGTAGTGAGGGGGAGAAGGTGACCATTTTTTAGAGCATTGAGGCGCTGGATAAGTCATCTTATCCAGATCATTGTGAACGGTTAGACAGAGCTAACTTGAGGACGTATGTTCGGGCTAGACAGGCTCGTCAAGATAAGCAGATAGACCCCTATGTGCCTCAAGGACAATCGCAATCACTGACTCCAGCTCCATTAGCCCCATCATCAGCTGATGATATCTCTAATACATCTCTTGTAAGTCCTGCTTATTGTGATGATACTGGTATTCTTGTTGCTCTTCGAAAGGGAGTTCGGGCTTGTACCCAACACCCAATATCTAAATTTGTCTCTTATAACTCCTTATCCACTTCATATCGTGTTTTCATCTCCTCTCTAGCTTCTGTGTCTGTTCCCCAGGGGTGGAAAAAGGCTCTAACGGATGCCAAATGGAAAGCAGCTATGGATGAGGAAATGGGAGCTCTAAGGAAAAATGAAACCTGGCAATTGGTTTCACTTCCAGATGGAAAGAAGCCACAAGTGGGTCTTCACAGTCAAGCAGAAAGCAGATGGTACGGTTGACAGATATAAGGCTCGGTTAGTTGCCAAAGGATTCCCTCAAACTTATGGCATAGACTACCAAGGGACCTTTGCTCCAGTGGCCAAGATGAATTCCATCAGGACTCTACTCTCAGTAGCAGCAAATTTGGGGTGGACATTGCAATAGTTGGATGTAAAGAATGCTTTTCTCCACGGAGATCTTGAGGAGGAGGTGTACATAGAGGTTCCTCCAGTCTATACTACCAAGGTAGTAGAGGGGAAGGTTTGCAAATTGAAGAAGGCTCTTTACGGGCTTAAGCAATGTCCGAGAGCTTGGTTTGACAGCTTTTATAAAGCTATAATAAAGTTTGGTTATGGATCAAGTCATGCAGATCATACCATGTTCACTAAGAGGGTAGATGGTAAGGTCACTGTTCTTATTGTCTACGTGGATGATATAATTGTGACAGGGAATGATTCTACAGAGATAATAGGACTGAAGAGTTATCTAGGCAACGAATTTGAAATCAAAGACCTGGGAAACCTACGATATTTCCTCGGAATTGAAGTTGCCAGATTAGATAAAGGGATCTTCATTTGCCAATGCAAGTATATCTTTGATTTGCTAGAGGAAACAGGGATGTTGGGATGCAAACCCGCAGACATTCCCGTGGAAACCAATCAATGACTGAGTGGTAATGAGGGAGATCCAGTGGATAAGGGAGGATATCAGAGATTGGTAGGGAGATTGATATACCTCATTCACACATGTCTTGATATAGCATATGTTGTGGGAGTTACTAGCCAGCCATGCATGATCCTAAAATTCAGCACTTAGAGGCAGTGTACCATATTCTGAGATATCTCAAGTTTGCTCCAGGAAAGGGGATTTTGTTCTCATGCCACAATCATTTGAAACTAGAAGTGTTCACAAATTCAGATTGGGCAGGCTCCATGGATGATAGATGGTCTACTTCAGGCTACTGTACCTTCTTAGGAAGTAATCTGATTACTTGGAGTAAGAAATAACAGGTGATAGCTAGGTTTAGCGCCGAGGTTGAATATAGAGCTATGGCACATGGAGTTTGTGAACTTATGTGGCTTCAAACATTTATGAGGGACCTGGGAGTGTTGATAGATAAGCCCAAGAAGTTGTTTTGTGATAACAAGGCCGCCATTAACATTGCACATAACCCAGTACAGCGTGATTGCACAAAACATATTGAGATTGATAGACATTTTATTAAAGAGAAGCTGAATCAAGGACTAATTTGCATGCCATTTGTGACTTCTGGGGAACATATGTTTTTACTAAGCGGCTTTGCAACAGAATGTTTCATCCAATTGTGAGCAAGTTGGGCATGAGGGACAAAAATGCACCAACTTGAGGGGGAGTGTTAGAATATGTTGTTAGGATATGCGTAGAATATTACGCAAAATAAGAATATTCTTTTGTATATGCATAGAATATTTAGAGTCTATTTTTGTAAATCTTTATATTTCTTGTAATATAAATACATAGATTAGAGAAGAGAAATATAACTCTCTAATTCTTTTCTCCCTAAACAACTCTCTCTCACCCTCTTCTATTTCACTTTCATCTTTTCAATAAAACCCTAACAATACCTAGGGTTTAATTTCAACTAATAGTGGCCAACATAACCCGTGTGGATTCAAATAATGGGAGAATCAAGCACCATACATCCATTCCCATCTTGTAATGAATGAGAATAGTTTGTCGTTTCTTCCTTACACTAACACATGCAACTTCGGCTAGCTAAATAAAAACTTCTTCAAAAATTATCCGTAATCAATATGGCACCCTGAGCTGCCAACCACGCAAAGAAATCCACCTTTGATGGACCCAAGACCTCCACACCAACTTACAAGGAAAAATCTCCTCATCACTATTCACCAAAATATTATAGAAAGAATCACCTTCCATATTTTCCCATCTATCTCACTTACCACCACCTTGAATCTATTTAACACCTCCAACTACCCCTACACCTCACCCAACTCCCATTCATGGAAATCCCTACAAAACAAGGACTTTGCACAGGTTAATGTCCATCATATATTTTGAATACCAACTGTCACATTATTCCCCAAACGAATTCCAGCAACTAAAACTAATAGTTTCATGAATTTCAACCACTCTACTTGATTAAAGTATAATACATACCTCAAATCTCTATTCCTTGCAATTGTTCTTCAATTAATTGATCTCTTTCCCAAAACCTTAGCTTTTTTCTTCAAATCTTCCAAACTATTGTTATTTTCCACCCTTTTCTCCTTTTCTTATACTTATATCTAACTTTCTAGACAAGTTTTTTTTCCTTGCGTCTAAGGCCTTTAAATAGGTCTCATATTTAGCAAAACTTGAACAAGCCACTGACCCAATCTTTGACAATCAATCGACTCAATGGAGAGCTAATTTTTTGTCTCAGGTAATTGATCAGCTCATTGAGTGACCAATCAACTAACTAATCACCCCCAGTCTGACTCAAACTTTATAGTCATGTCCTTTTAAGTCCCTACAACTTCTTATATTTCCAGAAATTTTTGAAATATGTAAAATTCTTCCAAATTACACTATAGTACTCTATAAAATTTAATGTACAATTACAAAATTCAATTATATAAGTTCGATATGCATATGAAAATCAAAATAAACTAACTAATTTATGTTTAAGTTATTGCAATTTGGGCCTCCAAAGTTTCCATCTTCGTATCGAGATAGGAGTCTGTATCATATTTAGTTTCTTTATGATGGGATATTTAATTTTTTTGTTACAATAAAATTTTCTTAATTTTAATTATGATTCTAGTCATCAGAAGTAGTGAAAATGTTAATAGTAGAAAGTTTTTTCCTTACTCAATTGAATTCAACTCAACAAAGACACATCTAACTGTTTGGATTTAGCTACATGAATCCTGTTTTGCCATTCTGTTCTATCTAAAGGTCATAACTTTAATTAAAACTGATGTGGAAAATGTTATCCCTATCACATCATGTCTTTAGGTGCCAAAAAATTCACTAAAATAATTGAAAACAACAAATATAGCTGTTAGGGGTCAAACATGCATATCGGTTAGTTTGTATAATGTTTTTTTTGGTGTTGATTTGTATAATGTTTAAGCCATGTTAGTTGTTTAAAAAAAGTGAAGTTTTAGCATTGAGATTTTTTAACTAAACTAGGAGTGGAAAATTTTAAGCAACTCATTTTTTTAGAAACAAAACTTGAGATTGAATTTTACAGTTTAAAATAAGTAAATGACACTAACCTCCCCTAAGGTTTTGTGAAAATACACATAGCCCTCTCAGGTTTGAGAAATTACACTGACCACCCGTGTCTGTGTTTGTTGAATAACGGTTCAGATGGAAATTACAAAATGTCTCTACCATAGCCTCCACCACCACCACCCATCCTCCCCGACGAAACCCGCATAGAAACTGTAGGAGAACCCCAAAACACCAACCAAACCTAGATCCCATACCCAATACTACAAAACCCACTCCTATTACCATCCCTTTTCCTGAATTCTCTATTGGAGCTTGTTTTTTCTTCCCCACCGCCAAAATCTAAACCTAATTCTGACGACCAGCCACCCATATCCATATGGATTAACTTATCAAATTTTTCGATAGAGAGCAGGAAGGATACATATTTCATTATGTAGGAGGTAGCTCCAACTAATGATTGCAGAAAGATGATAAAAGAGAGATAGGAAGAGATGGTGAAGAAAGATCATAGAGGAGGTAGAGCGCAACTAAGCTTGTGGGTTTGGGGTTTTGATTCCATGTGATGCGGTGTATTGTACATCGTTGACCATTGAGTTGGGTTTTTTTTTTAACAAAATAAATTAAAAATAAGAAAATGTTTTTTTTTCACTATTCAAAAAAAATGTTTATAGAATAAATTATTAAAAGAAAATATTGAATAATGTTATTAGTTGAATTTATTTATTAATAATAAAAAAGCATATAAGAAATAAAGTTTATTTATTCAAAACATAAAATAGTATTAGAATTTTTTTATAATTTAAATTAGTTGCAATACATACTTTCTCTTAAAATGATCCTCTTTAAATTTATGCATGCATATTTTATTTTAGTACTAAGTTTATATATTGATTTAATTTTTTTGTGATATAAATTATTTGCTAATTTAATAATTATAATTTTAAAAAATTAAGATTAATTTGTCATTTTAAGATTAATTACATTTTAGACTAATTTTAAAATATTTAACAAATGTTCATGACTGTTTGTAATTAAATAATTTATTTTTTTTACATTAAGTTGTTGGTAATTAAATAATTCAGAAAATATTATTAAATTTAAGTAAAGGAAAGTATGATACCTATGACACTGTTATGAGAGTGCAAAGAGGGAAAGAGAGTGCAAAGAGGAGGAATGAGGGTATGGGAGAGTGAAATTGTTTTATAATATATGAAAGGGAATTTGTCCAATTATACTATAATTATTTGGACATAAATGTCATTTTATACAATCATAAAGGGGCATGTTAGTCATTTAAACTCACTAAGGGTAATTTCGGTACTCAGAAAATACAAAAAAGTAAGTTCAGTCACACACTCTAACAGTTACATAACAGCAAGGGGGGAATCTAATCCAACAACAAAACCAGAGGGGTGGTCAGTGTAATTTCTCAAACTTGAGGGGTGATGTCTATATTTTCACTAAACCTCAGTTAGGTCAATGTAATTTACCCAATTTTAAAACACATTTCATTGAGTGTGTTTAGCATTTACTGGAAAAGACAAGTCTGTGGTCAAAATTCATATCCTTTTAAGTGGATTTCTTTTTTTAAGCAGTCTACTTGCATTTTATTAAATGCACTCAATGGAGGAACCACAGAAAATTACACCTTTTAGCACCTTATGGGTTATCAAACACTCTCTTAGTTCTCATGGCAAATAGGGTTAAAAGTTGCATATTAGTATTTCAAATTTCTGTAATCTTTAATGGTGGATTTGGTGGTAGGGAAAAAAAAAAGGGAGGAAGGAAAGGATGAAAGGAAATAAGTTTTCCTTTATTTGGTAGGAGGGAAAAAGAGAAGGGAAGGGAAGGGCTACTTCTTTAGGCCCACCATATTCTTTCCTCCCAAAAGTGGGAGAAAAGGAGGGAACGGTCTCTCTCTCCCTCTCTCTCTGTTTTTCTTTATAAATATTTTTTCCCTTCCAAGTAACATTTCCTTTTAAAATGCAAAGGTATAAATATAATTGTAAACTTTTGAAATATTCCTTTCCCCAAGGATACCTTCATCCCTCTTATCTTCCCCTCCAATTTCCATCGCTCGAACGAATGGAGATAAAGTTTTTTTACACTTTTTGCAAATTGTAGGGATTAGGCTTTTAGCTTCTATACATTTTAGTTCATATTCAACTTTCCTAGAGAAAGTGGAAATTATTTTTATCCAAGTGAAATCGCATTTTGCATCGGTCCACTATAATTTTTTTTCCTTAAAAAAGTGTTCATCAATATGACTTGAATATAATCATATGGTGTTCTACCATTAAAGAAGTTTAGGCACTCAAAACTATGTTATTTGTAATGTCACTGCTTTTGGCTCAAGGAGGAATGCTAACATGTTAATTCTTTTTATTATGTCTTTAGCTACTTGGTGGTTCTGAAAGTCTTTATTTACCACTCCACTTTTGGGCGAATTTCCCATCTAATTCATTGGTGTGGTTGCACAATTTTTAGGATGAAGAAAGACTCCGTTTAATTTATACTAAGAAGTGTAAGAAGTTGAAAGCATTGGATGATAGGGGTGCTGAGATAAGTAAGATTGATGCCACTCAAGCTTCAATCAAAAGGTTGCTCCCAAAAGTTAATGTTGCTGTCTCAACAGTTGATGTGATATCAAGAAAGACACACAAGTTAAGAGATGAAGAGT
Organism: Nyssa sinensis; assembly: GCA_008638375.1. Classification (NCBI taxonomy): domain Eukaryota; kingdom Viridiplantae; phylum Streptophyta; class Magnoliopsida; order Cornales; family Nyssaceae; genus Nyssa; species Nyssa sinensis. The sequence continues at coordinate 25,759,506 of CM018043.1, read as the reverse complement.
TGCAGCCCCAACTGAATGAATTGATTCATGGGTACGAAATTTCAATTTTGTAATTTTGTTTGACGTAACAATTTTTACGATCCATCATCTTTAAATGTGCAATATTTAATGTTGCACTGTGCTTTTTTTTCGCTTTTTGTTTCAGTTACCAAAAAAGAAATGCTGTCCCTTTTGATGGTTAGCAAATTGAGATAATTTCAGCTTTTGGGTTAATCTTCCTGCCTTATATATGTGTAAAATCTATCTGGTCTTTTTTTCTAATGGAATGTAGAAAATTATGTTTTCTGGCAAATAAAGGCAGGAAATATTTGATGAAGAGAAGAAGAATAATAATCGAGGCCTGGCAATTTTATTTTGAAAGGAGCCAAGAAAGATAATATATTCTTGCTGATTGCTGCAGGAAAAATAAATTTTAGGTTAGAAGAATGGGTTTTGATATGATGCAATGTCTCAGTTACTCTCTTTTGACATGGTTCTTTGCCCTTGATGGAAAACTTTGATGGGCCTAATGGTTCTTGCTGGTTCTTTGCCCTTGAGCGGGAAGAAGCCTCAGCAAACAAAACAGTTACAGCCAACTCCCCCCCAAAAAGAAAAAACCCAGTCATCATCGGCTGGACCCCTTACCATTAGGCCCCGGACCTTAGTTTCTCTATCAACTTCCCCAATTCAACAAGTAAACAGATTTGCAGTGCTTGGTCATACACCAAGACCCAATTATAGCCTATCTAGTCTTCCCAGTTACAGTTCCTCTTTAGTCACTTTAGTATCCTGTCCCTATATTATCAGTGACCCCTTTGATCCCCGACCTATCTAACGGATTATTCAAACACAATCAGCAAGGCAACCTAAGAATCCTTACTTCAAGAAGTCTTATTCAATTAAATTTTTTTTTTATTGAGCCAGATGTTACCCACATTAAAGATCCATTAGCCTTAGCTCATAGTCATTTCCCACTAGTATGGCACTTCACCCCTAACCATCCTTCCAAGTCTATTAAATTCTGCACAACCATTCTCACCCATTCACAGTTAGTCAAAATTGAGAATATATGCAACAAATCCAACTCCAGTCAAATTCTCTACCATAAATTCATCATAATTAATTTCATTTCCTGAAAAGAATGGGGATCACACCCTTCCCCGTTTCGCAGTATCCCTAGTACACAAATCCAATACAGTTATTATGATTACATTCAAGCATTCACCAGAGCTCTATATCCTACAAAATGAAACCAACACCCATTCTTTGTTTCTAATGTTCGACCAAAAGTTCAAAAGCCAAATTCCCACTTGGTTCTTGGAATGGTGGAACAAATTTGGCCCAGTTCCACAGATCTTCCCAGTATCTCTCTAGTCAACTTAACAGTACTTCGCTATAGTTTATCCAACCAACCAGCATATCTGTCAAATTCCAACAATCTTGTTAATGACCAACAAATACAAGATTCCTTTTATTAGCAAGTGAGACTATGCCATTGCTCAATACATAGTTACCCAGGAATTCTCAGTCAAATGGTGGGATAGTTTGAACCGCCAAAGATTCATTGACCAAGTTAATCAAGAGTTTCCACAGTCAGTTCCTCAACCAATTGCTTACAGGACAAGATCATCCTCAAGCCTGGACCCAACCCTCCTTCAAGGAAAGTTCAAGGATAACCTCAAAGAAATAACCCGTCTATTAATGATCCAAGTAACCCAGATGGGAGAAGAAAGACTCTCTTCACCCCACTCCGATGAGGAATCAACCAGTAAAATTGCAGAATATCCATATGACCCATATGAGTTCTCTCAAGACCCGTATTCAACTTACAACCTGGAAGACGACTTTGATCTAGGATAGTAAAACATTTCCAAATAGTTGCAGAAATTCACTATTCATGAATAGTACAATCGCATCGACACAAAAGACGAAAATAGTTACCACCAGCACAAAAAGACAAAAATAGTAATTGACAAAACACTATTCATGAACAGTGCCGTCACCCCGCGCCAAAGCGTCTCGGTGCTTTCCAGTAAGACATCTTACTCCAGAGATTCCCTTTGTCATTTATGACTCTCCGTCAAGCATCCAATGCTTCCAAAGTCTCTATAAATAAGGAGCGCATCCACATTTGAAAGCAGGACCAACAACTCACTCTCTTAGTGCCTCCTTTCTCCATTATCTTCTCCACCCATCCATCTTTGACAATGTATTTTTTAGCTTTATTTTTATTTCAGTTTTATATTCATGTTCCTGCATCAACTCTTAGTATTCAGTAAATAAATTGTAAGATTTCATTTATCATTTATACTACCATTAATTCTCAGTTGTTTCATTTGTTTTATTTGCATCTTCTTATTTCCATTAATTCCGCACCTTTTGATATATATATATATATATATATATATTTTAGTTTTGCATTATTAAATTTTTTATAGCTTAATTCTTTCTTTTTCAAAACCGTATGGTTGTTTAGTGCCGAGTAAGGGAACATCAATCACCTAAAATTCAATTGGAGCAACAAGGAATTTGTGGTGGATGAGGACACTTCGACAAGTCAGGATCTAAAAGGGTTTCCATTTGGCTATGTTGCTCTTCCTCAAAAGATCTTTATGTTGACCAATAAATAGAAGTGATTTCAATTGTCCAACCTCCATATTCCAAGATGAAATTAGGAAAAAGGAAAAATGGGTACTAATTCAACTCACTGTTGCAAAGCTCAGGTTTTCTTCATCCCTCAATTTCTAGTTGACCAGCATTCTTCTTTACTTAGGACTGCAATCACATTTTTTCAGAACCACAATCCACATTTGTTGTAGCCTTCCCCTTGTTCTTGTATTGCCTTTATAGTGTTGTCATCCATTTTCGTAGAAATGGTCGAATTATTTCAATAACTTTTCCACAATCTCCACCTAGTTGGGTTGTGATAGGTTAGGTGATGCAAGACACATCAGGAAATTTCGAATAGTACTTTTTTACAGTTGATCTTATGGTGGGCTTAGGTGGAAAGAAACTTGTAATTTTAGTCTTTTAATGAGTAAAAGAAATTTTTTAGGATTTATAGATGAAAAGGAGTTAGAAATGGCTTTGTTTTAGATGAAATAGGTTCATTGTAGTTAAAAGCGAAAGGCGCCCTTGAGGTGTTAAAGTTCTACATTGTCCGAAAAGCGGGGTGACAAAAAGGCGCTAGCCTGGGTGATGCAAGGCAGTAAATTATAAAATCAGAAAAATACATTAGACATTAAAAATTAATTTATTCTAAGTTAAATTTATTAGGTAACACTAAAAAGTTAAATTTAATGGTGACGTATGATGTATTAAAGTGATATAATTACTATAAGCTTTGGTGCTTTCTTCTCAATGATTATTCAAAAGCTTGTTATCTTTTCAAGTCTTACATAAAAGTGAATTTTGTAAACTTGATCCTAATAATGTTGAAGACATGATGGGGAAATCTCATAAACCTCTAAGCTAATTCCCAAAGATAAGGCTTATGTCGGGATTTGGGAAGACTTCACATACAAGTAGTCAAACTAGTTGATAGAGGGACAATGTTTTATCATGGGTTGACCCAGATTTAGTGAAGAATGATGAGAATTTTTTGGTTGCTACTTTCCTTATAGCTTTATATTTAGGGAAACAACTCAAATGATTTAAATGTTTATTGGGGCCAATTTTTTGATAATTTTGATAATAATACTTATATTAATACGATAAATTGGATAATAATAATTTTAGACTACAATAATATTCTTTCATACTAACATGCCTCTTATAAAATTGTAAAATAGGTGCATAATTAAAACACTAAAATTAAGGGATACAAGTAAAATATGTTACAATTTAAAAAGGCTTTCTTCCGGTCGCCTCTCATATAACCTAAAGCGAGTGCCTAGGCATCGCCTCTTTGAAGACGCTTGACCTGGAGCATGTTAAGGCATCAAGTCTAAAAATTGCCTTGCCCGATCGCCTAAACAATTAACAATCTGGGAGACAAAAAATATATTAATCATTAAGTTTCCTATGATTTTTATTATCGGAAAATTTTACTCGCACTGATTTTAAGCATAAAATAGGACATGCATACATATTTACAAGGGTGATGGACTTTTTTCACAAATATATATATATATATATATATATTACATATTATATCTAATTAGCTTATAAGAAAGATCCTATCCCATAGTTTCTTACTAAAGAATTAATGTTACTAGAACGAAGTTTCCTTAAAATTTAAGAATATATTAATTAATACAAATTATTAAGTTATAGAATATTAATTATTAGAGGGTTAAGTGCATAAGTTTTCTAGGGCTTTAAACAATGACCCATCAATAATAATCAAAAAAGAGAAGAAGAAAATTCTTCTATTCCCACATAAAATTCCTCAGGAGTTATCCTTCGAGGTTAGGTTGCATAAAAAATATCACAACCTAATGGGACTTGAAAATTGGAAACTTATTAGCTAGGGAATTCTAGATTCTAGGAAGCACACACATGTCCACTAGAAGGTTGTGTCTGTGTATAACATGTATTGGAACCGTCACACATCAGACATGGCCAGACATGTATCAGACATATGGTTGTAGGAGGAAAAGTATGGTTGCATTTGGGATGATTTATGTAAACCAGAGAAAAATAATTTTTTGGATATATTTTATTCATAGGTACAAGTATATATATATACACAGAATGAGAGTCTATAATAGGAAGGCAAACTAATTAGGAATCCCTATAATTAAGCCTATCTACAGTAACAGTCAATCCTACAGGCTGTACATATTCTGGAACAATCCTATAGGCTGTACATGTATATTCTGTAACACTCCCCTTCAAGCTGGAGCATAGATATTAATCATGCCTAGCTTGTTGCAAATATAGTTGACTCGAGTCCCATTGAGAGCCTTTGTGAAGTTCTCCAGTTCTCACATGTCCTGTAGAGATCAAATTTTGCTGCAACTTTTCACGAACAAAATGACAGTCAATCTCAATGTGCTTAGTTCGTTCATGAACCACAAGATTGGAAACAATATGAAGAGCAGCTTGGTTATCACACCACAACTTTGCTAGTATTGAAGCTTTAAGACCAACCTCAATTAAGAGTTGATATATCCACATTATCTCACACACAGACTGTGCTATAGCTCTATATTCTGATTCTGTACTGGATCGGGACACAACATTTTGCTTCTTACTTTTCCATGAGATCAAATTTCCTCCAACAAAAACACAGTAGCCAATAGTGGATCTTCGGTTAATCTTGGAACCTGCCCAATCTGCATCTGAAAAACATTTGATATGAGTATGTCCATGATTTTTGTACAGTATCCCTCGTCCAAGAGCTCCCTTTAAGTAACACAAGATCTGTTTTAAAGCTGCCCAATGGTGAACTGTTGGGGAAGACATGAACTGACTTACAATACTGACAGAGTATGCAATATCAGGACGAGTTACTGTAAGATAGTTTAATTTTCCAACCAATCTTCTATACTTTTCAGGATCTTCAAATAAGTCTCCATCTTTTGTGAGTTGTAGATTAGGAAGCATTGGAGCACTGCATGGCTTAGCCCCCAACTTTCCAGTTTCAGTTAATAGGTCAAGCACATATATCCTCTGGGATAAGAAGATGCCTTTCTTGCTTCTTGTCACCTCAACTCCCAAGAAATACTTTAACACACCTAAATCTTTTGTGTGAAACTGGCTGTGAAGAAAGGACTTCAGAGATGAAATTCCCACAATATCACTTCCAGTAATGACAATATCATCCACATACACAACAAGGAGAATGATGCCAGATGTAGAATGTTTATAAAAAACTGAGTGGTCAGACTTGCTCTTATTCATTCCAAACTTTTCCACTACCTGACTAAATTTTCCAAACCAAGCATGGGGACTTTGTTTCAAACCATATAAGGACTTACAAAGATGACAAACTTTCCCACACTCCCCTTGAGCAACAAACCCAGGTGGTTGCTCCATATACACTTCTTCCTGGAGATCACCATGTAAGAAGGCATTTTTTATGTCTAATTGATGTAAAGGCTAAGCATTAGTAGCGGCCATAGAAATAAATAGACGAACAGAGGTCAATTTAGCGACTGGGGAGAAAGTGTCAGAATAATCCACACCATAAGTCTGAGCATAGCCTTTAGCCACAAGACGGGCTTTAAGGCGAGCCACGGAGCCATCATAATTGAATTTGACAACAAACACCCATTTACAACCAATAGCTTTCTTTCCTGCAGGTAAGTGCACTAAATCCCAAGTACCATTAGCATCTAAAGCATTCATCTCTTCTATCATAGCATCACGCCAGCCAAGATGGGAAAAGGCTTCATTTACAGTTTTGGGAATAGTCACAGAATCAAGGGAGGCAACAAAAGAACAAGAAGAAGAAGACAAGTGATCATAAGAAACAAACGATGAAATAGGATAAGAGCATTGATGCTTACCTTTGCAAAGGGCAATTGGTAGATCAAGATCACTGGTCATTGGATCTGATGTCGAAGAAGAGACAGGTGCCGGACATGTATCAGGTGGGTCCCGGCGTCTGGAATAAACAAAGCGAATAGGAGGTGGTGGTGGTGGTGTAGCAGCAGGTGTAGGAGCTACATTAGGTGACTGATATGTGAAATTATAAACCAACAGATCATCATTTTCCCCTTTACTGGAAGAAGTAGAAAAAGCAGGGAAAAAAGGATTATGTTCTAGAAAGGTAACATCAGCTGACACAAGATACTTGTTAAGACTAGGATAGTAGCACCGATACCCCTTTTGTAGACGAGAGTAACTTAGAAAAACACATTTTAAAGACTTAGGATCTAATTTAGTTACCTGGGGACGAACATCACGAGCAAAACAAGTATTACCAAATATTCGGGTTTCAATAGGAAACAAGGGTTTAGTAGGAAAAAGGACACTGTAAGGAGTCTCACCATTAAGAACAGATGAAGGCATGCGATTAATCAGAAAATAGGCTGTGGAAACTGCATCAACCCAAAATTGTTTAGGAACGTGCATTTGGAATAAGAGTGCCCTGGCTGTCTCAAGGAGATGCCTATTTTTTCTTTCAACCACACCATTCTGAGATGGTGTGTCAACACAAGAGGATTGGTGAAGAATGCCATTCTGAATCATGTAAGTCTGAAATGAATCGGAAAAATATTCTTTGGCATTATCACTCCGTAATGTATGCACAGAAACATTAAACTGTGTTTTAATTTCAGCACAAAAGGCACTAAAATGGGAAAATAATTCAAAACGATTCTTCATTAAATAAAGCCAAGTCACACGAGAAAAATCATCAACAAAAGTAACAAAATATCGAAATCCAGTTTTGGACACAACAGGACACGGACCCCAAACATTTGAATGGACTATCTCAAAGGGAAAACTAGCCCTTTTATTGACTCGAGGGACTGAAGGCAAACGATGATGTTTTGCAAACTGACACGACTCACAATCTAAGGAAAATACATTATGAAACTGAGGACATATTTTCTTCAATAGAGGTAAAGAAGGATGTCCCAACCGACAATAGGCTTCAAAAGGAGTTAAGACACCTGAACATGTAATGGGCCTGGGCACCTGTGTATCCAGAATGAAGAGACCTCCTGATTCATATCCTTTACCAATAATCTTCTTCGTCATAAGATCCTGAAAAAGACAATGATTAGGAAAAAATGAGATGCAACAATTCAGGGTACGAGTAAGTTTACTTACAGACATTAAATTAAAAGAAAATCGTGGTAGACTCAATACAGAAGACAGGGAAATTAATGGAGTTGGACTAACAGTACCAGAACCAAGAACAGAAGAAGTAGAACTATCTGCTAAAGTAACATTAGAGGGAGAGGTGTGTGACTGAAAAGTAGAGAAGAGACTAGGATTACCTGTCATATGATCTGTGGCACCAGAATCAATGACCCATTGTGAGAAAGAGGAAAGAAGACATGTATTTGGGTTACTTGACTCAGCAATGGCAGTGATAGGGTGAGATGAATTTTTCAATGTTTCTTGGTAACTGAGTGAATTTAGCAAATTCATCTGCAGAAACTGTAATGGTCTGCTCATATGAGCTAGGTGTAGCAGGAGTAACTACAACATGGGCTGAGTGAGACGTTTGAGATTTATTTTGCAATTTTCTGCACGTGCGTTTGGTATGGCCCGACTCATGACAATAATAAAATACAACGCCCCCTGCATCCTGACTCTTATTGTCCCGACTGCCTGTACCTCCTCCTCTGTTATGATTCCTATGATATGACCGTCCAGTTGCAGATCCACCATTATGACTAACAAGAGCACTAGGAGTGTGAACAGATAGAGTAACAAATGCATTGGTATCTGTGTGAAGTACCCTAGTAAAGACCTCGTGTAGAGAGGAAATCTCAGCACCAGAGAGGATATGAGATTTAACAATCTCAAACTGAGAATTAAGGCCAGCCAAGAAACTTATTACTGCCATTTGCTCTCGTTGAGCTTGCTAGATTTTGACATCAGAAGTAAAAGGTAACAAGACATTCAATTCTTAATAGGTCCTTTTGAAATTCATAAAATAGGCCTGAAGAGATTGATCGTGTTGTTCAGCACGGTAAAAGCCCTTACAAACTTCATAAATACGTGAAATGTTTCCCTTTCCAGAATACATAAATTCCAAATATTCCATCAACTCTTTAACATACAAACAGTGATTAATCAGGCTAACTACCTCAGTGTCAATAGAGTTCCTGATTTGCAAGAATAAGCGAGCATCATCTCTCAACCATTCCTGGCGAGTATTATCCGTTGGTGGATCTTCAGTGAGATGATTGTCCTTAGAAATACTCCGCAGATAAATCCTAACAATCTTACACCAATCGAAATAATTTGGACCAGTTAACTTATGTTTTGTGATTTTGGACATCATAGGAATGACATCAGTCACAACCAAATTCTTTTGTCCGTCAGCCATAGAAACAGAACACAGAAGCAACCAACCAAGAAGAAGGGCAGTCCAAACAAACAGCAGCGAAGCAACAGGACATATAGAAGCGTCGGAAAGGGTGGGGCGACACCGGAAAGACTGACCGGAGGACGAGGCGCAGTTGCACGCGCCTCCACGCATCAGCGGTGAGGTAATTGACGAAGGCGAAGGCTTCCGGTGGCGCGTGAGGCTCACGCGTTGGGCTTCTGGTGACCGGACTTCAGGGAAAGACCGATCGGCAGGTGAGGCTTCAGTCTTGAACGGCGGTGAGAATAGATGGACACTCGAACAGGGTGACCCAAAGAAATTTCTAATTCTGCTCACTGTGGGCAGAATAACCAGAAAGAAAAGGAAAAGAAAAAAAAATTGAACCTTCAAGATTGCTCACTGGGGCAAAACTAGCTCTGATACCATGTAAACCAGAGAAAAATAATTTTCTGGATATATTCTATTCATAGGTACAAGTATATATATATATATATATATATATATATATATACACACACAGAATGAGAGTCTATAATAGGAAGGCAAACTAATTAGGAATCCCTATAATTAAGCCTATCTACAGTAACAGTCAATCCTACAGGCTGTACATATTCTAGAACAATCCTGCAGGCTGTACATGTATATTCTGTAACAATTTACACCCCAATCCAAATAAGGGGAGGTGGCCACTATTTTATGCTTTCTTTTCTATCTCTCTTAATTAGTGCCATCATTTCTTTTCTTTGCCTCTTGATTGTCCTATTGTAGTCTTACTATCTTCTAATACATGTAGCTGTCCCATTCTGCATTACACTAGTATATGTTGCTTCTTTTACCATATTAGTCTTTAAATAATTATAATAGTGCTAAGTGCTAACTAGTTGTTGCATTTCTAATACTCTCTCTCTCTCTCTGTCTCTGTCTCTCTCTCTCTGGGTATTGTCTCTTAATATATATAACATCTAAAATCATTAATCTATGTTATGTCTCTCTCTTGAAGTAATGTTTCAATCTTGCATGTTGTGTGTTTGTCATCATGAAATTATGTCACTGCAAAATTTAAAAAGCCTTCCCCAGTGTCATTCTGATCTCCAGACCTACGTCTCCATGTGATATCTTAACCCGCTATGACCTGTTCGCACATGACTATTAAAGTTTCCTCTTACTAACTTTTTTTATCTCCTTCAACTATTTCAAATTAGTTTATCTATATTTTCCTAAAATCGTGTATGTTCTTCCCGTCCTAATTGAGGTGCACAAGCACATTATATTGATTATATTTTTCTAATAAAAGTTCTGTTAATATTATTTCTTTTACTTTCTAATAAAAGTTACAACTTCTTTTAAATCCTTATCTATCTTTTTTACTACTCCATTTCTATGTCAATATACGGCAGCTTAATTGAATTTATATTTTATTTTTTAATTTCCTTTTATTTATCAAAACAAGTTCCTTTGTTTTTTTTCCACTAAGTTTATTCTAGGCATGTTATATTAACTCTCCTTCTAAGCAAAGAGTATACTTGATAGGGATCAAGAAGGACTTCGCGGGCCAATAATATTTGATTCAGGAGAATATTTCTTTTATTATGTAATTTAAATTTTTATTTTAGGACTTTAAAGTTTATTTTGATATATTTTAGTTCCTTGTTTTTAAGGATAGGATGAAGTTTACTTATTTTAGAAATTAGTCTGAATTTGCCTATATAAATTGGTTGTAATTGACGGAACTTAGACTTTTGATATTGAATAATTACATAATATATATTTTTTGATTGGTACAAAGTACTTCCATATATAAGGAGCCCGAGGAGGGCTTTCCCATAATTACAAAAGACAAGGATTGACTACATTAAAGCCTAAGGTCCCCCCAAAAATCTATGAGCTTTTCAAAATAAATAATGTATTCTTCTTTAATCCAAAAATACAAAGATTTCAAAAAAGTATCTTTTATCCTCCATGGGGGTGCTTCCACCCCATCAAAAACCCTTCTATTTCTCTCCATCCATAAACACCCCGTAAGACAGATGGGGGACTTGTTCCAAGCAATTCTCAATTCCTTTCTAATCCTATTGCCCTTCCAACACAAAAAAAGGAGCTTCACTTGAGCCGGCATGACCCACGAACAACCAAAAATAGTGAAAAGAAAATTCCATACATCGGAAGCAACCTTACAGTGAAGAAGAGGATGGTCCACCGTCTCCTTCGTCTTCTTTGCACAGAGGACACCTACTTGGGATAGAATATCCCCTTCATTTGAGGTTGTCTGTCGTCAAAATCGCTCCCCAAGCAACCTCCCAAGCAAAAAAGGCTATTTTTGGAGGCACTCTTGAATTCCAAATCAGTTTCTAAGGGAATGATAAGTCTTTCCAATCAACCATCTTTCTATAATAAGATCGAACCGTAAAGTTTCCATCACCATTTCCCACCCATTTCATGATGTCCCTCCCTCCATTTCTCAAAACCACTTTGCTTAGGACTCATCAAATCTTCTGCCTCTTTTATTTCCCAGTCAAAAAAAGCCCTTCTGAATTGGAGGCTCCAAACCCTCCCCTCCCCCCTCATAACTTCTATGCAATCTGCTACAATGCAGTCCCTGTCCACAGCTATGCTGAACAGATTCGGAAATTGCACTCTTAGGACACTTTCCTCTTGCCATTTTTCCTTCCAAAACTTCACTCTAGACCCATCCCCAATGCCAAACTTCACACACGAAGTGAAATCCTCCTTGCCACCTCTAATGGCTTTCCACACACCGCAACCATAGGGCTCACCTACTTCCTTGGAGAACCAACCCCCTTCCTCGCTACCATACTTAGCGGCAATCACCTCCTTCCAAAGAGTATTCTCTTCTAAAGCAGATCTCCAAAACCATTTTCCTAGTAATGCTTTGTTGAACAACTACAAGTCTTTTATCCCCAAGCCCCCCTCACTGAATGGGGCTTTCACTTTATCCCAATTGACTAGATGGATCTTTTTTCCTTCTTCCTTGCCATCCCATAGAAAATCTCTTTGAATCTTCTCAAGCTTTCTCCGAACTGAAACTGGCATTCGGAAAAGCGACATGTAATAAGTAGGGAGATTTTCTAACGTGCTTCTCATGAGCGTGATCCTCCCCCCTTTCGAAAGATGGTGTTTTTTCCACCCTACTAATCTCTTCTGGAACTTCTCAATGATTTCGTCCCAATTCCCAGCCAATCTGGACAATGCTCCCAAAGGAAGACCAAGATACTTTGTCGCCAACCTACTTGCCTTGAAACCCATTCCCCAAGCCATCTCCTCCACCCCCCTAACCTCTCCTATAGGAATCAAAGCCAACTTCATACTGTTAACTTGCAGTCCCGACAACGTCTCAAAGCAAATCAAAATGCATCACAGGGTATAGAGATGTTATTCCTTAGCCTCACAAAAATTAATGGTGTCATCAACGAAGAATATATGAGAAATCTCCACCCTCTCCCCTTCTTCTCTCTAGAACAAACCCTCTAAGCATGCCCCCGACCGTTGCCCTATCCAACAAGTTGCTCAATGCCTTTATAACAATCACGAACAAAAGGGGGGAAAGAGGATCCCCCTGCCTTAATCCTGTGGACGATCTAAAGAAGCCAACTGAGGACCCATTGACCAATACTGAGTAGGAAACCGAGTCAATGCAAGCCTTGATCCAACTCCTCCACCTCTCTCCAAAACGCATCCTACCCATCAGGGAAAGCAAGAAGCTCCAATTGACATGGACGTAAGCCTTCTCAATGTCCAGCTTGCATACCAGCCATGTCTCTTTTTTCTTCTTTCTGGCATCTACACACTCATTAGCAATAAGAACCGCATCCATGATCTGTCTCCACCCCCCCCCCCCCCCCCCACCACAAAGGCATTCTGGCTTGGAGATATGATTCTGTCCATAACCTTCTGAATCCTCAAGGCTAGGACCTTAGCCATTAGCTTATACATACTTCCTACTAAGCTAATAGGCCTAAAAACTCTAATATCTTCTGCACATTCGTTCTTTGGAATCAATGCTATAAAAGTAGAATTAAGACTCCATTCAAAGGAACAAGACCGATGAAACCATGTGAACATTGCCATGACATCACCTCTAAGAATACTCCTACAATGCTTGAAGAAGGCCAAAGTCCATGCTCTCCAAATTCGGGCGCCAATCCAAATATTTTGAGTATGGATTCTTATAAAACTCCACTATGCCTCCCTTTACCTCCTTTACCCCTTGCAACTTCCTGTCCCCGATTATCATTGAGCTAATGTTGTTTCTCTTTTTGTGGTAGTTGGCCATCCTATGGAAGAATTTCGTGTTCCGATCCCCTTCCTTCAACCAGAAGGCTCTAGATTTCTGTCTCTAGGATATCTCTTCCATCTTTAAGACTTGATGCAAGTCCCCTTTTAGAGCATCCCTAGTTCTCCTCTCCTCTGTGGATAAAGGTTCCTCTTGCTCTTTCCTATCAAATTGCAGAATATCAGACATGATTTTCTCTTTCTGATCTTGAACATTTCCAAATTCCTCCTCATTCCACCTTTTTAAATCGACCTTCAGTAGCTTCAGTTTCTGAGCCATCACAAAGCTTAGACCCCCTTCTATTCTGTACCCTTGCCACCACCTTGCCACCCTTTCTTTGAAGGAGGGGTCCTGAAGCCACATATTCTCAAACCGAAAGGGAGCCTTGCCCCATCTGAGGCCTCCACTATCCAAGAGGATTGGGTTATGATCTAACACTAGTCTTGAGAGAGACTAACTACTGGAATGAGTGGTTGCTTTGAGTTGGACACTAGGCCTCCACATCAAAGAAATAAGCAATGGTTCCTATCCTCCCTCAACCCCTGACACTAGTCTTGAGAAAGAGATGAGGACTAACTTCTTTAGTGATTTAGCTACACTCATCCAAAGTAATATAGGAACCATTGCTTATTTCTTCTTGTATCCGAGGGTTGATGCAGCGCATTGCTTTCAGGAAATGTCCTAGCTACCCCTTGTCTATTTCTTATTGCAACCATTTTTCGATAAGACGTGTTACTTAAAGGGAAAGTCTAGCTTTTGCACAAATAGTCTCATCATTCATGTTCGCAAAGGGGTCTAACAAAGGTTTTATATTAGCTTTATTTATCTAATGCGACCTTTCTCCCTTTTTATGGTCTGTGTAAAGGATAGGACAGTGAGCACAATACAAGTGCAATCACTTGAATATACTCTCTAATCATTCAGTTTATGACCAGTATTCATATGTTTATATTTTTATTGTGGAATACAAGTGGGGTAACCTCAGTGGTGGCATATGTTTATTTTTTTAATAACAGTACTATCATTAATTATACTATCGACCTAGTAATTCTCAATTAGGACCTATTAATTGGGGTGGTCACGCCCTGAAATCCGGAATCATGATCTACAGTCATTGTAACCCTAACTAGGAGGTAGTTTAGTCAAATTAATTAAAAAGTCAGCCTTTTTTTTTTTTTTTTACAAATATAAGAAAATCATTTCCCATTTTTGACTTATTCAAGTCCTATAATAAAATTAAATGTATATGAGTGTGATTACATTCAATTATCTAGGTCCTATCAATCATGTCAACACTCGACCAGTGTTGAACCAAACCAACCATTAAGGAACAATTATCAATAAAGTCATTGTATCAAAGTCCATATCTAACTACCCACATGCAAGTCAAATTTCAATATACATGTATACATACATGATTTAGTACATCAATAAGGGTACTTGCACCCTTTACACAAATGATACAATCACGACATAACCATGTGGCTATTACACACGTCGCAAATTGAAGTTGTAGTAACCATCTTGTTTATTGTGTATCTGTCATTCTTGGGAATAGTAGGGATTAGCCATAACGCTTAGTAGGGTTTTCCAAAATATACAGTATATGAAAAATTAATGGAGGTCCTAGTATGGCAATGTATAATTTAATCATGCAGCAACAATATACATAACAGACAATGTCAACAGTCAATAGATATGTATAAGCATGCCCACATATGACACATTGCACGCATCCCAATATACCATATATAACAATATATAGTGAGCATCAATTTGATCATAAGCTTGGATCTCAAATATATCAATAATTCCTACATATGTCACTGGTCGATCACATCAACATAACCTAATATGTATGACTCCATGCATATGTTCAATGCATGTCAACCACTAATATGTCCCAAGCAACTCACCCATGCTTAATGCATGTCAATGCTCATAATGTTGTATGCTACACTTTGCAACTCAAACCAACACTTTATCACTGCACTGGCCTCAAGGGATGTCAATGCTCGTAATGTTCTATTTTTCTCACCTATTTACACCTCAATTCTTTCCAAAACATTATTAAATCCCCTTTGTTCATCAAACATGGTCTAGGACAAACCGAAACTAATCAAAACCACCCCCACCGTGAAGACCCAGATCATGGATCCTCTCTACTGTCACATGCAATACACAAGTGTCTACACACATATTAACACTGTTAAACATGTTCCGTCACACTATAGGTTCATACTAAGTCTAAAACCGATCCAAAAACTCTCCATCTTAACTGGAAACCCGATCGTGGGCCTCCCTTATCACCATACACAAACTAACGCACACCCATAGATATACACGCACACACACAGATATACGCACACACATTTCATACACATAAATCTGCAAATGGGCTAAATGAAAGATCCATAAGCCTCTACATCACTGTTTGCATTCCATCACAGTAGAAAGGGGGATCTTGATCAGAGAAAATCCACTTAGAGAGAGAGCTTCACCATCCTTCCATGGTTGCCTCAAGCCCTTGTTCCAGCTGACCTCGTGCTGTATCTCCTTCCACTAAGCTTGAATCCCAAGCTTCATTCATGGAAGACCAAGCATACACCCTCACACACACACACATATACATACATATATATGTACACATTTTTTATAAAGAGAGAGAGAGAGAGAGAGAGAGAGAGGCATGTAGAGAGAGTGTGAACTAGAGAGAGAAACTAATGGGAGAGGGAGGAGAGGGGGAGTCGGCTGAAATGAGGGATGAAGGGATGTGGGGATGGGGGTTGTCTCTTTTTAGTCACATCACCATCACACATGTATGATATAAGTTAATTATGTTGCACTCTCATACACCGTAACACTTCCCTTATGTAACACTTGTGTAGACCTCATTAGGCCACATCACCCCCGTTTAGAAGTCTTGGCATCTCCTCCAAACTTCCTTTAGAAACTTTGCACAAATCCTAAAACACTACATGGCCAGTTTATCACATGCTCACGCACCCGTGCTAAAAAAGCGACTATCTCATAATTGCACCAAAATTGATAAGGTAGCTAATTTGGACATCTAGATTTCAAATCGCAGTCTATTTATTCAAATTATGACTCTAAAAATAGTCCATTTTACCAGTATTCCTAGTCTACTTGTGTGGCCCCGTGGCCTACACCAGTCCGAATAAAATACGACAATTACATTTTAAGTCTATAATATCCTTCACATTATTGAATAGTTAATTTTAGGCTCCTTTTAAGTTAATTAGTTATTTAAATCACAATTTAACTGGGAAAATTACCAGAATACCTTGGTTATTTTCTAGGGCTTTACGAGGGTGGTCAATCTTTATCATATTAATACTAAAGAAGTGCATATATATCGATTTGATGCCTCATGCATCATATCTTCATTCTTTTATCATGGGTTCTCAGCATCATAACTGGACAAAGGGCACATATACTTTAGTATTGCATGACGGAACAATACTGTCATAAGTGGTATTGTATACCAAGTAATCCTGACCCTTGAGTCAGAATTTTGAAAATAAAGGACTCAAAAAAGAAGTGCATGTTGTATTAGTCAGATTCATCTTGCTTCTGAGTCTCATTCTCAACACATGATTCTTAAGCTACATAATTGGGCACTAAGACTTACAGATTTAGTAGTACAGGCACCACCATTTCATGGAAACTGCCGAAATTTTTAAATGTTCTTTTGGGAAAACATTACAGCTAGTTACAGATATTATCAAGAGAGGAAAATGACAAAACAGTGTTCAGGGCCAGCTCTTCTATAAAGCCAACAAAACAATCGCTTTAGGCCTCATTTAAAGAGAAGCCTCAAATTTTATGTATGTAATATGGATAGTATAATCAAATTAGAAGTCTAAGGTTAATAAGAGTCTTAACTATACAAAAAAAAAAAAGACTTCATAAAGATTCCATGAAAAAAAATTACTTCTATTAATAGAGTTTTATTCAATATATACCTCTCTTATTGAAAACTATTACAATTTTATATTATAAAAAATAAATAAATAAACATATAGAAAAGAAAGTATGAAAAACATTTATATATTTAGTAGAGTTTTATAATATTAATATTAAATATTTGTTTACATTATATTAAAAAATGTTTCATTTAAAGTTGTCACTTTATCGCTTTGGGCCTCGATATGTATAGAGTTGGTCTTCACAGTATTATGTCATGTTTTCTAAATTTATTTTATATTACTTTTAATTTAACCTCACATTGTTTTGAATTTGTGTACAGATTGATAGGAATGTGGAAATTCATGGTTGAGTTCCATCAAAAACAAATCCAAATCTTCATGGACGCCGAAAATTCATGTCCAAATGACAAACAAAGACATTCAAAGAAATTCAGGTTTGAAGGCTACTCAAAAACTGGAAATTGAGATCTTGAATTGGGGTGCGAGCTTTATTGACTGGATTAACACCCAAAAATCATTTGTCAAGTTCTTGAATATGTGGCTAATGAAGTGCCTGCTCCAAGAACCCGAGGAAACACCGGATGGAATTGCCCCCTTCTCTCCTGGCAGGCTAGGGGCTCCAACAATATTCGTCATCTGTAATGATTGGTACCACACAATTGAGAAGATTTCTGAAACTGGAGTATCAAAAGCCATACATGACTTTGCCTCTATTGTGCACCAGTTATGGGAAAAATTAAATGAGGAAAAGAATCAAAGTCTCAAAGCTGAGTCTCTTTCAAAGTTTCTTGAGAAACGGCTCAAATCCGTTTGTGAGGAGAGTGGGATGAACTGGGAACAATATGCATCATCAAATAATGCAGCTGCCTCAGCGACTACTGCTGAAAGTGGAGTTACACTTCTGGAGGGGCTCTATGAGGATTTAAATTCCTTGAGGAAGAGATCAAATGAAGAAAAAGCAAAGCATGAGGAAGCAATTAAAAAAGTAAATGACGCTGCTTCACATATTTTAAGAGGTCTGGTTCCAATATTTGAGGCTTTACAGGGCTTTTGTTTGGAGATGTTGAAAGCTTACAAGCAAGTCAGAATCCCAAATGGAGGAGGAAGCACAGAGTGAGATTAAAGTTTATTTTGTTGTTTGAATTTTACTGGTTGGTTTGCTTTGAGAAAGAATTGAGTTTCATTGTTGGGAATTACAGTGGATTATAGAGTCAGAATGCAGAAAAAAAAATAATTAGGTACTTATAATAAATTTCAAAAACAAAACAAAATTCAAAAGGGGGGGCAAATTTAACATTTTGAAAATGTCCATAAGTTGAAAATAACTGTTTGCTGAGAGAAGAGAGGAAGAAATTTTGCAATCTTACAACTAATTTGGGTTGAAATGGTCACTGTAGGATACCAAGATTTATTCTCTCTCCAACTTCTTTGTGCAGTGGTAATATATTTGAATTGAATGCAACTTAATCTTTAAGATATGAACTTGCAAGTTAATCTTAGAGATACGAAGTCTACTCCTGACTTCCCACATTGGCTGGACAACAGTGAATAATAACATTTTTTTAAAAAGATGAAATATGGTTTCTTACTGTTTTGGATGAATGCTTTTTACTTCAAAAAAGCCATGTAAATGCAAAGAAAATTACGAAATATGATAAAGTTTAATGTTAAAAATTTTGGAATGACTCCATTCAAAATTATAAATTTCCACCTTAAAAGACCACATAAATACGAATAAATTCATTCCATTCAGTGGGTCTTGAGAATGAATTGATAATGATCTCTTTTTATTACCAATCAGATTGCAGATCTAGTGACCTTAAATCATATGGAAATTGTAAGGAAAAATGTTTTTATTATTTTCTATGTTGGCAGTTATTATAAAATATTGAGTCTCTAATTATTTGAGAATTTTGAACTATCATGGTCATAATATTTGATTGAATTACAGTCATTATTATGAAATGAAGTTTTTAGATTATGTTCAATGTTTTTAGAGTTGTGTGCAATCCGAAGGTATAAGCACTCATGCATTTACCTTCGTATGAATAAGTAAGCTTTTAATCTTTGTAGGGCTAGATAGATTTAATTATAAAATCATTACTGACTGTTGTTTTTCTCTTGTCGGAAGGCTTCCCGTCCTTAGCTACCTGTTAAGAATTTGAGGTTAGAAGGTCACTGGAAAGACTCTGGTGGTAGCCGTTCTGATGATAAAGTCAATAAAGAAATAAAGGCAGTAATTCAAGAGAAGAATTGAATATAAATTGAAAGCGTACCTTATGGCCTTATTTATAGGCTGTAAATCTCCTAAGTTGAGTAGGATTAAAAGTCATGAAAATAGGAATTTAAAGATATCCTGAAGATAGTAGTTGCCATATCGAACTTTGTTTCCATATTCTGAGGTTGATAGGATATGGAAGGCGGTGCAAGGCTCTGGACCTAATACCTCTGAATCCTCTGTGCTTGGTTGACCTGGATAAAATAACCTTTCTTGATCTATACCCTGAAGAGCTCTGTACAAACACATGTCATGCTTTGAATATGTTTGTCACTTTATGGTATATCAGTTACTCTTCCCTGAGCCTCCGTTCTAGGGCATGCTCAACTGAGGTTAGGGTTTCTGAGACGTTACACGCGTGGTAGTCATAAATGCGTCGCTCCATATTCTGAGGAGACAGTTGTTGATGTGACATTTATTATGTCAACCGTCTGTTGGAATTACGAGGCCATCATTGCTCTAATCGTGACAACAGTTCAGAAGCGGAGGCCTCTCCTATCGACACCTATTAGATCCTTATAAAAGGGGAAGGAGCACATCGTTGTTCCCCTTTTCAACACTTTTTCATTCTAAGAACTTCAAACATCAAGAGAGAGAGAGCTCGACACTTTGACCTTTCCAAATAGTAAGAGAAATTTCTGCGAGAGGCGAATTCTAGTGTGCTAGGAAGATCAACCTTGATCTAAGCAATGGTCGGGTTCGGTTCATAAGCACTTCTTTTGAATCTTTTCACCTTTTCCCTTCTTCCTTCTTCATCATTCATTTTTTATTTTATTGTGGACAATGTCTGCCTCCGATGCCCAGTCGAGCATTGGTCATGAGATAGTAGAGTCCTTGGAGATATATGATCAAATAAAAGTGAATCTTGTAACTGGTAACCCACCAAAAAATGTAGAAAATAGGCTTGTTGGTAACCCAACCCCGAGTTTTGAAGTTTGGATAGTAGAGGCTTTCATAGAGCCTAGGAACATGGGTGGGGAAACCTCGGGTAAATCCCACAAAAGGGAGAAGGGAGAAAGCGCCATAACTCAGAGCATGATAGATGCTTTGATGCCTACTTTTGATTTCCTTGCAAACGTGTCCTGTAGGGTACCAGGACATATAGACCGTCCTTCTAGTATCTAGCAAGGTGAGATTTGTGCTTGCCTTTAATGGTTTGAGATAGGGGTTTGATTTTCCTTCCACCCTTTCATTAGGAAATTTTTTAGGTGATTTAAGATTTCCCAGTCGACTTGAACATAAACAATTAGAGCAATTGCTAGGCTTTATAGTTTTGGGTCATCTGAACTGGCATCGAGGTAGATCTCCTTTTAATTAGAAGTAAGATAAATTTGAAGTACCCGAGGTCAGAAGGCATGTTCTACATGTCTTTTGATAAGGCATTCAGACCTCTTTCCTCTGTACCCATTTCCAACAAGACTTGGAAGAAATTGTACTTTTATATCAGAGGAGGCTAAGAGTTCAAGGATTTCGAGAACCAAGTTTTAACCTTCTCATGCAAGATTGGTATCAAAGGTGAGCCCCCTACTCTTTTGTATTGCCTGCCCTCGATCTTTTGTTTTTGTGTATTTTGATTTAATTCATTCTGTTTATGTAGATAAGACGACATGGAAGAGTTCGATCTTCACTTCTGACCTCCAGAAGAAGTACAAGAAACTTCTTTAACTAACGACCGTTCACACAAAGCCATCTTTACCCTAAAAACCTAATGGACGTTGGGCTAGTGTAGGATCACACTACGAGCTTGACGAAGTCCTTGGTCACCGGGTGGGTGCCAAGGGAGAAGAAGAAGAAGAAAATTGGGGAGAATTTGTCTCCTACTGAGCCTCCCCCTTCAGAGAAGAGGATGAGACTAATCTCCAACTCCCCCGAGAGAATTGTCTTAGAGGATTTAGAGATTTCCTCACTCGGAAGGCCCTTTTGCCCCTAGTACTTTCTGTACTGAAGAAGAGAAGGGGGAAGGGAAAATCCATTGTCACCTCTTTAGGGCCTGATGATTCCAGTACAACGACAGTGAAGAAGGCCTATGAGGACTCTTGGGCAACAAGCCCAAGTAAATTCACAGGGGTGAAGCCCCAAAAGATAGCCAAGGATCTAATGGCTATTCACACAAGGGTGACTTTTCTATCATTCTTCTTGTTTTCACTTTCCTGTTTCTGTATTCTGCACATATCCAGCTCTGAGTTGGTTGTCTTTATTTAGTGTTGTTTGTGTTTTTCAAGGCATCCATGGTTTGGCAGCCATTATGGACTACCCTGAGAATCCGAAGCAAATCGACACCCTCCAATTTGAGCTCGACGTGACCAGACTTCAGTTGGGAATGGTGCAGTGTTCGGTGGCAGCTGTTGAAGAAAGACTGAAGGAGGTTGCCAATTCTTACTCTATCTTGGAGTCTGAGAGGGATGCCCTTGCTACCAAGTTGGAAGACTTCAAAAAGAGGTCTGCAGATTTTCAAGCTACTTCTATCAAGAAGATACAGGACACCGTTGAAGTTGTAAAAGCTCAAACTAAGGTGGATTTGAAGGCTGAAGTCCAGGATCTAGGGAATGAACTGATTGAGTATAGATATCGAACCTTCAAGATGAAGCTTGCGAAAAAAATTCCCTAACTTGGACTTGACTGGGATAAACGATAACGAAGTCTCCTAAGTTGAGGTTGATACACCGGATGTCGATGATGAAGAGGAGGAAATGGTTCCAGATCTCCCTCAAGTTGCCCCATCTGTCACATCCCCCAGACCCACCCTGCGCGGATTTGGGGCATGTGACAAGGCCAGTTAGGCACCCATTGGATTTTATCAGTTTTTTTTTTTTTTTTTGAAAGCAAAACCCCGACAGTAATCCTAACCACAGGCCATTCCGATATAAATCCCAAGCATAATGCATTCGACATATATAATTTAAGCAGCGGAATTTTTCACAAGAGAATGCATACATATATACTTGGCAGAGCATTCAGGATACATCATAGTCAGTCCTATCTTAATCAAGATTACAAAACAGTTTCACCACAAAAGGTCATAATCTGTTCAGTTACACAAAAAGTACAAAAATGGTATAGATTCACAAAAATGGGTTATCATTTTATCTGGGGGTCTCCAACATTTTCCCCCTAAGTCCTAGACCTGCTAAACCTGTCCATCTGAGAGTTTCCCTGAAATTATTAAAATAATGGAATGAGCTTTAAAAAGCCCAGTGAGTAACACAGATATCCAGGCAAGAGTTTCGAGTTCAATCTTTGCTTAAATCACATGGTAATTAAATCAGTTGGAATTTATAGTTCAAATAATCCAAGACAATCTCAATAGATCAAAACAGAATAACGGTTCAGAATGCTAGCATATCAATCAGAAGTATAGTTAATCATTTGAGAAACTAAAAACCATGTCATCGGTGATAAAAGCATGCATTTAAAACGATTGCATTTAAAACATATGATATTCGAAACAATTTAGCAGATCAAGGAGCAGTAACTAAACAGTGTCAGAAGTTACTCACCTTCAATATTGAGTTTGAAGCTATGAACGGAGCCTTCCTCTTTTTCTCCTTTAGCCTAAAACAATTCATAGAGATTTATCAACTCATGACCTTAGACTAAGTAAGTCTACCCTATGATGGGTTTCATGGAACTAACTTATAGTGGCTAGTTCATAGGTCTTACCTCTTAAGCATTTGGCTTAGGGTTTCAGTGTCTTCACACATTTATCGGTTCTGATTTTCATAATATGGACCTAACCATTGAGTTCGGAAGGTCGAAGAAAGTCAATTTAGACTCTCTCGGCTTTTAAATCTAGGTTCGGGTATATCAGGGGTATTTCAGTCATTTTGCCGTCGCATAATTTCTGTCTCGGATGCGTCATTTAGTCATGTATACAATCTCACAAGTGTCAGGTCTACTACTGGTATTAATTCCGTTTTAAATCGGACTTCATTTGGGCCTTATACAGTGTCAGGGGTATTTTGGTAATTTCATATGTTGTATTTTTCGGTACTTTATTTGCTATTACGGACCTCACCATTGAGTCCGGAATGTCCAACATAGTTAAAATGGACTATCTTTCAGTGTAATTTGGCCCTATGTGTCATTAGGGGCAGTACGATCATTTACCCTTTACATATCTGTCTTTTTTGGGACTCGGTTTCACAAATCGGACTCCACCATTGAGTCTGGAATGCCCGAAATAGTAAGATTACACTATTTAATCATTAAATTTGGACTCCGTTTGACCCTTTTAAGGTCTAGGGGCAATATGGTAATTATCTCCTTTTAATAAAATAATAAAATAATTATTTTATTATTTTATTTAATTTTTCAGGGGCATAATTGCATAAGATTTTCAAAATGAGGGCCATAGTGTAATTCTGTTAAACAGTGGGGGTCAGTTTGTAAATATTTAAAAATTCAAAACTGAACCAAAGGGTTCAGTCCCTTTGCAATTGAACCAATCCGATTCAGTCCGGTTCCAACCGGTTCTGTTACATTGCTGACGTCATGATGACGTCAGCCCTAAAATAATTTAAAAACCAGTTACCCAAAACGACGCAGTTTAATTAATGTGGTGGCCATCTCCTGGACAGACACGTGTCCTAGTCGACTGGGCCAACTCGACTTGACTCGGTTAACTCGGTCGAGTCAACTCTGTCTTCCCCACTAACTGCCTCAGTGTTGCCCTAATTTCTGCAGATTTTCTCTTTCATTTTCGTGGTGTTTGGGACACGGTTTCTTGCTGTTTTCGATCCTAACAGGTTTCTGCATGTTATATCCATCACTTGACATCGATTTTAAGCATCGAATCACTCTAAACCATTTTGTTTTCAAAACGATAGCCATGACCTGTAACACGATACTACACCCTCATTTCTCAACCATTTCATGTGATTTTTGAAGCTACGTGATCTACAGATCATAAGGATCGAGCCTCTATCTTTATTTTTCATTTTGATCTCGGTTTTAGAAGATTTGGGTTTCAAACCCGTAGCTTTGATTTCAATTTCGTGGGGCTGTGGTGAGTTATAGGGTCGCGGCTCATTGTGTTTAAGGTCCCCTTGGGGTCTATTTTAGGTCTTAACATGCAAAATCCCAAATGGTTATGGTCGAATCAGACCTGGTGCTTCAAGGTCCTTTAATGGAGGTTGGTTTCGGGTTTCATGGTTCTTGGCCAACCTGACACTTCTGACTCTCACAGCATACATAATATACATCATAGAATCGATATAAATGCATGCATGCAGCCTATACCCTCAATAACCCATCAAAACAGTTCCAAAAATCAAAATAAGAAATGAGGCAAATTTGGAAATTTACCTTCAACAGTGACCCTCTCTCTCTCGGTGGCTCGGTCCAGAATCCTCACAGTGCTCCTCAAGCTTCCTCAGGTCATGCACTTCAACTTCAAGCCCCCCTCTCCTTGCACCTTCAATGGCCAATTTCTCTCAAACACTTGCATGCACAAGGTTGCCTCTCTTTTCTCTCTATACTCTCACTCTCACAGCCACCTCACGTACACATACACACTCTCTCTCACAGTTTGGGTATTATCATATTCTCTAAAGAAAGAATTTAGTGCAAGGTTGCATATTTATAGCATAGTGCATTGTACATATGGCTATACATATACATATATATATGTGTGAGTGTATCTCAATCCTTAGTGGGCTGGTGGCTGATTGAGGTGATAGGGATGATGTATGGCAATGATGTGGGGAATGCATGCTAGGCCATTGGCCAGTTTGGGTGGTGGTTTAGGCAAGACTTGAGGTTATATACATATGTTGCTGTATATATACACAAAGTAACCAACAGCCTAGTTGGTAACTTTTTGGAACAAAATTACTTACCTTGGTAGGTCAAGGGTTCAATTCCCCTTGGCCTCCCAAGTGACCATTTTCTCTTATTTTTCTGGTTAAGGCCCTGTTTGATTGTCGCGAAATTCCAGTTTCAATGTTTTGGCCTTAACTTTCAATCCGTAACTCCTTTTTCAGTGCGGTTTCTTTCTGTCACTTCCTACTCAGAATATCTTTCATTGACCAAGGTCCAATGTCAGTTTTTATTTTCTCGAGTTTCCCATAATTAGCTAATTCGAGTTTTATCACTATTAAAAATAGACATTAAATTAGCTAAACCCGACATTTCATTCCCAAAACAGTTCCCATATACAAAATATGTCGGTTAAGTAATTGGGGTGTTACACCATCAAAGACTATTGAGCTAGTAGCAGAGTAGACTTGGGATTTTTTGTATCTATTTTTTATCTATCTTGAAATTCCAATCATTCCAGAACTTGTGTATTGCTTAATGTCTTTGTGTTATATATGATTTCAAGATAATTTCTTCAATACCGAGGCCAGTAGAAAATATAAGCTTGTTTAGAGACTCCAAAGCACTCATAAGGTTTTCTAGAGGTATAAATAACAGGATATATAAAACCACAACACTTATAAATAAAATAAGGTTTTTCAAGCTGTTTGTATACTGATAATACATAATATACAGATTTCCAACACTTGTAAATAAAATAAGGTTTTTCAAGAGGTCTGTAGAGTGAAAAAATGGACTAGACCCATAACACTTGTAATAAATACAGGGTCTTGAGGGCTCTGTACATTGATTTAAATAGACCAAATCTGTAACACTTGTAATGGATACAAGGTTTTTAGAGGTCCGTACATTGATAAAATGGACCAGACCTGCAACACTTATAATGGATATAAGGCTTTTAGGGGTCTGTACATTGATTGAAATTGGCCAAACTTGTAATGGATACAAGATTTTTATGGGTCTGTACATTGATAAAATGGACCAGACCTCCAATACTTGTAATGGATACAAGATTTTTAGGGGACTATACATTGATAAAATGGACCAAACCTGCAATACTTGTAATTGATATAAGGTTTTTGGGAATCTGTACATTGATAAAATGAACCAGACTTGTAACACTTGTAATAAACACAAGGCTGTTAGGGGTCTGTACATTGATTTAAATGGAATAGACTTGTAACACTTGTAATGGATAAAAGGTTTTTACGGGTTCGTACATTGATTTAAATGGACGAGACCTATAACGCTTGTAATGGATACGATATTTTTAGGAGTTTGTACTTTGATAAAATAGACTAGACCTGCAACACTTGTAATGGATACAAGTATAATAACCCATATTTTTACTAAGGCTTAATACTTTATATGTTCGAATGAAATTAGTTTTATGAATTTATTGAAAATTAAATTGGATATTGATAATGGTACGATTTAATATAAAAATATAAAAAATATTATATAATTGAATTAAATAATTCAGGTTGGAGCTAAGTTAAAATATAAATAAATATGTGGCACTAATATAATAATGAAAAGTTTAATTTATTATAAATACATGACTATAACAAACCCTAACATTTATTTTACGTATCTCAAATTCTAAAGAGAGAGATAGAGAGAGAGAGAGAGAGAGAGAGAGAGAGAGAGAGAGAGAGAGAGACTATATGGAGGATTAAAGAAATTTAATTTTGGAATAAGGCATTAATGGAAGTAAGTTTATGACTTTATCAAATTAGTATGACTATTTTATTGTTGTGATTTAGTAAGAAAATTTATGAATTAATTATTAATTTTTAAAATTATAATTTCTCATAATAAAAGGGACCATATAACAATCAAGTTAGGGTTTGATTTTAAGTATAAATTTGATCGTCTTTGAATAAATTGGAAACGTAGTTTTATTACCCATGAAATAAGGTTTAATTTGATATATAATGTGCCTAATATGGGGATGCATTTAAAGAGATATAAATAATCAAAGTTTTGGAAGAAAACATTGCAACTGCAAGCTTTGGGTTGAGTTTTCTTTCAGGTTTGAAAGATTTAATCTAATTAAACTATGTGGCTGGATAGGTTTTGAAAAAAATGATCAAAATTCATATATAACTTGCATTATTTGGATAAGAATTGAGAGAGAAATTTTAGGTCAAAATTTGAAAGAAAAACAAAAATGGTGAATTGCTCTAATTACAGAATTTGGGTGTTAAAGTTAGGAAAGATGACCAATTTTTATACAAGTCCACTCTCGGGGCCAAGGTAAGTCGGGAAAGTGTGGTTCACCCTTAGTCTTAATTGGATGAAATAAGAGTCTAAATTATAATACTTGACAACTCCAACCAAGTGGCCCAGGTCCCGAACTCAAAAATTAATTATATAAATTATTATTAATTTTTAATTGATAAAATCTTATTAACTTATGAAAAAATAGTAAAAGAATTTTGAAAATTATGAAACTTCGTAGGAAAATCATATTTGATATAATGAAGTTATTGGTACAGGATGTGAGGCTCAAAGTAATACAAATAATTAGAATTTCACTAAATTTATTGGTTTCCTAATTATTAAATGTGTAATTAGGTGACTTAAATTATAATTGTTATTTATAAGTAAATTTGAGTTATTAGAAGTGTTCTCGGATTAAAGATAAGACCTTTGGATGATTAGAGAATCATATTAATTGCATTTTTGACCGTATGTTGTGAATTA
Organism: Nyssa sinensis; assembly: GCA_008638375.1. Lineage (NCBI taxonomy): Eukaryota > Viridiplantae > Streptophyta > Magnoliopsida > Cornales > Nyssaceae > Nyssa > Nyssa sinensis. The sequence continues at coordinate 25,731,526 of CM018043.1, read as the reverse complement.
AGCTTAATCGGGTAATTTTGATAGAATTTGAGAAAAATAAAAATTAATATTTAAAAAGTACATAAAAATCGTGAAACACTATAAGGTCATCATGTATGTATTTTAAAGATACTTAGGCTTGATAAGTACGCACGACACTATATTAATTAGAGCATGTATATTTAAGTCAAGTTTGACAAATCGAACTAATTGATTAAATATTTTATTGTGAATTATTTTAGGATTGGAATGAATTTGCAAATGACACTTTTGAAGTGCATTATGTGATTTGAGGACTTTGCTTCAAGGTAAGGGAACATACATGATATATCTAATTTTTGAATAAATACCTAATAAATGTTTTCTTGCTTCTATTCTTACGAAAATTGTTTATGCAAGTAAATGATTTCAAATTATTTTTAGTTCAAAAATATGTTTTAAAATATTCTATTTGCTTCATTATCGTTACTCAAGTCAAGAAAAATTGATTGTTTGTGAAATGTGTTCTTTACTCATTAATAAATCTGTTCATGAAAATTATTCTGTTTATTGAAATAAATTGTTTTATCGATATAATCATTATCCAATATTTGAATTATTTTAGTGTGGGTGTGAGCTTTGGTTGGAGTCTATTTTGTGTCAATAGTGGTTTACTACTATTGACAGTTTGTGTCGGCAAAATACTGTCGGAGTTTGGCCTATGTTAACAGGGGTATAAATACTGTTGACTTCCAACATTAGTGACGTCTGCAAGTCCCACTATGATTGGGCACCATATGTGATTGTTGTACCAACCAGGGTAAATGCTTATGCAAATTTGAAAATATTATTTGTACCACACTATTTGTTAATGATTTCTAAACTGAAAAATGATATCAATTTTCAATTTGTGAATAATGAAATGCTTTTAAGTGATATGAAACTTTGAAATACTTCGATTTCTTAGCAACTGTTTTCTAAATTAATCGTGCTATTCGCTTGAACTATTCCAGTGTATATTATGCTATGCTACCTTAATGGGCTCTTTGAGCTTACCCAAATATTTTCTTCCACAGATGGATAGAGATCAGCTATGATATATTTTAATACAAGGTGCGGTGCAATGGACAACAATTGGAGATCAATATAGTTTCATCTGTTTGTGGTTAAAACTTATTTTAGTTAGATAGTTTTGAAACATGTAGTAATTTTATTTTATGGGTTTTTTATCATTTGGGCATTTGGAGACAGATTATTTCTTACTTGTTTAATGGATACAAGATTTTTAAGAGTCTGTACATTGATAAAATGGATCAAACCTGTAACACTTGAAATGGATATAAGGCCTTTAGGGGTCTGTACATTGATAACGAGTTGTGAGGTGAGTCAAAAATATCTTTATTAGTGATAATACTTGTGTAAGTGATCGATGTTCCAAGGCCTGGGTATGGATTTTCCAGTTAAATCTTCCAACCAACAAGTCGTAGGTCTGACGATCTTGGTTACTTTGTAAGGTCCTTCCTAATTAGGAGATAGCTTTCCCATGGTGGGATCTTTAGTGTTTGGAAACACCTTTCTCAAGATGATATCTCCGAGTTGGAAATTAATGGGTTTTAACCCTTGGTTGAAACATTTAGCCATTCTCTATTGGTAGGCCTCAGTCTTGATCCAAGCATGTTCACATTTTTCTTCTAGAAGGTCGAGATTTTCTACAAGTTGTTGGCCATTGGTTTTTTGGTCAAAGCAATTAAGGGTCGGCATGCCAATTTCAACAGGAATGATTGCCTCGATACCATAATCGAGTGAAAATGTTATTTTTGTAATTGGAGTTCTTTTAGCAGTTTGGTAGGCCCAGAGCACTCTAGGGAGCTCTTCGACCCATTTTCCCTTGGCTTCCTCCAACTTCCTCTTTATTACTTCGAGAATAGTACGATTGGTAACCTCAACTTGCCCATTAGCTTGAGGATGCCCTGGAGATGAGAAGTGGTGATTGATGTGTAGGTCTTTACAGAACTTCCCAAATACCTTTCTAGTAAACTGTGCCCCATTGTCTAAAATGATGACTCGGGGTATACTGAACATATACACAATATTTTTTCAAGTGAAATTCTTTACTTCTACCTCTGTGATGTGGGTCAGTGGTTCAGCTTCTACCCAATTAGAGAAATAGTCAATGGCGATTAGCAGGAATCTTCTGTATTGAGGGACTTTTGGCAATGGCCCTACAATGTTCATCCTCGTTAGGCAAAAGGCCAAAGACTCACAATGGGGACAAGTTCATGATGAGTTGATGTTGGTAAGAAGCAAAACATTGACATTTGTCACACTTTCGAACATATTCCTTAGCTTGCTTAGCATACTAGGCTAGTAGTAGGGTTGAGTTTGTGCACGGTGTGCTATAGTTCTACCACCGTTATGGTTGTCACAGATCCCCTTATGTATCTTGGCTAGAAGGGGTTGTGTGTAAGATCTTCGATAAAGTTTTTTTTAAGAATTAAGTACTGAGTTGCCCTAATTCGAATTCTTCTAGCGTGATTCTTGTCTCCTAGAATTGACCCTTCCTTTAGGTACTGGATGTTGGGAGTCATCTAATTTTGAGATTGTTTTGAAATTTGAAGAGATTGTACTACTTCAATACTAGATTTTCACTGGTAGGATATTTTTAGCATTGAGTCACTTTCTGGCTTGAGATGGAAAGCCATATTTTCTAAAGCATCTGCCTTGAAGTTCTGATTTCTTTCAATATTTTGAATAGTAAATTTGAGGAAAGGCTACTTTAGTGATTCCACCAGCTCTGATTATCTGGTCATTCTATTATCCTTAGTAGAATATTCTCTCAAAACTTGATTGACTACAAGTTGAGAGTCAAAAAATGCGTCAAGGTCCAAAGCCTCACATTCTAGAGCTAATTTCATTCTAAGGAAAAGTGCCTCGTACGTGGCTTCATTGTTAAAGGTTCTAAATCCCAAACTAATGGATTTTTTGGTTACGATCCCATCAGGGGACTGAAGTATTATACCTACTTCAAAGCTCTTGTTTGTAGATGAACCATCAGTGTAAAGTAGCCACACCGAAGTGTCTGTAGTGGTTTGAGCTTTCGAATGGTGCGTTCCGGTGAATTTTGCTATAAAATATGCTAATACTTGAGCTTTAATAGCAGTCCGTGAACATAGAATATGTCAAATTCTCCCAATTCTCTTGACCATTTGATAGTCGTCCCGAAACTTCGGGTTTATGTAGGATTGATTTTAAAGGATAGCAAGTAGGGAATATAATAGGATGGGCTTGAAAGTGTGGTCTGAGCTTCCGAGCAGATATTACCAAGGCTAAGGCTAGTTTTTTAATTTCGGAGTACCTTGTTTCGGTGTCCAAAAGTGCTTTACTGATGTAAAAAATAGGCCTCTGAATTCCTTTGTCTTCCCTAACCAACGTAAAGCTGATGGCACTTTCTGACACAACTAAGTACAGGAGTAGTTTTTCCCTTAACACTGATTTTGAAAGGAGTTCGGGGGAGGCTAGGTATTGTTTGAGTTGCTGGAAGGTCTCTTCACATTCAGAGGTCCATTCTAGGGCCTTACTCCCCCTCAAGGCTTTAGAGAACGGAAGGCATCGATCCGTAGATTTAGAGATAAAACTATTCAGTACTGTTATCCTTTATTCAACCCTTGAATATCTTTTTTAGTTTTGGGAAATTCTAGTTCAATCAAAGCCCTGATCTGTGAGAGGTATGCCTCAATTCCTCTTTGGAAAACTAGGAAACCCAAGAAATTTTCTTCTACGATCCCGAAGGTACATTTTAATGGGTTAAGTTTCATTTTATGTTTCTTCAGGATGTCGAACATCTGGCTCAAGTGCTGGATATGGTCACCCTTCTGAACACTTTTGACGAGCATATCATCGATATAGACATCCATTGTATCCTCAATCTAGAGGCCAAACATTCTGTTTACAAGCCTCTGGTACGTAGCTCCAACGTTCTTCAAATCAAACGACATCACTCTATGACAATAAAGACCATGTTCTGATATAAAAGGTTGTTTCTCCTGGTCTAGAGGATACATTTGAATTTGATTGTACCCATAGTAAACATCCATAAAACTCATGAGTTCGTGACCTGCCATAGTTTAAACAAGTTGATCAATTATGGGAAGTGGAAAGTTGTTTCTAGGACAAGCTTTGCTAAGGTCAGTATAGTCAACACAGACCCTCCACTTGCTATTCTTTTTTTTTTTTTGCAAGAACTATATTGGCAAGCCACTCTAGGTAAAACACTTATCTTATTATTCCAGCATTGAGCAACCTTTGGACCTCTTTATTGATGATCTTGTGACATTTTGGGGCAAATGTCCTCATTTTTTGTCTTATTGGGGGATGGTGTAGATCCATCATCAGCTTGTGAGAGATGAAATCAAGATTAATTCCCTCTATATCTCTGGTTTCCCAAGTAAATACCAAAAGGTTGGCCTTTAAGAATTTAACAATATCCTCTTGCTAGAAGGAGACAGAGATACGCCAATGTGTACGTATTTCCCTTTTTTTTAGTGTTGATGAACACTTTGATAGGCTCCTCCATTGTTTGATTACGCTGTCTCTTCCTTTGGGACTCAGTGGCTCGTCAATCTCAAAAGGACATTCTTCCGCCTCATGAAGATTGGAAGATGATGAACTTTCCCTTTCATAAGGGTACTGTAATTGCTATTTGGAAGGTTTTTCTTTTAGTAAGAGGGCATGACATTCCCGGTCAGTGGGCTGACAGCCCTTGATGGTAAGAATTTTACAATTATGGACATATTTCAAGCACTGATAAAGGGTTGAAGTAACTGCTCCCATCTGGTAGATCCAGGGCCTCCCAATAATGACACTATAGAGAGATTTAACGTCTAGGACCATGTATTCAGATATCAATGTATTTTGGCCATCTTCCTCTCCTATCTTGGTTGGTAGGTCAATTCTGCCTATTAGGACGCTAAGATTCTCGTCGAGTCCTGCTATGACAGCAACGGTAGCTCTGATGTCATTAGAAACGAGTTTCATGTGTTTAAAGGGTTTATAGAATAATACGTTGGTATAACTTCCAGTATGTACGAAAACCCTTCTGATCTCAAAATTAGCGATTTTGAGTGAGATAACAAGAGTATCACTGTAGGGACCATGTATCCCAATAAGGTCCAATTCAAAGAACTAGATCTGAGGTTCTGACTTCACATTTTTCTCAATGGTCAAGATTTGAATGATATGAGGCTCTGCCCTTGCTTCCCGAGCATATCTTTTCCTTGCTCGTTTAGACGTTCCTGTCATCGTATTGTCAGTATGAAACATGAAGATGACTTGATTATTTTGCCATTGTTGATCATTCTGAACTGCCCTTTGTTTAGGCCTTTGTTCTTGCCTCCTTTGAGGTGGTTTTTCGTCACAGGGGTTCTACTTCTCGTCTTGGCAGACGAACTCTCTTAGTCGTCATCTCCTGATGAGATGCTTTATTTCTTACTTCAGAGCCCAGCACTTCTCAGTCATATGCCCCGGTTCCTTATGGATATCACAATACTTGTTTTGATTCCTAGAGTCGGGGTGGCTTTTTAGTGGCTCCAGCCACCTAAGGTTTTCACGAGTCTGGATTTGTTGGAGTATGTGGGTAAGAGAGGCATTCAACAGGGTGTAAGTCCCATACCTTCTAGAGTTAGAGTTGTTTTGGGCTTTGGGTATTGTTCTCTTGTCAGGACTCCTGATCATCTTCTTATTGGTGTTGTTATCCCTCTTCTGAGCTTGCTCATCCTTTTAAGCTTGTTCTTTAGCTTTCCAGAATGAGATTTTTATATCTTCGAGGTTAATATACTTCCGCACTTTATCCATGAGTGTTGTCATATCGATTAGAGGATTATTGGTCAAGTAATCCTGGAAGCGCCCAGGCCTAAGGCCTGAAGTGAGGGCGGCCACTAGGAAAAGTTGAACTGCAATCGGTTATCTCCATGAGTTTGGTATTAAAACGGTTTATGTACTCCCAAAATGATTCTCCCTTTGCTTTTTTCACAATTAGTAAGAATTTTGGTCATTTTCTCAACTTCCTGCTCGTTAAGAATCGGTCAAGAAATGGCCTGTTAAGGTTATAAAAATTGATGATCGATTTTTGGATAAGGTTGTGGAACCACTTAAGGGCGGTACCCTTGAAGCTCATTACGAAAGTTCGACACATAAAGGCATTGGTAGTTCCATGCAAAGTCATTGTGTGTTAATAATGAGATAGGTGGTCCCTAAGGTCCTCAGACCTGTCATAGAGAGTGAATTTTGGGACAACAAACTTCTTGAGTCGCTCTTCTATCATTATGGAAAAAGTGAATGGCGTGAAAAACCTACCGAGCAGTTTACTTAGCTCATCTTGCTCTAGAGGGGAATGGAATCCATTGGTTGAGATTGTCTGATCTTGAGAGTCTGCTATCTCCTCTACCCTCTGATGGGTTTAGGGTAGGACTTGTATGATCGGTACTCGTTGTTGGTCTTGTCCCGTGTTTTCGGGTTCCGAAGTCCTATGGGGAATTCATCTGGCAGCGGCTGAGAGATGCTGGTCTCCCAAGGCTAGTGGATCAGGGACCTCGGGAGGCTAAGTCCTGGCCGCATTGGATTATTTCCAGAGACCGTTGGGATTGGTATTCTCGTTCTGCTTTGGTAATAGATAGTAGGGTGAAACGTTGACATTCCTCTTCCTACAGATGTTGATGACTGGGGATCGGTCCCCATATGGACGATACCATGGGGGTGTAATGATGCTAGGCTCTGGACCTAATACCTCTGAATTCTCCATGTCTGATTGACCTGGATAAAATAACATTTCTTGATCTGTATCTTGAAGAGCTATGTACAGACACATGTTGTGCTTCAAATATGTTTGTCACTTTATGGTATATTAATTACCTTGATATTTTTAATTTTGACTATAAGTTACACCCGGCATAGGGCTGTTTGTAACGAAAAGCCACCATTGTGCTTCACTATTCAAATGCGCCCGAAGGCTACTGTTTGAACAATGGATGTTATGTGTTGCTCGCTAGCTAGGATAGAACGGTGATTGATTTAACATAAATGCAAATCAGTAGCCTCAGCCTCTTCATTTGAACACGCATCATTACCGTTCTAACAACTGTCTGATTTGTTTCCTAATTTGGTTGGGATTCATGTTGGTCTATATATACCCTTTAGTGTGCTATCTAATTATTATCAAGCCTAAAGATTTTATAGCCACTCTTTAGAGGACTTTTACAGAACAATGGGGATCATCATCATATAGTCACCATTTCTAGAAACTTTATCAAACGAATCTATGGTTCCTTCGAACGAACCCATACAGTGAACCAGTTTTGATTTAATTGGAGTATAATAATTCATCCTAAGTCTAAAACATTTTGACATATAAATTACAACCACTCACACATTTAGAAAAATAATCCTTATTGAAAAGAACTTTTATATATATATATATATATATATATGTATGTATGTATGTTGTGAGTGTGTGAAAATCATATCCAATATATCAAGTCCATTACCTCATGTTTACTGTTGTCAACACCATATTGTAGAATCCGAATTACAGCTCGAACGCACAAGGCTTGAGAAATTTATTCAACAAGATTAGGACACATTATAACAGTTATAGTTTTGTCAACATGGATTAGCTAACATAACTTTTGACTAAAAGTCCTAACAAACTTCCTCTTTGATAATCGGTGACAAAACTTATTACAATGGGTATATAAATACAAAAAGAACAAAAATGTAAATCTCCAAAAACCTGAAAGAAAGAGATTTACAATCTTGACATGACTGTTTCAACATTGTTCTTGACTTCATGGTGTCAAACACATATTGCTTGCAAAACAACCGCTAAATCATTTCCCGTGAAACTTATGGACATATAAAAAATATAAACCAATGTATTCACAACTATGAAGAAGTATAACATAAACATAAAATAGGTGCAAGACACGCAGCCATGTAGAATAAAAAACCATGATCATGAAGTAAGGCACAACATAGTTATCTCTAAATTCATGCAATCAATATCCCTCCCCCTTACCAAGTACTCATTAATATACTCCCACCTTTTGTCACAAGTTGACAAAGGAACAATATCTAGATGTTCAACCACGGACCAAGGTAAACAGAGCAATAGCACAACAAATACCATGCATAGATATAAGAGATAAATCAAGACAACAAGTGATGAAAGAGAAACTAATATGTAGATATCATGAATGAGGAATCAAATGTATCTCAACCATGGCAAAGTAAAACGCAAGTATATCAACTAAATCCAAACAAAAGCTATTATCTCGTATGGGTTGATTTAGCAACACTTTTGGAAAAACAAGCAGAAAAGGTTTTGTTTATATATATATATATATATATATATATATATATATATATATATTCAACTCTATTTCTCTGCTTTTAAAATTTTAGAAGCGTCTTTATTTGTTAGAAAATTTGTTGAATGAGAGTACACACAGGTAGGTTGAGTACCTTTTCTATGTGAAATTGACATTCCAGAATTGAGGATTCTTAGTAGTGTTAATGATATTACGTAAATGAACTTGTTTTTTTAGTTAAATTTAGTAATGTTTGAATTTAGTATAAACCTATATAAGATAATGCCCTCTAAGTTAGGATGGTGACGATAGATAAGGTTTAAGGATCAAAGATTGCTTGGTAGTAGTGTTTACGATTTCCGAATTGCTTTTAACTATTGTCAACTCCAATTGCCTTTTTTTACTTTTGTTTTGTTCATGGATCATTTAGATATTGTTAGAATTTGATAAAAATATAGTTGGCTATTTAGAATAAAAGCTTCCAAGTTAGATATGGCTGAGATAGATTCAGGGTTTGAATATATAGCAATTGAGCATCAACACTAAATATATTTTCTTCTGCAGGCTCTAAAGCCATTGAATCAAGTCCTTTCGTCTCCATTCGATCATGATAAAATGAGTTTTGCTGGAACATTAGGGGGTACAATTCCCATGCAAGTTTTCGAAATTAATCCAATTTTGCCTAAACAAACTCGATATTTGTATTCACCTCTGCCTTTTCCTCTCAGCCTTTTCTGGATGCTATGTAATCCTTGCTGCTTTATTGTGATCATCTTTTTCAAGTTTCAATAGTTTATTCAAGATATGTGTTGAATGAAATGATCATCTTTTTCATTTAGTAGAGCTTCTTTTTTTTTTTTTCAAGAGCTATGTTTTATTATATATTTAATGACTTGTAATTTTGTCATGACATGCCACATTAAGCCTCAAGAATTATTTACGGGCCTTAAAGAGCAGGCCGCCCTGGCTCTACAGGTCCACAGACTTAGCCCAGGCCCTGTAAAGTTTATCATAAGGCTCAGCAATGTTGAACTTTCTGGCCTTTTATTTATGCCAACTTTCTGAAATTTACATTCATCCAACGCAAAACTGGTTTGAGCCAATTTTCCAATTTAAACTTAATTCAATAATCAAACAAGGAAGAAAAAAAATTATTATTTCTTTTGCATGTTTCCTTTTTTATTTTTTGCTTTCTCAAAAGAGACAAATACAAATGAAAGAAACACAAATTAACTGCTATTTTCTCATCATCTTTAATAAAATAGAAATTAAATTTTTTTAAAAACAATTAATTGAAATTTGAGGGGGGGAAAAAACACTATGAAACGTAAAATTATAAATTACTTTCCCTCATCTCCCTATGTTCCATGCTAACCAATATGTACGTGGAGACTGCCTCTTTCACATTATCTTCTAAAATTGTGACTCCTTTGGTTTTCCTCAAATATTTCAAAGGGAAAGGAAAATACTAATTCAAAATTTTTCTTTTTCTAAAATAGAGATAAGAGAAAATATTAGGAACAGGCAACAACAAAGTAGAGCCTCATTGGAATTGGAGATGTATCCACCTTGTATAATATTTTGAGATGCAAGTTCGAGCTTATATGCAGCCGAGTTTTTTAACCATCAGATGCCTTAAGGATGGAAGTTTTCATTTATCTCTAATTTTTAGGCCATCAAATGGTTAGAAACACCCTATTTCATATGAGTTCGATCCTATAGTAGCATTACCCAAATCAGAATAAGAATTGCATCCAAAAGTGTCCTGCTAAAATTTAACAATTTAAGTGGTTCATTTTATACTGAGAAAAAAAGGAAATTTGATACTTCTAGCAAGCTCAAAAACAATGCAGCTTGCCTAGTAATTATGTAAACAATCGGTTGTTACATAGATAACAAAAATAACTTTTAAGTTAGATCGCAGTCTGTATATTTTGATCCATTCCTCCGCATAAAGAAATGAATAGATGGGAAACTAACCTGGGAAATGAAACTATTACACTGAAGTTAGAAAGCCCAGGCCCTGACACATACAACATACTTCTTGACATGCAATCAAAGATGTGGGAGCATCAGCAAAAACCACCTCAACTTTGCTTCTTGGCAAGTATTGGATGAATTTGGGCTTCCATGTTTGGGTAATGAACCCCACTTAGCTGTGAATCTTCCACTTCCAACATCTTCCTGCATGAGCAAACAGATGATTTTAATAAGATTTTGTTACAAACTGGAGCTCATCAAACACAAAATTAGTACTTCCAAAGAAGAATAGGTAACTCTGATCAAGGTTAGAAATGTGATTTCAAGATTATATAATTCACAACACAAATTACTGAAAATGTAATATTACAATGAACCTGTCTATATTTTTTCCACCCTTATTCCTGTATAGGTTTAGCAGTAGGAGACAGCATTGAGTTCTTCCACACTTCAAAATTGATCCACCCAAATAGACACGGAAGAATATTAAGCTATTCCAATCAAGAGGAGAGCTTCAAAGTTCATATTCTTTCTTATGAGTCACCAGAACATGTTTGCATAAAAGGTGTTATCTTCCTTAATATAGCTTGTCAACGAACAGTCAGCAAATACATATTTGACAGGCTGGAAAAGAAATGCCAGCTTCGCAAAAGCTTCCTTAACAGCAACAACGGAAAAAACATGATAATGAAGGCACTAGGGGTTTTAAAGATAAATAATGATATAGGATTTTAGTATTAACTAGGTGGAGAAAATACGTGCTACATTAAAATGTAATAACAGTTTTAATTTTGCTATACATTATATATGCTTTACACAATAACAAGTTAAAGCAGCTTCGAAGCAACATTTCAGATAGTTGTATGGGTGCATTCAATAAAGGGAGTGCAAGAGCTACACTACCTCAGAAGTGTCTAGATTTCGGTTGTGGAGGGTATCCAGTCATCCCCAATGCTGGGTCTTTCCTTCTCAACTGTTCCAGAATAATGGGACATACGTCAGAAAATGGAAGGGCACATCTGCAACAACCAAACAAGCTTGGACTAAACAGGCAAAACCTGCTGTTGTTGATGAGTCTGGCCAGCAACACCCCGCTGCATCTGGATGCTGCCAGGATTCATTCCACCACTTATGCCAGCCTGAGAAGTGAGATTATAAGCTGTCATGCGCTGAGGTGGCATCCTCTGCATGCCAGCCATAGGCATTGGTCGAGGGACAGATTTAGGTGGCACTACTTGCTGACCAGCCATGCTCCCAGAAACTGCATTTCCAGATGACACCTGGTCAAAAGCATCAAAATATGAGTACATATGCATAAGCACTCATTTTCATGACATGGAAAAATAAACTTATAAACTCTTATTATCTTAATTGAACATGTAAAACAGTGGTGCTTTTTGTATTCCAGAATCATGGTCCACAAGACAGGCCACATCACATGACATTTATGAATATTTCTTTAACAAATTAGGTAACATGTGAAAAGAACACATTCAGGTTCTCCCACCTGACAGGAAACTCAAAGGACACAGAAAGGTCCTCAGAAGAATCCTCCATATTCAGTGATGCTTCCATTGATTCCATTATGATAGAACACCAATCTAGTTTAAGAGTTTGGGTTGTTAGGAAACTCAAAATGTTTCATTTATGAAATCATTTACACCTGAATAAATCAGCATAAAATTTCTAGGAGAATCAAATAGACACAACTTTCTTGCCCAAATTTTCATATTTGTATGAAGCAGCTGTCATGTGAATCTAATTATCCTCGATACAAAATATAACTATAATATTTTTTTTCATCCTATATATTATAAGTTTCTTCATTATTTCTCCACATACCATAATTTCTATTTTTTATTATTATCTATTAATATTAAGGAAAAAAAACACATAAACCCTTGCATGCACCCACACAACACACACTAATTGGAATTCTTACTTCTTTTCCCATGGTAAAAGCACAACCAGATATCTTTCTCTGAAACTTTTTACCTCATTTTTACTGCTGTATAGCATTATAATATTGCTCCTTGGACTAAAAATATTGGTCCAGTTCCGCATTCAGGAAAAACCTTAATACCTTCTCCAGGATCAAAAGAACAAACATTATAGGGCTGAGAGAGAGCATCACTTGGGATTGAGAAAAATCCATCCCAATAAGAATAGAGTCCCCCCCACCCCCCCAACAAAAAAAAAAGGGAACACAAGGAAAGAGAAAAGCCACGAGAGGTACCTTATTTTTAGTGTTGGAACCAAGATGAGTAGGCTAGATTAGAGGTTGATTCAAGCTATAGCCTAGTTATAACACACCTTGCCCATAACCCAACGTAACCTGGCCAACTAAAGTATGTATATATATGTAGTATACCCAGTCCCATTCCTATTCCGCGTACCTTGATAATCTGATCCATCATCCATTATATATACATATATGATATATCTAAATTCCGAGAACATATGATATATCTAAATTCTGAGACTAACCCCATCCAACTAACAAGCCCAAACTATTCATTAAAAATTCTGAAAAATTTAAAAATAAATACAGAAATATTAAGTATAATCCTTGTAGTATACAAATCAGCTCAACAAGACTTCATCCCAATTATTGGGGTTGGATACACCATCAGTCTTCTCTAGTCTGTTATCCTAGAATAACTACCAGTAAAAAATAAATTCCATGCAACCTTATTGTGGTTCCCACATCAAATGAGCCTTCAACAATTTATTGTTATACTGGGGTGCCACAATTGAAGGTCCATGATATTAGGATGCCTCACACAACTAGTTGCGTTCAAATTAAAGCTAGGGCAAAGCTAGAACCTAACCATACTCAACTCAATTTTGTTGACAATCCTAATTGACCTCATGACTTGGCCAAATCCAATATCCATTATCTATGTCCAACTCAAAACCGAACGTTTTAATCTTTACTAAAGCAAATTAGTGATGATTATATTGCAAAGATTCCTTATTTTTTTCTCTCATATCTCACTAATTTTATACAACCTGTAAAATTTTATTGCCAGCAAGTTTTTTACACAAGTTTGTCACAAGACTATCACAAATGCAAACGCAGATCCCTATTGCTCACAAGCCTGACTATGCCAAGCCTAGTGCTGCTTAAGCTAAGATTATTTAGAAATCCAACCAAAAACTTCTCCAGGTTGCTCACTTCAGTTAGCAAATCAGCCTAAATGAAGAATTGGCCTTTATTATTCACGTGCAACTCAATTCATTAAACCCTACAGTAAAATGCCACACCTACCAAAAGGTCAAGGTCAAGGTCAAGGTCAAGGTCAAAACAATTGGCCATATAGAAAAAGTTCATTCTAGTCATGAACATTGACCATTAGATTGGTCATTTTCGTATTGGTTTGACCAGTCTCATATAGCCTATGGAAATGCGCCAAATCTCACTGTTAAAAAAACTTAGCACAATGCTAATTTTTCATGGAAGTTCCGAGGGCATGAAGTAAAAGAAACTAGTTTTTGGGCAACATGCCCAAAGGGATAAGACAATAAGTTGAAATTCATCCCACGTTTTATTGTTTTAAGTTTTTTGTTCATGGCGATAGATGGCATTGCACCATGATCAAGAAATTGGAGAACATATTTGCAAACAGCTATAATTATTATCTAAGAAAATTTCTATATCATCAAAGAACACAGGTACGCCCAAGGAATTAAATTCAAATTTAAGCAGCTTTAGTTTGTTATACAAGTTAACAAGTTTCAAATCATGTAGGCATACCGGTTGAGAAGGTTGAAGGCTAGTTGTTCCTTCAAAATCTGTCCTCGTGTCCACCGGACGAGTAGGATAATTCACAACTCTCTCTCCAGGTTGGGAAGGTACCAGGGCACTGAGCATTGATGTTACAATTACCTGATCAAATTGAAGGAAATATGGAGGGAATACATGCTTCACCATAAAATCTACTAGGACATTTTTTATCACCATGTTATATGCAGCATTGGAACAGAAAAACTATCTAAAGAAAAAAAGAAACAAGTGCATACTTGCGTCCTGGTAGAGGTTCCATCCGAAAATACCTAAAATGCAACAAAGTTGAGATGCTTAGAATATAGAAATAAAAAATGTTATTGCTTTCCTCAATACAATTCCATAGCAAATGTAATGTAATTACTGTGTGTTTATGTACTCATGGATTAAGGACCTGTTCATTGAGTCTAACGCTTAACTATTTCCTAACTGAAACCTAAAATTCAAATTTTATAAATTATAACATGCTTTCATCAACAAAACCAATGACAGGTCATATCAACAGTATAAAAGGACTTCAAAAAATGTTGAACAAATAAACTTACTATACTGCAAAATTTATTGTAGAAAATGTTTGAGCAGAATACAAAATTCAAAAAAAAAAGTATACAAGACAATTTCATACTCATGCTCGAGAGCTTGTGCCGCTGTTATGCGCTTTTGAGGATCATATCTGCAAATAAGAAAACCATAAATTGCTTCATGATTATGAATGGTAGATATAATTATTTTTTTTTCTAAAGATAAGAAAATTAAACAAGAATATATTATCACATCAGAAAAAACAAGAAATGGCAGAAGCAATTTTATCTGAATAATCCATAATTCTAGAACCCAAACTTAGGCAATAGGCTAATGATGTAATAGTGTCGGTGCAACTTCCAACAAGCAAAAATACTTCATTAGGGTGTGCTTCATTATATAAATGCTTAAAAAAAAAAAATACATTTTGGAAATGTACGCTTCTTATCCCCATTCTCACCAAATGATAAAAGCTGGCTGTAATAATAATTTCTTTGAACATGTCGTGGGTGATATAAGCTGCCGGGGTTTATTTTAATAACTAGCAAGAAGGCAGTAGAAGGTAGAGTCAGATTGGATCCTATCTAACATTGAAGGAGTGAGCTAGATGGTAGGGTTATCTTATGCTTTAAGACTGTGTGAAGCCATAGGCTTAAGTTGTACCAGGAAACATAGTGGGAGCCGAAAGGAGAGAAGCTCAATACTGCAATGGGGAAAGGGAATTGAAGTATCTGATTTTGAATATAAATTATGAAGAAAGGGATGCTCGAAGGGGGGTAGAAAGAGAAGGGGAAGGGGAAAATCAGTGTTTACAAGAAGAATAGGATTTGATAATGGAATGACCGTGGCTACAATGACCCAGACAGAGGGCAATGGTGAAATTACTTTCGAGGGAGTGGAGAGCTAGTCTCAAGAGACTAAAATGAATGACATCATTGACATGTCTACTTTATAGTAAAAATCTTGCAGGGATGTAGATTTGGAGATTGGGTTTGGATGCTAGGGGAATAAATGGGGAAGTTCTAGTTATTTGAGATTAAAAAAAAAGTAAAAAACAGAGAAGAGGTATGTGGAGAATTTTCTGTCTCATGCCTATCTCTTTTGTTGAAAATGGTTCCAGGTAGTTCTTTTCAGGTGTCTATGGTCCAATGGTGGACTTAGATAGAGGCAGATTATGAAGGAAACTTATGGAGTTGAGGGGGAAGAGAGATTTGTCCATGGTGTATATGGAGGATTTCAATATGGTGCAGTTTCCAACTGGATTGATTACAGAGTTGTAGTTCTCTGAATTTATTGACATCCATCATCTAATGGACATTCCCTTGGTTGGAGCATGGTTTACTTGGTCAAATAGTTGAGAGAATCCACCCTCTTGAGAATTGACAGATTCTTGGTTTCAACTGCCTGGGAGAAGAGGTTTCAGATTTAGCTCAGTTATCGCTACCTAAAATGGTGTTCGATCACATCCTAATTCTTCTAGATAGTAGTGGAATAAAGCAGGCAGGGAAAGGGCGGGCTGTTCAGGCTTGAGAACATGTGGTTAAAAGAGAAAGGTTTTGCCAAGCTTTGTTCTTACCAAAACATTGAAAATACTTAGAGGAAGAATTAAAGAAATGGAATAAGTTATTGGCAATTTGGAATAGAAGAAATCAAAAAGTTATGGAGGAGATCAAGGTTATGGATGGGAAGAAAGAGGATGCAGGACTCCATGCAGAAGAAAAAAGAAAGAAGAGAAGACAGAAAAACTGAACTGGGAAGGTTAGCTTTGACGGAGGAAGTGAGCTGCTGAACAAAAATCTAGAGCTTTGTGGTTGAAGGAAGGGGATAGCAATGCGAAGTTCTTCCATCGGCTAGCAAACTCTCACAGAAGGATGAACCATATTGGGAAGCTTATCATGGAGGTAAAAGAAGTGATTAGAGAAGATAATATCAAGGAGGAGGTTTGTCAATTTCTACAGGAATTTATATTTAGATGATCATCTGTGGTGACCTAGTTAGGATGTCCTAGAGTTTAACCAGCTTAGGGAGGATGAGAAGATGGAGACCTTTTTTGAAGAGGAAGCAATAGAAGAAGTGAAGAGTTGTAATGAGGATAAATCTCCAGAACCTAATGGGATATCTATGGCATTCTTTCATCACTTTTGGGATGTGGTGAAAACGGATGTATTAGATATACCATTTTTTCAAGCATGGCAAGTTTGAGAAGAGCATGAACGCCTGATTTATTGTCCTGATCATTAAAAAAGGAGCATGGATTTAAAGGATTTTAGAAATATCAACCTGGCTCAGGGATTGTATAAAATCATTGCAAAGGCATTAGCAATCCCAATTAAGAAGTTGATGGATAGGATCATTTCAAAATCCCAGAATGCCTTTGTGGGGTGGTGAGGGGGCACCAAATTTTTTAATAGTTAATGAATGTTTTGATTTGAGTCTTATATCCAACACACTAGAATTGGTCTGCAAACTGGATATTAACAAGGCAAATAACCATATGAATTAAAATTTTCTTTTATATGTGATGAAAAGGATGCAATTTGGTTTGAAATGGAGGAAATCGGCAGACTTCTGCATTTCAAGAGTAAAATTCTTCGTTATTATCTATTATTAATGGTCCTCCTCAGGATTTTTCAATAGTGAGAGGGCGATGAGATAGGGAGATCCTTTATATCCATTTCTGTTTGAAATGGTTGTGGAAGCTTTCAGTCATATGGTGGGAAAAGTGCGGAGGGAGGCTTACTAAGGGATTTTCAAACAGGAAAGGTCAGAAAGCATTAATTGGAATTGCCAGATCTTCTTTCTGCAGATGATACTATAGTATTCAGAGGCAGACCATGACCGATTGTGATATTTGAGATGTATATAGCTAGCTTTCAGGAAATTTTAGGTTTGAAGATTAACTTGTTCAAGAGCAAGCCAGTTCTGATGGGTCAAGTGAAGGGAGTGGAGAGTCTTGCTCAGAGCTTAGGATGTAAGATGGGATGCCTCCCAGGATCATACTTGGGTCTTCCCTTGAATGCCTCATTTAAAAATCTTCCTCAATGTGGGACACAATGATAGAAAGGTTTGGAAGAAGATTGGCACGATGAATGAGGCAATATTTGTCTGGGGGAGGTAGGTTAACCTTGATCGAGAGCACCTAATCCAGCTTGACGATGTACATGCATGTTCCTACAGGAAGTGAGGAGGCTGGAAAAGCTGCAGAGAATTTTTTATTTTTTGTGGGGAGGCATGGGGGATGAATTCAAATACTATCTGGTAAAATGGAATAAGGTGTGTAAGCATTTGCAGGAAGGGGGTCTAGGTATTAGGGAATTGTGGAATTTCAACCAAGCTTTATTGGGAAAATGGTTGTGGAGGTTTGGGGTGGATTGCAAATGGAAGAAAGTTGTATAAAGAAAGTATGGGAGTGATAGAGGTAATTGGTTTTCAAGAGATGTACAGTTATCCTACAGGGCGAGTGTAAGGAAGAGAACTAGAAAGGGATGCGACGAGTTCTCAAAGCACATCAGATTCAAAGTTGGAAGTGGCCAAAGAGTGAGATTTTGGTTGGATCGTTGGTGTGGAGAGGATCCTTTGAGCAGTTTTTCTTGGGGTTATTTAGGATTGTCAAAAGGCAATTGGATGAAACTACATGAGGTTGTCAAGAGGCAGAAAAGTGTGGGATATTTAGATTAACTAGTTTAGAAACACGTGCGTTGCACCTGAAAATTTTATCATTAAAGGCATTTTTTTCTATAACATTAAGGATTCAAAATTATAAATTTTTCACAGGCCGTAAAATCCAGCGATGGTACCAACAGCAGCGGGGTAGTAACAGTCACAGCGGCGGGTGGAAAACACGAAACTTGGGCGTGTGGGGGACCAAGGGCCAGAAAGGATAAGGGGAAATCTGGGGAAGGGACACATGGCAGAGGGGGGGTTTTCAAATTTCAAATGTCAGAGGAGCGAGTTGGGCCCTCCAAAAGGGCTTAATGGATTGTTTGGGCCTGAAGTGCCTCTTGGGCCTATCATAATCTAGGCGGCAAAGCGGGCGGCTAGGCCAGTGCAACAAAATCCAACAGACTGGGCTCAAAAAGTCAATAAAGAGAGACCAAGAAAGAGGAGACCAGTTACAGGAAAGAAAGCTAGATTTAATGAAACTATTGTGGTTGATACTTGTAGAGAGGACTCCTTTTTGGCCCAAAGGAAGGAGGCCCAGCTAGTAAAGGCCACTGGCCCGATTAAAGGGCAAGCCAGTTGTTGGGTTGTGTCTCAGAAGGCCCAGCTCAGGGCGCCAATAGAGGTCGGGAAGGAAGACAATGTCAGGCTGGGGGAGGGGTCAGAGCGTGAAAAGGAAAGAGGAAAAGAAAAGGGGAAAGCTCAGTTGAAAGGGGATGGCGAAAGTCAAACCCTGAGATTTTTGGGGTGTGATCAGAGCGTGCAGCCTCAGTTCCAAGGGCAGACGTGGGCAGGACCTTCGACGGCTTGTTGGGGAGATCGGAACTCTGACAGAGAGTCATCGGAGGAGATTGGAGGCATTTTGGTGAGAAATTTGGAATGTGGGCGTACAGAAGCGGATCACATGACTGTGAAGGTTAGAGAAGTTCGGGTATGGGGAAGCAGTACCGAGGGGCAAAACAACGATAAGGAAGGAAGTTCATATTTGGCAACTTCTGAAGAGGGTTTTGACAAGGAAACGGAGTCTGGTACTGCTACTTCAGATTCCTGTGAGTTTTTGTCTGATACCAACTTGGGCTTCATGCAGATAGGTGACCAGGTGCAGACAGAGAAAGCTGAGTGGGAATACGAGAGCGAGCAGACAACCCCAACTCAGGATCAGACCCTATGGGAAGGAAACCAAATTGTGGAGTTTGGGGAAGAAGCAGAGATAGTTCTTCTGGACTGTGAACCCTTGGCCACTCTGCCACCTGACTTGGAGAGGCAAAGACAGAAAAAGGCGCTAAGTTGTCCAGATGGATATTGTGCAGAATCAAAGGGGTGAGTTGTTATTTCGGAGTGTCCTGCCATGGGTATGAGGATTGCTTCATGGGATTGATTTGGGAGATACTGGAAAATAATGAGCAGAGTATGATCACTGTCCCAAGGAACAGACCAGCAGAGTAAGGGAAAACGCTCGACAAGGTGTGCAGGGAACTGAGAAATCCGGAATCCTCTGTGAATTATGGAGGAAAAAGCCAGGGGAAAAATAGGAGGGGAAAGAGGAAGGAAGCTCAGATTGACTGTGTCAAATGATGTGGAAAATCATTTCCTGGGATGTGAGGGGTCTGAATGATCTAGATAAACGAGCTCTTATTAAGGGATCTCTCAGAGGATGGAAGCCCACTATCGTTTGCCTTCAAGAAAAAAAGATGCAAGTTGTCTCAGACAATTTAGTAAGGAACTTGTGGAGTGACCGTTGGGTTGAAAGGAGGTTCAAGGCCTCCAGAGGAACTGCTGGGGGCATCATAATCATGTGGAATTCCATAGTTGTTAAAGGCCTAGATCATTGGGAAGGAGCTTTCTTTCTCTCCAGCTAGTTCAACTTCCTGGAGGACAATATCGATTGGGTCTTCACAGGGGTTTATGGCCCTAATAAGGAGGCTGAAAGAAGAGTTTTTTGGGAGGAATTGAGTCTCTCTGCTCATAGGGGTGCTATTTTGTGGGTCATGGGGGGGGGGGGGGGGGGGGGGGACTTCAACATAACTAGATACCCTCATGAGCACAAAGGTGGGAGCAGGTTATCCAGAAGTATGCAGAAGTTCTCAGCTTTTATTGACAGGAAGGGTCTAGTAGATCTTCCAATGGAGGGGGCCAGATTCACCTGGGTGAGTGACAGGGAGGACCCGGCCATGTCCAGGTTGGATAGGTTCACAGTCTCAGCAGACTGGGAGTCAAAGTTCTCCACGACATCTCAGGTTTGCCTTCCCAGACCTATCTCTGACCATTGCCCAATTTTGATGGATAGTGGAGGGGTAAAGAGGGGGAGGACCCCTTCTAGATTTGAGAACATGTGGCTTCAAGACTCAGGTTTCTTTGACAGGGTGGACAAGTGATGGAGAAGTCATAGAATCAGGGGAGACCCGAGCTTTGTAATAGGCTAATAGCTCAAAAGCTGAAGTTGCTGAAAGCAGACATCAGAAAGTGGAATGTTGAGGACCTTGAGGTATTCGGCATTGTTCAAACTAGGAAGGAGAAACTATTGGTCGACATCTAGGTTTTGGATAAGAAAGAGCAAGAAGGTTCCTTAACTATCGCATAGTCTTCTCTCAAGCATGATCTGAAAGGGGAGTTGGGTAGGGTCCTGAAGATGGAAGACGTGTCTTGGAGACAAAAATCAAGGGCGTTATGGCTAAAGGAAGGGAACAAGAACACAAATTCTTCCACCGGGTGGCAAACTATCATAAGAAGAGGAACAACATAAGCTCAATGATTGTGGGGAACAGGAGGTTGCAAGGAGAGGATGAAGTGAGAGAGGGTATAGTGGGTTTCTACCACAACTTGTTCTCAGAGTCCCGTGATTGGAGACCAACCTTGGACGGGTTACATTTCCAATCTATTTCAGGGGAGTTCACTTGCAATCTTGAATAGCCCTTTGAGGAAGAGGAGGTCCTTGCGGCTCTAAAGTCCTGTGATGGGGACAAAGCCCCAAGTCCAGATGGTTTCACGATGGCTTTCTTTAAGCATTGTTGGAGGACTGTCAGAAGAGATGACATGGCGGCCTTCACCCATTTCCGTTGCTCGGGCTCCTTCAAAAAGAGCCTAAATGCTTCTTTTATCGTCCTGATCCCCAAAAAAGAAGGGGCCAACAACATTAAGGATTTTAGACCCATAAGCCTGGTGGGAAGCCTATAAAAGCTATTAGCAAAGGTGTTAGCTATTCATCTAAAGTCAATGATGGATAGTGTAATCTCTCCCAGCCAGAACGCCTTTGTCAGAGGGAGGCAGATTATGGATGCAGCATTAATTGCTAATGAGTGTGTAGACATGAGGAAGAAGAGGGGTGAGAAAGGGCTGACATGCAAGCTGGACATTGAAAAGGCCTACGACCACGTCAACTGGGATTTCTTGTTAGATATGCTAAAACGGATGGGATTTGAAGATAAGTGGAAGAGGTGGATTAAGGCTTGTATTTCCTCAGCTGCGTTCTCGATTCTGGTAAATGGATCCCCCACAGGCTTCTTTCGTTGTTCGAGGGGATTGAGACAAGGGGACCCCTTGTCCCCTCTTCTCTTTGCTATGGCCATGGAGGCCCTAAGCAGGTTAATTGACAGAGCCAGAAGTGGGGGGTCTGCTGAGGGGTTTTGGGATCACAAGGGAGGGGGGCAAAAGAGTGGAAGTCTCGCATCTTTTGTTCGCGAACGACACAATCATATTCTATGATGCCCGTGAGGAGCAACTTCGCGTCCTGCGATGCATTCTTCTTTACTTCGAAGCAATCTCCGGGCTTAAGGTCAACTTAGCAAAGACTGAAATTATTCCAGTGGATGGTGTAGGAGTGGAAGAGATGGCAGGGGCTTTAGGGTGCAAAGTGGGCCAACTCCTACTGTCTATTTGGGGCTTCCTCTGGGAGCATTTGCCCGTTCTGTCGGGATATGGGATACCATCATCGAGAGATTCCAAAAGAGGTTGGCAGGTTGGAAAAGCAAGTTCTTGTCAAAAGGGGGAAGGATCACCTTGATTAGAATCAGCCTTGAGAACCTTCCCACTTACGTCATGTCCCTATTTCCAATTGCGGCCATGGTAAGGAAGAAAATTGAAAGGATTTAGAAGGACTTCCTTTGGGGGAGTTCAGATGAGGGGAGGAAAATACACCTTCTTGGGTGGGACAAGGTTAAAGCCCCGCGAGTGGATGGGGGGCCTAGGCATCAAAGACTTAAAGTTGTTCAACCAAGCTTTGGTAGGGAAGTGGTTTTGGAGGTATGCCAACGAGGGATAGTTCACTTTGGAAAAAGTAAGTGGAAGCTAGGTACAAGAGCGAGAGGGTCGGCTGGTTTTCGAAAGAGGTCGCAGTTCCTTATGGTTGTGGGGTATGGAAAGCAATCAAGAAGGGACATGCTCGGTTCAAAGACTGTGTTCAATTTGGCATAGGGGATGGATCGAGAGTGAGCTTCTGGAGTGACCACTGGCATGGGGAGGGTGTTCTAAAGGATCGCTTTCCTGCTTTGTTCAATTTGGCTATGGAAAAGGATGTTTGTGTTGTGGATTGCTTAGAATTGGTGGGGGAAGGAGAGTTTGGACCCCGAGATTCAGGAGAAACTTCCATGATTGGGAGCTTGAGGGGTGGACGAGTTGATGGCCTTTTTGCAAAGGTTTGAGGTGAAGGTAGTAGAGATGGGCTCATTTGGAGGGGCAGTGCTAAAGGGACTTTCTCTGTGCGCTCTTCCTATGGGAGCTTGAGGGAAGTCTAGGGGGTCTGGTTCCCTTGGAAACTGATCTAGAATTCACGAGTTTCATCTAAAACAACTTTTTTTTGCATGGAATGTTGTTTGGGGTGTAATTTTGACCTAGGATAATCTAAAGCGGCGCGGGTTCCATCTTCCAAGCAGGTGCTGGCTTTGCAAGGAGGAAGAATCAGTAGACCACCTTCTTCTTCATTGTACTTATACTCGGGACCTTTGGAGTATTTTTTGTCTTTTTGGCTACTCTTGGGTTATGCCAGCAAAAGTGAAGCACCTTTTTTTGTATTGAAGGTGCAACAAAGTTTGAAAGGATTTGAGAATTGCTTGGAAGATGACTCCCACGTGCCTCATTTGGTGTACTTGGAGGGAAAGAAATCGTAGAATATTTGAAGGAAAGGAATTTCCTTCTTGGAAGTTGAAAGACGTTCTTTTAAAAACTTTTTTTTTTTGGATCAAAGAGGAATATCCCTTGTATTTAGACAAGTTCATTGATTTTTTGGGGGATCTTGGGCTTTAAAGTTGTAGCCGGTCCCTTTTCTTTTGTACTTCTTAGGGCCTTACTTGGGCCCTTGTGAGTAATACGAATTACTTTTATTGATAAAAAAAAAAGAGGAGTTAAAATGGATATATTATCTGAAGACAATATGACTTGAATTGAATCAATATCTCATTCTAAATTCATTACATGTTTACATACAATGTCCCTATTTATCATGTACAATGAGGATCAAAATATAGAAATAACAGAGAAAAGGAAACAAAGGAAAAATGGAAATAAAAAATATGTCAACTAATAATCAACCTAAATCTCCTACCATAATCTTCTCCAAATCACATTCAAATTATTTTCCATTTAAATTATTCGAAATTTCCACACTCCCCCTCAAGTTGGATCATAGATGTTGATCATGTCCAACTTGCAGATAAAATCTTCAAAGCTGGACCTCTGTAGACCCTTAGTGAATATATCTGCTAATTTGTTCTCTTGTAGGGATATAGGTCATGCAGACTGTCCCTTTCTCAATTTTCTCCTTTATAAAATGCCTATCAACTTCTATGTGTTTAGTTCTGTCGTGCTGGACCGGATTATGGAAAATGCTAATAGCGGCTTTGTTGTCGCAGTAGAGTTTGATGGGGAGCTCTATTGTGATATGTAGTTCCTCCACGAGCTTCTGTAACCACAGCCCTTCACACATCCCTTGTGCAACGGCTCTGAATTCAGCTTCAGCACTACTTCTAGCTACCACATTCTGCTTCTTGCTCCTCCATGTTACTAGATTTCCCCAAACATAGGTACAGTAGCCCGTGGTAAACCTTCTGTCTTCTACTGATCCTGCCCAATCTGCATCTGTATAAATTTCCACCTTCTTACTGTCTCCTCTCTTAAAGAATAGACCTCGCCCTAGAGAGCCTTTCAGATATCTGAGAATCTTATATACTGCTTCTAGGTGACCCTCCTTTGGTGAATGCATATGCTGACTGATCACACTCACAGCAAAAGTAATGTCAGGTCTGGTGTGAGATAAGTATATCAATCTACCTGCTAGTCTCTGATATCTTTCTCTATCTACTGGTTTTCCAACGTCTTCCATTCTTTTTCCTGCCTCGATCGGAGTATCGCTTGGCTTGCAACCAAGCATCCCAGTCTCAGTCAAAAGATCGAGTACATACTTTCCCTGAGATACACTAATTCCTTTCTTTGACCTGGCCACTTCCATTCCCAAAAAGTATCACATTTGACCTAGGTCTTTTACCTCAAATTCTGTGGCTAAGACCTTCTTCAATCTTTCTATCTCTCCTGTGTTATCTCCAGTAAGAATGATGTCATCGACGTATACAATCAGGATGGTCCTGCTTCCATCACTGGATTGTTTGATGAACATCGTATGATCTGACTGTCCCTGTTGATATCCTTGATTCTTCATCACTTTTGCAAATCTATCAAACCATGCCCTTGGTGATTGTTTAAGTCCATACAGGGATTTGTTCAGTTTACATACTCTAGTTTCATCTCCTTCCTTGTAAACTCCTGGAGGTAGCGTCATGAACACTTCTTCCTCCAGTTCACCATTCAGAAAAGCATTCTTGATGTCAAATTGGTGGAGTGGCCAATCTAGATTTGCTGCCAAGGACAAGAGTACCCGTATAGTGTTCAGCTTTGCCACAGGTGCAAATGTCTCGGTGTAGTCAATACCATATGTCTGAGTGAACCCCTTTGCAACTAGGCGAGCTTTGTATCGTTCCACTGTACCATCCGCCTTGTACTTCACTGTGAATACCCACTTACAGCCTACTGGCTTCTTCCCCTTTGGCAAAGACATTACTTCCCAAGTTCCATTTTTTTCCAATGCTCTGATTTCTTCCATTACTGCTTTTCTCCATTTTGGAGTTCCCAAAGCCTCTTGGATATTCTTAGGAATCTGGATCCTGTCAAGGTTAGACGTAAAAGAACGACATTTGGCTGAAAGAGCATTGTAAGAGACAAATTTTGAGATAGGATGGGAAGTACATGAACGAGGTTGTTTTCTAAGAGCAATGGGTAGGTCATCAAGATTTGTTACCTGGTCAAGATTGGATTTTGGCTCATGAGGAGTCGGAGCTATCACCGGTTCTGACTCTTTTGGTGCTTCGGATGTGAAGGTCTCATCAGTCTTTGATTTAGGTGGTCTCCTTGAGTAAACAAGTGTTTCCCTGCCTGTTTGTTTTCCCACATCTCCCCCTGAGTTCAAGGTTCCTTCTGTGTTGGACAAGGAAGGAGGAGGTGTACTGTGTGGGATAGACTCAAAGATCGTCATATCAAAGTCTATATCAGAGTGTTGAGCTTCTCTCAAGGACTCCCCTTGAAGCGAGTAGTAGGGAGTATGCTCAAAAAATGTGACATCCCGACTAACATATAACTTCTGTGAGAGAGGATCATAGCATTTGTAACCCTTTTGAGTAGGGGAGTAGCCAAGAAAGACACATTTGAGAGCTCTAGGATCCAATTTGTTACGTTGGGAGGCGTGAATGTGGACAAACACTGTGGACCCAAAAACACGGAGAGGGAGAGAGGAACTGACTCGAGAATTAGGAAAGGCCTCCTGGAATTTTGGGAGAGGAGTTGCAAATGAGAGAACCCGACTAGGCATTCGATTGATGAGAAATGCAGCGGTCAGAATGGCATCACCCCAAAAATTATTTTTCATGTGAGAGGTAAACATTAAGGCACGAGCTATCTCAAGAATATGTCGGTTTTTTCGTTCAGCAACCCCATTTTGTTGGGGGGTTTGAACACAGGAACTCTGATGAATAATACCTTTGTCTTGAAAGTAAGGACTTAAGGAGGAATTGAAGTATTCTGTGCCATTATCAGTGCGAAGAATCTGGATTTTTGTGTGAAATTAGGTGTAAATCATGTTGTAAAAATTCATGAATACCAAACTAACCTCAGATTTGTCGTTTAGTAAAAATACCCAACAGAGACGAGAATGGTCATCAATAAATGTTATAAACCATTTTTTGTGGGTCCGATTAGGTATTCGTGAAGGACCCCAAAGATCACTGTGAATTAGGGTAAAAGGCAGTGATGGTTTATAAGAAGATGTGGGAAAACAAGTACGATGATGTTTTGCAAGTTCACAAACTTCACATTGTAAATCCAAAGGAGTTTTATTCAAACAAAGTGATGAAAACAACTGCTTTAAATATTGAAAACTAGGATGGCCCATTCGTTTATGCCATAACAAAAGATCACTATCCCTAGGACTAAATGCAGAATTACAAAGAGGAGGATGACACTGTTTATTTATGGGAACATCATCAAAGTAATAGAGTCTCTCGCATTCCTTAACACTGCCAATCGTCTTCCCCGATGATAGATCCTGAAAAACACAATGAGAAGACAAAAAAATAGCTGAGCAATGAGATTGTTTGGTTAGCTGACTAATAGACAACAGATTGCAAGAGAGATTAGGAACATGAAGTACAGACTCCAAAGTAATAAATTCAGAGATACGGATACTCCCCTTGCCAGCTACTGGGGATAAAGTACCATCTGCAATTTTTATTTTCAAGTTACCAGCACAAGGTGAATAAATGATGGGCATCAGTCATATGGTCAGATGCACCTGAGTCAATAATCCAGGGAGTATGGTGTAAAGTGGAACTAAGGGCTGACAAAAAAGTACATTTGTGGGCTAAGGAACCCGATGGCAGTTGATTAGAGGACTGACCCGAGGTTTGGAAGGTCAAAAACAGAGCATAAAGCTTCTCAAGTTGCTCGGGGTTAAAACCCCCACTAAAGGGCTGTTCAGTAGAGGCCTGGTATCCATGAGATTTATTAGGCTGTCTAGGCTTCCAATCTGCAGGCTTGCCATGTAAGGTCCAACAGGTATCTTTGGAATGGCCCGATTTTTTGCAATGCTCACAAAAAGGTCGTTTATTTTGTTTTGGGCTAGATCCATTATTTGGGCCGGATCCATTATGAGGCCCATGAAGCCCACGACTTATATAAGCTTCCAACCCGCCAAACATATGGGTCTGTCTCGACCCATTGGACGACCCACGCAATATATGGTCTTCTCCCTCAGAGACGTGGTTCGGTCGTGAACTAGACCTGCCCGTCGACACCATTCCTCGACTCGCAAGAGCAGAACCCTCAATCCCTGTCTCTGCTTTCTCCTTCAACATCACCTTCCGTCTCTGTTCTTCACGTCGCACCTCAGCAAAGACCTCACGGATGGAGGGAAGTGGTCGTCGACCCAGGACTCTGCTGCGAACATCGTCGAGTTCGCGATTCAGTCCTGCTAGAAATTCGAACACCCTCTCGGCTTCCATCCTCTTCTGGAATCGAACACTGTCACCCGTGCACTCCCAATCTTCGCCGCAACTGAGATCGAGCTCTTGCCACAGTCCCAACATCTCGGTGTAGAACTCTGTAACTTCCCGATCTCCTTGTTTCATCTGCCAGAGCCTTGTTTTGAGTTAGAAAATCTGCGATGCATCTCCAGCATCTGAGTACGTCTCTCGCACAGCGTCCCACACGTCTTTTACAGTCGGGAGGAACATGTAAGTTCTTCCGATGGTTGGTTGCATGGAGTTGATCAAGCATGAGGTGATGAATAAATTCTCTGAACGCCATTTTTGGAGAGCCGTTGCATCACTGGAGGGAGGCTGCTTGATCTCGCCTGTCAGGAATCCCAATTTTCCTCTGTCGTCAATAACCAGCTTGATGGATTGGGCCCATTCCCGGTAATTCTTTCCAATCAATTTCTCTACAGTGAGATGGAATGAGGAATTCTCAATTCCTACAGTCGAACTCATGGAAGTGATGGTCTCTGACTCTCCTTCCTGAGTTACCGACTGGGTAGATTCATGGCTGGCGGCCATATTTTGCTAGGGTTTTTCGAATCCCTGCTCTGATACCATGAAGACAATATGACTTGAATTGAATCAATATCTCATTCTAAATTCATTACATGTTTACATACAATGTCCCTATTTATCAAGTACAATGAGGATCAAAATATAGAAATAACAGAGAAAAGGAAACAAAGGAAAAATGGAAATAAAAAATATGTCAACTAATAATCAGCCTAAATCTCCTACCATAATCTTCTCCAAATCACATTCAAATTATTTTCCATTTAAATTATTCGGGATTTCCACATTATCACATAAAATAATTTTTTAACTCACAACTATGTAACTTACTAAGAAATTCTTGAGATTGATAATAATGATACCAAATACAGAAAAACAAACACACGTGTATTTGTGCATATATATATATATATATATATATATATGATACTTTGGACCTATTTTTCATTGACCAATAAGCCTATTGGTATAATAATGCTATGTTAAAAGGTCTTTTCTAGAAGAAAAAAAATGTCTTATTAAAAAAATTAGCAAAATTTGTAAACCAATGCACACTTTTAAATATTAAATGAAGAGCTGCTTATCAAAGTAGAAATTTTAATT
This sequence comes from Nyssa sinensis, assembly GCA_008638375.1. Taxonomy (NCBI): domain Eukaryota; kingdom Viridiplantae; phylum Streptophyta; class Magnoliopsida; order Cornales; family Nyssaceae; genus Nyssa; species Nyssa sinensis. The sequence continues at coordinate 25,702,574 of CM018043.1, read as the reverse complement.
TTTGTTGCATTTTCTTTTCAACTTTATTTATTCTTAGAAATATTTATAAGCTGCCTTTGTATAGAGATAATTTTTACTACTTGTGAAGCAAACATTGTGTGCTCAATTTTATAGAACTATATATTACTACTTGTGAAGCAAACATTGTGTGCTCAATTTTATAGAACTATATAAAAAAGACGCATGTGCGTGCACACACACACACACACACACACACACATATATATATATATATATATATTAAAAGATCTACTAAGTACTAACACTTTTAAATCTATTATTGCACCATACAAAAGTTAATTAAGATTTATTGAACTTCTAGAGCCTGATCAATGAATAAGTCAATAATAAGATTGTATCTTTTGTCCTGTTAATTCACATCTATTGTGAGTGGATTTTCTAGCATGAGAAAGGAAACATCTTGACCTTTAATGTTATTGTAATTCTACATTCAATTAGTTTTGCCAAAAAATAAATAGGCAAAATAATTAATTTAAAAAAGTAACTCTAAAAGGATTTTAGAGAATACAACATCCAACTTGGCAATTATTCCTTGCCTAACAAACAGGATGCTACAAGAAGTTTTTTTTCTATACCTTGCTACATCATGGGTAAAATGGAAGCGTTGAACTAACCATGATAAAATCTTTTAGCATGAATTTAGTGGGGGTAGGAAACCCATCTTTACCACATAATGCCAAGTTGACTTTTTAAAGCAATGTATGTGCCACAACTTGAAAAAGAGAAATAAAATAGTATTGTGACTGTAAGTGAAGTATGGGGGGTTTGCTAAGAACCTTCCTCCCAAGATGACCAAAGGAGAGGTTGAGTCAGTACGAAGGCACAAGATCGGTGGAGAAGAGGGACGAGTGAGGTGATGTAAGGTTGGCGGTTGTCCGTTATGGCAAAGGGGAATAAAAGGAGTCCTTTTCTCAGGGGAAATGTTCTGCTCCTTTTCCCTTTTGGGGAAGGGCACTATTTATAGGCGTCCCATGTGTATAGCAATTAGGGTTCCCGTCATTCACGCTTGCCATGACGTTTGTCCTTTCCTCATTGGCCTGGGTACCCAATAGGAAGATTCATTGATCAGTCAATACCGAGCCCCTTTCACCAGCCTCCAATCCACTGAATCACATGTTCCCGAGAAGGGTTACAGTCCCGTGTGTCACAGTTCGCAACAGACTGTACCGTAGGTCATGAACAAGTCGCACATAGGAGCAGGACCATGACCGCAGGACGGGGTGTGGCACGCACATACCACATCCTTGGGTTGTGACGCATCTCAACCTAGAGGATCACCACAACCGCAGGGTTAGAGCACGTCACGTCTTTGGAGCGTACCCTAACCGCTGGTCTGAGGACATCACCACCAAGTGGATGCCTCACGACTGTCGTCTAGTCACCGCCTTGGATTAGCACTGACGGGGCCATTGGACTTCCCTTGGCATTTGGATTTGAGAACCACAACAAGTTGTTCTTGTGGAGATCCCCTCGTCAATGATGGCAATTTTTTTGGTTGCTTTAGTAATTGCCTCGATGGTACCTCCGGAGGTATGGTGGCTTGTGTTGTGCCGTCATTTCGAATTCCCGACCGATTTCGGCACTAGTTAAATGGGGTAAATCACCCAGTTCGACGCTATTGCCTCAAGTATTTTGGCGGACTGAATGGCCTCAGAACCTCCTCCGATATTTCGGCGGGTTTGCTTCCTCGGATGTGGTCTTACAGTGACCAAAAGGTTCACGGATTTTGCCTACCCTCATGGTTAAATAAATTGAAAAGGCCAACGTCTTGGAAATAAATGCTCAAAAATCACCATATATAAAAATTTAACAAATTCAAATAGAGGATGAAAGAAATAAAGGACCAAAAGTTTCAATGTCACAATATATGGAAGGACAATAAAGAGTTCAAATGTACAACATTTAGTTATACTACATCAAAAATGGAAATTCACGTTAAAGAATAAGTCAAAATTTAGAAAACCAGCTTAAAATTAACTCTTCTTGTCCAATATAATGCATGAATAAAATCAAACAAAATGCAAAACATCACAAGATGAAACAATCAAAAGACCAAGCCACAAGATTCATTTATAACAAAATTAAATCAAAAAAGTTGTGCATAAGATAAAGTTTTCAAAAGAATGCAAAACCAAAAACAGAGAAATAGAATTGCTTTAGTTTATATATGTGAAGCACAATTGTCAATAGTAGAACTGTATAGTTTTAGTCATCCTCAATTTTATTTTTGATTGGTAATCATCCACAGCTTCTATTTTTGTTTTAAAGATATTTTTGTTCTTTTTTTTTTGAACTTAGCTTTTTTCTCTTCTAATTATTCTTAATCTTCTCATCATCTTCAATTTGAATCAGCTCCTTTTCTTTGGTTGCCTTCAAGTTATTGATTCATCTTGTATGATTCTTCTTTGGATCGGAAAAAAAACTGCAGATCATGGCTTCAAATGTTGTATTTGGACCATGGTGTTAAATAACGGCCGTTACGTTACGTATCGGCCGTTACGTATCGATTTTTTGACCCTCCGGTACCGATACTGACCAATATATCGGTCTTATTAAAATTCACAGTTGTATCAGCCGATACCGTTACGTATTGGCCGTTATGGGTGTTACAGGACCGTTACATCTATTTTATGTTTTTTTTCAATTTTTTTATTTTTGTTTTTTTTTAATTTTTTTTTAACAGAATTCTTATGATTTCTATTTTTATAACATTTATATACAAGAGAGATACTTAACAAAATAATCCAAAAAAAATTGAAATGAGTTACCAAAACATTCGGATTAATACGAACTTGAAAAGGCTTCTTAGCCTCAAAAGTTTTAATTTTTTTTATTCCATAACTAATCAACTAAATTGATTTTCATGCTTATAATTATTTTTTGTTATTATTTATATTATTCTTTGTAATGCCACTCAAATTAAATGATTTTTTTATTAGTTTAACTTTAAAATATCCATATAATTAATAAAATATTTTCTTAAGTGTTATTTATTAAAAAAAAAATTTTTTAGGTGTTAGAAAATTAAAAATTAATAGTAAAAAAGATTAAAATGTGATGATTGTAATCAAGATATGTGTATCAATGACTTTTATGAGTTTTTCTAGTGTTTGAAAAAAATTCACGGTTACGGTTTCCGATTTCCGTTATGAATGACCCGATACCGTTACACCGCGACGGCGACCAATTCGTATCCCGCGACCATAATTTAAATCCATGATTTGGACATAAGTCATTAAATCATGAAAGTTAAAGATGGCTTCAGGTCAAATATGAGTTAGTACAATAGAGAATTGCAACAAAGTATGAAGCTAAATCATAACTTGCTCAGCAAGAAGTTAATTATTCCACTTGAGCCAACACTAAATTCTGAAACGTACATAATATTGATGAAATTTATAAAAATTTCATGATATGAAATCTTTCATCTGCGAAACGTACATAATATTGAAAAGTTTTTATAAATTTCATGATGTGAAAGCTTTCATCTGCGAACACGTATGTTTGAAAAATATGAGTTTTTCATTGCTTGAAATTCTACTTCCACGGTTCACTTATACTGGCAGTATAATCCTCCCAAAATCCAAAATACAATATTTTTTTTTTTCAATTCTTCTCCTTCCAAACTAAAATTAACACCAAAATTAATTTTATGTATAAACATAAAAAGATAGTAATTGCAATTTCTATTTTTAGGAAAAAGAAATCCCATCTTTTGCTTCAAAAGACAATAATCTCAAACTGGAACAATGCTAATAACTACACAATGAGTATCTCAAATTCACCATAAAACATCAATGTCAAAGAGCACAAAGCGGCCTCAAATTATCTTATGACCCATAAAAATCACACTATTTGACCCATAAAAAGAGGATAAAAAACATTCACCCAAATCTTTTTTTAAAGATGATAAGATGATTATGACCCATAACAAGAGGATCTAGATTTGCCCTTTGTTTTTTCTTTGGCAGACAAAAGATACTCATGAAATCTTTATTTACGCAAAAAAAAAAAAAAAAAATCAATAGTTTAATCTTTCCATAACCAAGATCTGGGTACGAATGATCTATTTAAAGAATGAGAGGTCTGTATATCAATTTGTATCCCAACAATTAGAGGTAGCTATTGAATTTTTCAGCCATAAAGCTCTGTACAAGTCTATATAGTATATCTTTTTGGTCAATTTCCAAAACTTTGTTTACAATCAATAATACTTTATTAAAAATAAAAAAACTCACATTATCAAATGGAGAATAATATGGCAGGAAAAGAAAGAAATGAAACAATTGGTGCAAGTCTTATCTTCTGTACATAATTCTGGTTTTAATTTCAAAGTACAAATGGTATGGTTGTGCAATGCTTAAAAATTATGAAGTCAATATATATATATATATATATATATATAGTCTGAATTTTTAATTAAAACCAAATGATCAAAATTGTTTGCACTATTTAATCAAGGCAAAACAAGTGAATAGATCCTTACACATTTATACACAATCACCAAACAGTAACACTACCGATTACCAACTCACTCTTGCTAAGCAGTTGGGGTGGCATGATATATATGTTTGTGCTATGATGAAGTTAATGTACTTTGTCCACCAATAAAAATGAAAACATATACACTGTAAACAAAAGAGCACCATTATTCACATTGCTACTTCTGCTTGCATAAGAAGCTGGAATTAATATAGTCAATGGCATGACAATTAGTTTTGGAAATTCTACTTCCACGATTCACTTACCTTGGGTGTATAATCCTCCCAAATCTAAAACACAATATTTTTTTCAATTCTACTGTATTGAATCATGCCCCTCAAAGAGGTTTTTCTCCCCTTATCATCAATTTTCATTTTATTTGTTTTGACTCTGCAAAAAGTGCATGTCAAAAACCTAAAATCCACATCAGTAAGGCATTTTTGCGAAAACAGTTCAAAAATAAATCTGTTCAGAATTACTCCACTTGCATCAATTACAAAAATAAATTTTACCGAACCAAGCTATTCACTTTTCCTGCATCTTCCCCAAATTCGAGTATATGCAATCCCCAAGAATTGATCCACACACATTCAAATCAGATAATTAAAATTATGAAAACCCTAACTCGAGATCACGTATTCCATCCGTGATCACGATTGAAATGTCAATCATACAACAACAAAAAAAGGAATATATATATATATAGTACAATCCACATTAATTATATGAATAAACACATTTAAAAACAGAGGTCAATACAAGCAATAAACATAGAACAGAAATCAATTATATATACATATAGATCGAAATATGAACCTCTAGGTGTCTTCCCCTTGCCAAGTAGAAAACTCATCTTCTCGATCAAAAAGGACACTCATAATTCCGATCAATGCCTCCCTCTAAAACAGTCTTCGTTTCTCTTAGAGAGGATGCAATTAATCAAAGGTTTTTCTTGGTGAGGTCTGGGAAAATTGAGGGTATTGATTAGTGGAATGAAGATATGAAAAATATACCTCATATGGCTGCCTATTGAGAAGGCCGAGAAGGTTTCGGTCTTTTTAGTTGTTGTTAGCTTTTCAGGTTTATTGTTATTGAGTCCATACATTTTAGTCGGAAAACTTAAAGGGTATTTTTGTCAGTTCAAAAAAGTGTAAAACAAAAACAACTGGTACTTTTATATACAGTATAGATAGACCTTTACAAGATTGGGTAATACAGGAGGTCGACACCTTCTTTGCTTGGTTGTTAAACCAGAAAATTAGTGGGGTAGAAGCGGATACGTGGAAATGGAAAGGCTCGCAAGGAGGAATATTGCAGGTCAAGTCCTTCTACAGGTTCCTTTAACAAGATTGAGAAGGAAAGTTCCCGTGGAAGGTGATTTGGTGTACAAAAGCCCCTCAAATGTGGCTTTTTCTATGTGGACAGTAGCACTAGACAAAAGTTTGATTGTGGACAATCTAAAGAAGAGAAAACTAATAATTACAAATTAGTGCTATTTGTGCAAAAGAGAAGAAAAAAATGTTGATCATCTGCTACTGCATTACTGGGTTTCTAGAGAATTATGGATCCTTCTCTTTGTGCTTTTCGGGGTCCATTGGGTGAAGTCTAGATTTGTGGACAAGGTGCTTGTTAGCTGGAGGGGCGGCAAGGTGAAGAAGGGAGCTAGAGACGTGTAGAGGGCCAAGCCCTTTGTGCTTACAATGGAGTATATGTAGATTGCAGAGAGAGATATAGAAGATTTTTTTTGAAGGAACGGAGTCCCCATTACTTGTAATTAAAAGTAATTTTTACAATCTTTCATTTTATTTATTTATTTATTTTTTATTTTTTATTTTTGGGGGGGGGGGGGGGGGATCATATAGTGCTGTATAATTTTTGTATACACTGGGGTCATATAGTGCTGTATAATTTTTGTATACACTGTGTACACAAAAGCACCCCATTTATGTGTCAATTTATAATACAATTACTCTTTACTTGCCGAAAGAGAGAGAGAGAGACTGGACTCATGGGGGCCAAACCTGTTGATACTCCAATAGATCCCAAATTTGAAGTTTGGTAAAGACAAAAGTCACTTGATGATCCGAGATGGTAAAGAAGGATTGTGGGAAAACTTGTAATACAACCATGTATCATGTTTGTTGTTGGAGTTGTTAGTCAATTTACAGAAAGCCCGAGCAACAACATTGGGAGGCTATCTCATATTCAAAGGTATCTGAAGGGAGAACCTAGGAAAGGTTTTAGTGTTAAGACCTTTTAAGTTGCTTTGTTTTTTTGAGATGGGTAAAGGTCAAATTGGGTAGGAAATTACATGGATAGAAGGTTAGTGTCTGAGTATTATACTTCCATTGATGGAAATCTTGTTCCATAGAAGAGTAAGAAGTGAAATGTGGTAGGGAAGTCAAGTGCTAAAACAAGGTATAGAGCAATGGCTCTTACTGGTTATGAAATGATATGGATTAAGTCTTTGTTGCATGATATGGGACTTCCTATTGAAAAACCCATGAACATGTTTTGTGATAATCAAGTTGTTACATAAATAGCTACTAATCCTGTGTTTTATCTTATGAGGACAAAGCATAAAGAAGTTTACTCCCTCCATCCCAATTCAAGAGTCCCTTAATCCCTTGTTTCATGTCCCAAAATAAGAATCCAGCTGGAAAAGTCAATGCATAAAGTATTATAAAATTTCTAAATTACCCTTTCTTACCAATTTGATGTGATTGTGGTATCTAATGTGAAAGGAGGCTAGTTTTGTAAATTTATACTTTTCCCTCAAATGTGAAAGCATTAAATGCATGTTCCCGTAAAACGTTAGTATCTCCAAAAGGGACTCTTAAAATGGCACGAAGGGAGAGTATTATTCTTTTAGAGATATGATGATGAAGAATTTGATTGCCACTACATTTATCAAGTCAGGGAATCAGTTAGGTGATATTTTTATTAAGGCTTTGGGAAAAGGTCAACTCTCTATATTATGTAACAAGCTAGGTATGTTAGATATATATACTCCAATTTGAGAGAAGGGGGGGGGGGGAGTTGGGAAGTAATAATACAAGTATAGAAGTTCAACCAGTCTAGGATAAGGCTCTACGTTCGTTTCTCTCTCTCTCTCTCTCTCGCCCCCACCCTCACCCTTGCATACATCAAAATTTTGTATGTCTACACACATTCTTTTACAAGTGCCGATCATGCATTTTCTTTGTATCGGTAAATTATTTTTAGAAATTTCAACGAAACACCAAAAAATGGTAAGTGATTTTCTTCATATCAGATTTTACATAAAAATTCATTACAAAATATTTCACATAGAAATAAATGGATGAGTTAGGTGATGCTACTTTCGCATCACTTAGTAACTACTTATGTCGGTCATATTTAGCCTAGCCCACAACTGAATTATATATACCTTGAATAAATATCATTTATACCAAAAATAAAGTTGATAAAATCTATTACATAAACTTGGGTACGTGTCAACAGTGTGTGTTTAAGTGAAATTCTTTTGATTTGCAAATTTTAGGACACATGGACAGATCTTAGTGTAGAAGTGTCCAAATGTTAAGCATAGGTGTAACACCCCAAACTTAGTCCCCGGCTAATAAATGTAATGAAGTCCCTTTTGGCATCTAATGCAGTATTTTAGCTCTCTAAACCCTATTATTAACACTACTGAAACTCGAATTAGCTAATTACGGAAATTCCAAGAAAATAATAACCGACACTAGACCTTGGACATTGAAGCTAACCTAAATAGGAAGTGACTGGAAGAAACCGCGTAGAAAAAGGAGCAACAGGAAAGAAAATATTAAGAAAATAGCTGAAATGAAATTCTGCGTCTGCCAAACGAGGCCTAAGCCTAAAAGAGGGAAAAATACCCAAAAAGTAAGACCAAGGGGATTTGAACCCTTGACCAAGTGGGGCAAGATTCTTGTTACCCAAAAAATTACCAAGTGGGCTGCTACCATCTTTGTGTCTAAATATGCAACCAATTTGTATTTAAACCCAATTTAGCCAAGGCCACCTCCCAAATTGGCCAATGACCATGCATGCAATCCCCACATCATTAGCCCACATCATCTCCTTTCAACTCATATCAGTCACCGAACCCACTAAGTTTGATATACATGCATCTATGTATATGTATAGGTGTATATGTGAGAGAATGCTATAATATATATATATGCATACCACACTCCTTGACCCTCCAAAAAATCAGTGTGCTGTCTCAGACTTGCGTGTGTGTGTTCGTGAAACTGGGTGAGAGAGTGAGTCAGAGAGAGATAAGGAAAGAGTGAAGGTGTGTGGGTGCATGCATATGAGTGTCACCGAGTATACCTGAAGGAGTCTGGGCAACCTTGAAGGACGTTGGGAAGGTCTGAGTCAAGCCATTAGAGAGAGGAGCTCACTGTTTGGAGGTATAAACCTCAAATTGCTTCATTTTTCTTGTTTAAATTTTTATATTGTTTTTGGTGTAGTTGAGCTTATTGAACTGCATGCATGTTACCTAAGGTGTATAATTTTCAACGAGGCATGAATTAGAACACTGAAACAGCCCAGAACCCTAAAACCGTATACAAACCTCCATGGATGCAACTTGTGATAGCAGGTCTGAGATGATCTGTGAGAAACTAAATTTTGACACTCAGAACCTCAAACAGACATCCTAAGCATCCAAGAGTACCCAGACCGCGACCTAGAAACACTAAGGAGAGAGCCTAGAATTTGAAGTTGCAGGTCTCAGGTTTGATACCTAGACCCTGAAATAGGCCCTTAAACCTTGATGTTTGAATGAGGATAGACGCCCCATGTCACTACGATCATGATAAAACAAACCACACAAGAAATGGTGGTGAAACCACCATTTATGAACCACTTGCAGACCGAGGTTATCAAATCTATCATGGTCAATAGAGCTCGATTTGAGCTCTCAAACGAATGCAGAAAGGATCCCTAGACGTTCAGTGGTTGAGACCACTCAAAACAGAAACGGAAGACATCTTGAAAAGTCACGAAATTGGAAGGAAAGAAACCCAGAAATTAGGGCAACACTGGTAAAGATGGTGAGGATGACGACGAGTTGACTCGCCATTTGAATTGAGTCGAATGGGTTAACTCAGGACATGTGTTAAGAGGCGGGATGGCCATTACATTATTTTACGACATCGTTTTGAATTAGGTTAAAACGGCTCAGAGGAAAGGAACCAAACCGGTTGGTCCAGAGGTTAAATAAACCGGTTTAGGGTTTTAAACCAGAAACCCTCCAGTTCAATGATTAAATTAATTAAAAGAAAACCAGAATTTTACTTAATTATACTTTGACCCCAATAGTTCTACGAAATTGTATTCTGGCCCAGTTCTTGAAAAATTAATGCAAATACATCCTTGAAAAATAAATAAATAATAAAATAATTTATTTAATTATTTTATTAATTAGGTCAAATGACGATTTTACCTCTAGGTCATAAATAAGTCAAACAAAGTCCAAATTAAATAAATAAATAAATAGTGGATTTTTACTATTTTGGGCATTCTAGACCCAATGGCGGGGTCCATTTGACGAGACGAGACTCCAAAAAATTAAGACACGTTAAGGTGTAAATTACCAAATTGCCCCTAATGTGCCCGAAGCCAAATAAAAAGTCTAGAGGGTCTAAATTGACTTTCTTTGACGTTCCGGACCTAATGGTGAGGTCCATAATATCAAAATAAGTACGAAAAAATAAGTCACGTGGAAGATAAAATTTATTAATAACCACAATGGACCGATAAGACCAATTCTAGGAGATTTGGATACGTTAGGCCTAAAATTAAATGAAAGAGCATGAATAGGTAATAATTTAAAGTAAATATGAAGTTGATGAGTTCTTTATAATTTTCTTAGGAGCTACAAAGGGAAGGGAAAAGCCCACCAGTAGTACAAACCCAGGGGATCAAGGTGAGTAACCCTGCATTTGAAGTGAAGATTTAACTCTACGGATTTGAAGATGTTTTAAATTTCAAAATATCTGAAGCATTGAGTGTTAAATTCAATATTTCATGATTCCTGTTTTTATTTTGTTCTTATAAATCTTATTGTGACATGCTCAATGAATGATTTCTATTACAATCTTTCTTAAAAGTATTTAACATGTCTACATATTCTGAAAATTCTTATCCCAAGGTTTTGAAGATTTCATCATGAAGTCATGAGCATCTTGTATTAAGTGTTCATGAAAGTATTATGAAAAGTTATGAAATAAATGTATTTAAATGCAAGATAAACTGTGCATAAGCACCACGGATTTTATGGGTTTCTATGAATAAATGCCCGGTAGTAGGATCTAATCCCCCAAGCAATGAGATATCTCCACGTAAAGTAAAACGGGATTCTGGTTCGAAACAGATTCCACCTAATTAAAGGGAAAAGATGACAAAGGCTTTTGAAAATGGAAGCAGGTTTTACCCCCATTTTCACTATGCATGTTTATATGTTTTAAGGTAACGCTTTTGAAAATGGAAGCGGGTTTTACCCCCATTTTCACTATGCATATTGATATGTTTTGAAGTGCATATACTCTAATTAAGGAAATGTATATTTAACTTGAATACTTTAAATGTTTCAAAGCTATCTTTATGAAAAGTGCATGTACTCTATGTTCAAAGTATACAAGCAATTGGTAGTGAGTGTTTTATAAACTCTCATGTGCGAAGCCACTGCCAATTGAAACCCCATGACAAATGTCGGAATTACTCACTGGGCTTCTTGAAGCTCACCCCATTCCCTAACATTTTTCAAGTATCGATGATGAATGGGAGCCTTGCTCCATTTTGGGATGACGACTAGTGGCTCTATTATGATAGGACCGTAGATGGTCAAGTTTTGATGTAATAGATTTTGAAAATTATGTATTAAGCCCAAGGGGCAGCTGGATATGTATTGTATATAAAACTTTAATTTTATTTATGCTCTGAATGTATTATCATGTGTACCACTATAAAGAGCGGCAGTACCGGACGGATGTGCGAAAGATTTAAGTTAAGAAAAGAAAAGAAAAAGTTTTCTACACTTCCGCAAACCAAGGCCGCACCGCCATCCGATACTGTTGCTTATGCGAGCCTTGCCCTGAGGCCTCCGGGCCGAAGGGTGACAGTCGCGATACGAGATCCGCACAGGGTGGGTTTCGGGTCGTGACAATAGGTATGTATTAAAAAGGTAAAAAACAGTAAAAGTTAAGGGGAAAAAATTCTTAATTTATGGGGGAGAATTATAAAAATTACTCACCTAGCAGGTTTAAAGGAATATTGTGTTCTCTGGGCCATTTAAAATTGCAATAAATAACTGAAGGAGCTAAGCAGCAAAATCATTATATATATATAAAGAGTCAATTTTCGATTGAATGAGACCTTTTATTTCCGTCTTGACCAGTTAAGAAAACAAATAAAAGGAGAAATCTAGTAACTTGTTCCACTTTGATATTGGTTTTTTCCCATCTTCTTCTTTCCAAAACTGTTAGTCATCCTCACAAAATTGCACAAGTACTCAATAGAGAATAAAATTTGGATCACTATCTCATTTATAAACTCACAATCTTTTAGGAAAAAATGAAAATAAGATTCTAAATTGCACAAATACTTGGCAAATGTAAATCTCAAAATAATTGAGAGCGTGGAATGCGATTCTCACTGTGGATAATTTACGTAGGAGAGGCTTTCAATTACCGAACCGGTGTTGTATTTGCAAATGTGAAGAGGAAACGATGGTCACCTATTTCTCCATTGTGAGGTGGCAAGGGATGCTTGGAGATTTATTTTCTTGCGTTTTGGGTGTAGTTGGGTGATACCATATATGATCAAGAAGATGCTTTTTAAGTTAAGAGGTGTAGCCAAGCAAGTATTGCTTGGAGGATGGCTCCATTGCTCCTTACGTGGTGTCTATGGAGTATGGAGAGAACATCAAATAGATGCAAGGGTTGATGACTCGGTAGGTCCTTGTATGGATTGATGGATTCCCCACTGGGAGTAGAGGGAATAGGAGTAGAATCTATATGGGCTTCATGTGATTTGAAGCCAACCACCATTTATTGCAAGAAAGGAACTTGCGGGTCTTTGAAGTGATGGAACAAGCCTTTCTCAGTTGAAAGATACTTCTTGAAAATGATGTTTTTTTGGGTTAGAGAGGAAATTCCATTGTGTGTAAATTCTTCTGTGGATTTTTTGAGGGATCTTAGGCTTTGATTTTTGTGGCCGGTCCTTGATTTTTTACATGGGTTGTGCCGCCCTCGTGCGCTTCTAATATATACACTCATAATTATTGATCAAAAACAAAACAAAACAAAACCAAAAAAGTCAACTTTACACTAGATTTGATTCAACATACTATCTCTCATGTACATTGCACAAACATGTTGGTGACAAGACCTAGATACAGTAGTACTTTATTAAATTCTCACACATAATCCAACCCAAACTATTCTTTTTCTTGAAAAAAAAATCATACCTTTGAAGTAAAGAAGATATGTTGTCCCCCCCCCCCCCCCCCCCAAAAAAAAAAAAAAAAACAAAAAAACCCAATCCAAAAAAAGGGCTGCACAGTTGACTTGGTTGGAAAGGAAAAGAAAGAGAGAGCAAGAAAAATGAGAGAGATTAGAAAGGTTTAGGGCTTCATTAACCTCTTCTACCCTTACACCTCGCCTTTATATATTAACATATGAGAAAAACATTAATACCCTTGGAGAAATAAATAAAAATAAACAAAAATACTCTAGCAGGAATAAAACAAATTTACAAGATAACCTCTCAACTTTTATAATTGCAGTTACCATTATTCTACAGCAGCATTATCGTAAAAATTTATAAGTAGTCAGCAACATAAAGTAATCATAAACTCAAAACGTTAACCACATACTCAAGCATCTTCGAGAGGAGGTCATATGCCAGACTTTTTGGAGAAATATTAACAACATTATAAAGTCCAGGATTATCACTGTAAGAAGAATTAAAAAATAATTAATTTTTTGTAAAAATAATAGCTAATAAAGCCAAGTAAAAACACAGAAATCCTTTAAAGACATAATTCAAGATTCTGACAAGTTAAGAGACAATTAGAAAGTAACTCACTACTTATGCCCTTGAATGTGTTGTCGATCTGAAAGCCAATGTGGAAGATTCACAAGTGTTGGCCACTTTTCTTGCGTGGGATGACCTGATGCAGTGATGACTGATGGTAATAGTCCACAACAAATACAGAAGGGAGAAATCAACAGATGAACTTTCTTACCTAAAACCTTAAATATTTTGTCAAGTTGATCAAGCTGCAGAAGTGGCAATTTATATTAGGAAAACAAATAGCAGTAGCAAATGCATACAAATATTATCAATTACAAAGTTACATCTTTGACATGATAATATCCACAAGGAAGCAATACTAAGAGAGAAGACCACATCAGAAATTTCTCTCCTACCTGAAAAGGGTTCGGTGTGGCTTTAACTTCTTGCCCTTGAAACAGTGGTTTCAAAGTCAGAAGCTCCGCAAATATGCATCCAACAGCCCACATATCTGATTGCAGCTTTAAGGAAGTATAATCATTCTGATTTTAAGATAAGCTTGATATTTCATACAGTTGATGCCAAAAAAAAAAAACACACACACACACACACTGAATAAAAAACACAGGTTTTTATGAAAAGAATGCAGAATTTGGCTCCAAGGATACCAACAGCACTAGTATAATGCTTTGCCCCAAGAAGTAATTCGGGTGCCCGATACCAAATGGTTACTACAACCTGCCAGTAATCACTAATACATAAAAAATTTGAAGAAAAAATAGAACTTGATGTAAACAATCAGTACCAAGACAAAATAGAACTCAATGTAAACAATCAGTACCAAGTAGCCAGCATACAAAAACAACTTTACTACTCAATTACCCAAACCATGGGTAAAACTTCATTTTGTAGTTGTGGTAGCATTTATTCACCAAAACCATAAAGAGATAGAGATGTAAACTTTAACTAGAATCCACAGGGCTCTAACAGATTAGAAATCCTTTATAACATACTAGACAGTTGATAATTACCAATGTTGACTTCATATATTTGGTACAATTCCTAAATTCCTTCGTTTTTAGATCCATAAGATCCTATTTATTTATTAAAGAAAAGGCAGATCCCACCAACTTCCAACATTCATACACTTGTACCTATAATTATGCAACATCACTAAAAGCAAGGAATAACATTGCCAAATGCAAGGAATAAGATCTCCACAATTCCTCCCTCATAAATCATTTCAAGCAAGCAGCAATGGAAAGGGATAAATCACAAATGGATAAGGGATAAGCCAGAAATCCTAAAAAGTGAGCATTAAGCTAACAACTCTAATATGAGTGCAACTTGCTCTTGCACTCTCTTCTTAAGCAAGAAGACCCAAGAATATAAATTATAGGCACAAATCTGATTTTTTTTTACATTTTTTTTGGATCGGTGGCACATATCTGAATTGCATGTGATGCTCAAGCCTCAAGGCTTGCTTTGAGAAGGCTAAGTAAAAACACCTCTAGGAATGACCTAGGCTAACATCTATCATAGCATGAATCACATGCCCCATTCAATAAATAATGAACTGCATATCATATCCAGCTTAACCAATCCTACATCCACTCAAATCTCTTTACTGGATTTTGCACTACGGGCGGTTTTCAAGGATCACCCAACAACCTACCAGTGGAGGTTTTTCAGCAAGGCTAACCTACAACCAAGCTAAGCACAATCTAGGGTTTCCCTAAGTTTTAATGGCTAACTTAGAACCTATATTGGCTTTACTCCCTTGGATAACCAACCAACCACACCCAACTCCAAATTTAAATTCCACCAAATGATACCCAACTACGATTTTGATGCGGGCCCCACAAACTGATTTTTTTTTTATCGGTAAAAGTAATTCGTATTACTCACAAAGGCCCAAGTAAGGCCCTAAAAAGTACAAAAAACAAGGTACCGGCTACAACATTTAAAGCCTAAGATCCCCCAAAAAATCAATGAACTTGTCTAAATAGAAGGGATATTCCTCTTTGATCCAAAAACAAAAAGTTTTCCCAACTCCAAATTTAAATTCCACCTAATGATACCCAACTACAATTTTGATGCAAGCCCCACAAACTGATTTTTCTTTTATCGGTAAAAGTAATTCGTATTACTCACAAGGGCCCAAGTAAGGCCCTAAAAAGTACAAAAAACAAGGGACCGGCTACAACATTTAAAGCCTAAGATCCCCCAAAAAAATCAATGAACTTGTCTAAATAGAAGGGATATTCCTCTTTGATCCAAAAACAAAAAGTTTTTAGGAACATGTTTTTCAACTTCCAAGGAGGAAATTCGTCCCCTTCAAAGATTCTATGGTTCCTTTCTCACCAAGTGCACCAAATGAGGCACATGGGAGCCATCTTCCAAACAATTCTCAAATCTTTACGGACTTTGTTGCACCGCCAACACAAAAAGAGGTGCTTCACTTTTGCCGCCGGCATAACCCAAGAGTAACCAAAAAGACAAAAAAGCATACTCCAAAGGTCCCAAGTGTAAGCACAATGGAGAAGAAGGTGATCTACCGACTCTTCCTCCTCCTTGCAAAGCCAACACCCGCTAGGAAGATGATACATGCGTCGCTTCAGATTGTCTTGCGTCAATATTACATCCCAAACCGCCTCCCAGGCAAAAAAAAGCTACTTTAGTCGAAACCCGAGAATTCCAACTCAATTTCCAAGGGAAAGAGATCCCCCGGTCTTCCCTCAAGGTCCTATAATAGGAGCGCACTGAGAAAGTCCCATCACCGCTGCCCTTCCAAATGAGCCCATCTCTTCTCCCTTCCTTCACCTCAAACCTATGCCAAAAAGTCATCAACTCGTCCACCTCCTCAAGCTCCCAATCATGGAAGTTTCTCCCAAATCTCGGGGTCCAAACTCTCCCTCCCCGCCGCCCCCCCACCCACCAATTCTAGGTAATCCACAACACAATCCTCCATTTCCAAAGCCAAATTGAACAAAACGTGAAAGTTAGTTCTTGGCTCACCTAGAGCCTTGAGTTCTCTTTTTCCTTTGGAAGACAAGGGAGTTTCTTTAACCACCACTCTCTCCTTGAGTGATGGAGTTGATGCTTGAGATAAGTGTCTCAAATACACAAATATAAAAGTGAAAATTTAGCTCTTATTCACTTGAAGGATGTAGATATAGTAATATGTGTTCTTCCTTCAAGCCCCTTTGGGTGACAAATGAGCGCTCTTTCGATTAAGATAGATTTTCTTGTATAAACTCTCTTGAATGCTTTTTAGATCTAGAAGAAGTCTCTATGGATTCTGATGTAGGAGGAGAAAGGGAAGAGAAAGAAGGGAGATTAGAGAAGAGAAGTAGATATTAGAGAGAAAGACGCAAGAAACCAAGAGTGAAGAGAAGAAGAAAGAGAGAGAGGGAGAAGAGAGATATCCAAGAGAGAACCAGAGATATATCACAATCTCAATATCAATAATCAATAATCAATAATTAAAGTCTACTTAATTCCATATAGGATATGCCTTTATATAGGCAACTCCAAAACAAATTCAAACTAATTGAATCTCTAAGGAACTAATCTGTCATGTGCATCATCACAATCGTTGCACTAGTTCATCACCTCGCTAATTTCAAGCATTCAAAGAGGATTACAAGCCACCAACATCCTGTGACATCGCAAAGACAACCTCATCATTGACATCATCAAACATAGCCATCGTTCAGCCTAGAGCTTCTTCATCATCGGTCTCTGCAAATCAAACTACACCATGGAGCAACATCAACACCATGGTCGGATTCATCCCAGCTCGTTGCCATCTCGTTTGTTCTTTGTGATTGGAGCGTCAAAGCCCTATCATTTGTCTCTCTCATAGCCACCGTCACGCAACTCTGTGAAAGGGTTTCAAACCCCTGGGCCTGCGTCTTGGAATAGGAAGGAAGAAGGGAGATTAGAGAAGAGTTTTATTGAGACTAGAGAGAAAGAGAGAAGAAACCAAGAGGAAAGAGAAGAAGAGAGAGGGAGAAATGAGAAATCCGAGACAGAACTAGAGATACCACAATCTCAATATCAATAATCAACAATCAAAGTCTGCTTAGTTCCATATAGGATATGCCTTTATATAGGCAACTTCAAAACAAATTCAAACTAATCGAATCTCTAAGGAACTAAATCTTATCCTAATAAATGTTAAAAATAGAATAATAAAAATAAAATACATAAAATAAATTCCTCCCAGATCAAACACTAACGGCCCGTGGGCTCTTTTGGTTCCCTTCATTTCTCCCAGACTAAAAAGAACTCGACTCCGACAAGTTAGAATGGATGAGCTACACTACCAAGCCAAAAATCATCATAGAAAAAGGTAAGGATATGAAACCAACAAGCGACAATGGAACAACATCCTCCACAGAAACAACAAAAATCAGCAACCGAAGAATCTTCAATTTGGCTCATAAGAACAAACTCCACATGACCTATGGTTTGTTGTTGGAGTGGCAGAAGCATCGAAATTAATAGCGGAGAAATAACAACTCCACCTGCAAAAAGACCATCAAGAAATACACGAGACTCTAAAGTACCTCAATTAGATATCATGCCCTCTATTTTGAAAATTGAACTAATATTTAAATCCAATAATATGTCAAGTAAATAAGCATTAGGTCCAAATTCAAAAATTGTTGAGAACATTCCAATAGATTTAGATGTGAGATTTGTGGAGGAAAGCAATATAGATTTAAACTCAACACAATGGTTTAATATAGAAGAATCAAGAAAACTATTGTTAATAGACTCTTAGGTGGACAACTGTGACATGAAAGGTGTGACAACTTTAGGTTCAAGTGATTCATTATAAATTCTTTTATTTTCCACCTGTTTCACTAGGCTAAGATTCATTTCCCCACTCATGGGGTCAAATGTCCTCTTTGGATACTCACACTCAATTTGATTGAAGATAGAAAGTGTTTGTTCATTTGGGGTATGAGGAATTAACCAAGAGACTTCACAATTAGATTTAAGGTCACAAGAAACAATGAGAGAATGCTTAGGTTGTGCTTTCTTTTCATTCTCTTTGGGTTTAGATGGCTTTAACAAGATGTTCTTACTCTTATGCCTAAAACGACAAGTATTATCTTCCAGATTACGAGTCACTCCAAGATCATCCATCCAAGATTGACCAGGAATCACATCATTAATTCTCATGTGCAAGATATCACACCAAACACTAGCTGAATATTCGCCCATTTGAATTGGCACTAGACACCTCTCTAGCACAGATGCATTACCTATCCACTTTATCTTCGATGGCCGAGGATGATTCTCGAGTAGTAGTTTCATTTTAGTAGCAACAAATTTAATACCATGTTAAAGAGACTACATTCATCAACAATCATTTTGCACATTTTTTCCCGAATATAAGAACAGTTTGAAAGATATGTAGGTATTTCCATATATCCTTATGGTTAGGGTCGGGTAAGTTACACCACAAATCCTTAGAATGAGATTCGAAATTAGAGAGTTCCGAAGGATACCTCTGAGATCAATCCTGAGGCTTGTCTTGTGGAAGTGCCATATAACCCACTCGAAGGTCCTCCACTATCTTATTGGAGTACCTAGAGTCCTCTACTTTATCATGGTAGTCCCTAGAGTCCTGTATTCTATCATCAAAGCATTTAGGCAAAGCAAAGTGATTTCTTTGGGGGCTACGCCTAAGGTACATATCTAGATGCCTACCATGTGATGGAATGGGTCGAAAGGTGTTTCTCCGGTCACACTCAAAGAAATTAGGATATCCATCACAATGATGATTCCATGATGGCTTACCCTAGGGAAATTTATGATATCCTTTCTAATGCATCTAAATCGATAGGTCGATTCCTCATTACTAAACATTTTTCTTGTAAGACAAAAACTATGAAAACTCAAAAGTAATAAAAGGATAAAACTAAACAAGACTCGAAAGTACAAATTGAGGGTCAAATGCAACATTGAGAATGATAGTGTTGAAAGAACAGTCAAATATAAAGATAAGCTGCAAAATTCAAATGAGGACCTTTGTGCAAATTTAAAAGCATACCAAATTGAATTTAAAAATAGCACAATTTTCAAAAAAAGTAAACCATACCTTTGTTGAGGACCTTTTGAATATACTGGAGCTGGTATGAAATTTTTAGGAATGCAGGTAGCCTTTCTGAAACTTTCCATTGGCTGGCTTTTGTGGGTGGTCAATGCTCGGCTCAGCTGAATTAGGCAGCTGGTTAGGTAAAAATGACTCACAGTCAAGTCTTTTGGTTTGGGCCAACATGGTTGGTGGCTGGTTCTTGGGTTATGCGTTTAACAGAAATATGGGCCAACAGTGACTGCTAGGCTAACACTTGGATTGGGTATAGGCTTGGGCTGAATAATTATTTGGGCCAGCTCTAGAAGTTTTTTTTTTTGTGGGGTCTGGCTTTGGATTAAATGAGGCGGGTTGGACGAGTTTTGGGTTGAATTGGGTAAAATCATTATGGTGGAAAAAGTTGAGTGACAGATTGACTGTTTTTTTTTTAATCACCAACAAACAAAAGGAGATCAAAGTTTGCTCTGATACCAAAGTGAAGTAGGAAGAGAAAGAAGGGAAAATAGAGAACAGAAGTAGAGACGAGAGAGAGAGAGAAGAATCCAAGAGGGAACAGAAGAAGAAAGAGAGAGGGGGAAGAGAGAAATCCGAGAGAGAGAGAGAGAGAGAGAGAGAGAGAACCGGAAAGATATCACAATCTCGATATCAATAATTAAAGTCTGCTCAATTCCATATAGGATATGCCTTTATATAGGCAACTCCAAAACAAATTCAAAGTTCAAACTAATAGAATCTCTAAGGAACTAAATCTTATCCTAATAAATCTTAAAAATAGAACAATAAAAATAAAATTACAAAAAATAAATTCCTCTTGGAACAAACGCTAATGGCCCGTGGGCTCTTTTATGTTCCCCATCAGACTCTCTCACACAAGTGCACCACTTTCTTTGCTCAAGAGACCCTACCCTCCCCATATACAACTCCCACCCCAAAGCCTCTAACCTAGAGAGAGAGAGAGAGAGAGAGAGAGAAACCCTCCCTATAAATATAGCAACCAAGCCTAACAGCTCTTTAACGGCCAGTAGTTTTAAAATTTGAGGAGCTCATATATATTGAGGTCAACTAAGGTGTGCTTCTTTGTTACACAATGGTCAACCATCTAACACAATGATCAATCATCCCTTGTTCTCTAAAGCATATTGGCAAACCATCCATACAAGGATCAAAATTTCATTTCTTTTCCATTGATACGGCTGAAACATTTTTGTTTTTTAGTGAACCAAAACGAAACACAAGTGGGCTACCGAAATTCACATATTTCCATAGAAACATACTTCGTTTTTGTAGAAACATATGAAACTAGTTGAAACATACCGAAATAGTAGAAACATTTCTTTCGTATTAGAAATAATTTTAGAAGTTTTTATTTTGGTAAGTATAATAATTCTAAAAGTTAGTCAAAGATATATTCATTTGTTCTCAAATGAAAAAAAACAGAAGTAGCGGAATTGAAAAAGTTGATAAACAATTTATTTTAATATTTAATTACTAGTAATAATAGCCTTAACTTGATATTTTTATTTAAATTATTATTTTATATGTAACTTATGCCAAATGGTCTAATTCATATTATATAAAAAAATTAGCTTTAAAACTTTTTATGCTAATTTTAACTAGTGAAGAATTATTTGGTATTAATGAGCTAATTTACATTTATGTTCATTTCTCAATTTCACCCTAGTATCTGTTTGAATGGATCGATGTGTACCCTAAAACATTTTCAATTAATTAATTATAAAATTTAGCTTTGCACATTCATATATTTTACTTTATGTTTCGAACTACCTCTACACATTTTAATTTTTTTCATTATTTTCACTGTGTTTCTGAAATGTTTCCTAGGCAATCGAAACAATACTACAAAACGAAAATTTTGATCCTTGTATCCATATTAGTGGTCGAACATCCTATATTCTTAGGTTTGCTTTGGTTGATCATGCCCTTCAATAGTTGACCAATTTGTTCCTTCTGTTCAACAATGGTTCGCCATCTTGTGTTTACTGTCTAGCATTGGTTGACCATCAA
The DNA here is from genome assembly GCA_008638375.1 of Nyssa sinensis. NCBI lineage: Eukaryota > Viridiplantae > Streptophyta > Magnoliopsida > Cornales > Nyssaceae > Nyssa > Nyssa sinensis. The sequence goes on along the minus strand of CM018043.1, from coordinate 25,680,907 downwards.
CCAACATGGTCTTTGAGGAACATTAATTAACCATCAAGCCCCTTGGTCGACTAATGTGTGTTTGTGTGACATAGTCCGTTCTAATTGATTTTAATTCTATTCCTAATTTAACCTAAGCTAGCCTAGACTTTACCTAAGTGTCTGAACCATAACCACAGATCAGACTATAACCCAATACACAGTATTGAACAATTGATGTGGGTTACGCCATAGCCTAACACGTATAGCACTAAACCATGACCAGGGATCAGACCATGACCCTATAAGTATAGTAGTTAACCATATTAGTCACGGATTGGGCCACAACCAAGTACATATAATACTAAACATTGACCTTGGGCCTACAACATACCTTAACATAACGTTAAAGCATGACATAGCCATGGGGCTATTATGAGCCTTCCGTTGGACTGCCGCCTTGGCCACAACAGTGAAAATTTGTAGTTTTACAATCTCATATATCAGAAAAAGGAATGGTCTCATTAATATCCGTACTAATGAACCTCGGGGAGTAACCTCGTTAGGTAATGACCTCAGATGGAATTATTCAACCTTTCCTTTGAATGGGCCTACGGTTCTTTATTTGGGCCCAAGGTTTTATTGATTGTCTTTTGTACTCATATTTCTTTAAAGCCTTCAAATCGGATCCTTCAAACAATTGGCCCCACGATTTTCGGGCCCTTTCTAGGCCATACCTATTACTTACAATTTTCCCTCTACTCAAGCGTCTCATAATTATAAAAAAGCGCATGAGTATGGACAGATGTCATTTTCCTCCTAGCATATTTATTATGTTCTGTTGTAATGATGACTCCGCCATCTTTCCACACACCACTATCATTATTACCCCCTTCGTTGGCAACTTTTTGTTGCAATAATGTCTCCGCTATTTTTTCGTCTATTGAGGATGTCACGAATCTACTGTTATTATTATTATCTTTTTCACTTATTTGTCGTCTTTCCCTTCTCCTATTGTAAAGGCTCATTCCCCAAGGGTGCCTTTTCATTTAACGGGTGATATCTTTCCCTCCCTACGTCTGCTATTTAAACAAGTTGACCCCTTTCGGTTTTACTTTTCTTCTTTTCTCTTTGGTTTGCTTACTCTTCCTTTCTCCTCTTCTCTTATTTATTTCTTATAGCTATTCTCCCAATGGCAAGGAAGTTATTGAGTAATAGAGAACAGGTCACTCCTACTGTCCCTTTGTTCAATGAATGGCAACAAGCCCCTTATGTTGAGAGTCCAAATATTTTCTACTCGCGAGTGGAGAACTTTACAAGCCTCCAGACCACCTTTGAGGCCTGTCTTGCTTGAGCTAGAAACCTCAGTAGAGACTGCCAATTGGATAACTCCCAAGTCCGATGGCTGCAAATAGAGCAAGGTGACTTCCCCTACTCCTTTGTCAAGTTCAAGTTGCATTTTGTTCCTACTGTCGATTGGGCAAATGTTATGACTTCATTTTGGACAACAGAGAATATCAGAATATCCTTAAGAGCTCCAAGGTCTATGTCGTTGTTCAAATCTTTCAAGGCCTTATTGTACGTCATGATTCTCAGAACATAGCGACCCTTCTGTCTCGGTGGAGTTCTGATTCCCACTACCTTCGTTACAGCTTAAGGAGAGTTTACACCAACATTGGAAGATGTTTTGGTTTCGCTACGCCTAGACTTTTTCGACGAAGAAATTCTGGTCCGCAAGGTCATTTCAAAGGACGCCCCCCCCCCCAAAAAAAGAAAAAAAAAACAACCCAAAAACAATCGTCAACTTTCTCCAAGAGTCCTTAACCACTTTGGCCAAATTGGGTAGTAGATTCAAGGATGGAAAGGTGCTCAAGCCTCGTCATGATATCTCAAAGAAATGCACTTACTCTCACTGGAATTGTTACCTTTTTTCGGGACTCCGAACTAGTTTCCGATGAAAATGCTCAAGGAGCAGTTATCCCAGTATTCAAGTTCAACATTCCTATCACCTAGCTGGTTTCTTAGCCATGTGGCTTAATAGATATGTATTAGAAAGCTCTCCAGAGGATGGTCTAGGCCCATGGATTTTTCAGATCTTGGCCAAACTGTCCAGAGGAAGCTGAAACTTGGAATAATATATGAAAGGGGAACTAGAGAGACACAAATTGTGAGGTTGTGATATCAAACAATATAATAATTGCGGAAAATGGGCTTTGGCAATAGGTGGTGTAGTTGGATATGGGCTTGCATTTCTTCAATTTCCTTATCAGTTTTAGTCAATGGCACTCCTACGGGTTTCTTCCAAATCTCAAGAGGCCTGCGACAGGGCGATCCCCTCTCACCTTTCTTGTTCGTAGTGGTGATGGAGGCTTTTACCAATATGATGGATAGGGCTGTGGAATTGAGGTTGTTAAAGGGGTTCAAGATGGTGGACAGTAGTGGTGGGGAAGTTGAGATCTCTCATCTTTTATTTGCAGATGATACCCTAATCTTCTGTGAAGCAAAAGAGAGGCAACTTCGTTTCCTTCGGTGCATTTTGATTAGTTTTGAGGCGGCTTCCAAGCTAAGAGTAAACTTGAACAAGTGCACTTGAATAAGTTTTGAGGGGCTGGACAGGTTGGCAGGGACTTCAGGGTGCAAGGTGGGTGCCTTCCCAAATTGTTACCTAGGGATTCTGCTAGGAGCCAAGTCTAAATCGAGCATAATTTGGGATCCTATCATTGGAAGGTTTCAAAGAAAGTTGGCAGGGTGGAAGAAGCATCATCTGTCTAGAAAGGGTAGGTTAACTCTAATAAAGAGTACACTAGCCAACCTTCCAACATATTACATGTCGCTCTTCCCTTTGCAGGCCATGATTGCTAAGAGGCTAGAGAAGATTCAAAGGGACTTTTTGTGAGATGGAAAGGAAGAGGTTAACAAAATTCATTTGATCAAGTGGGACCCCTATTTCCAGAGGTGGGTTGGGAATCAAGAGCTTGAGTACGTTTAATAAAGCTTTGTTTGGTAAATGGTTGTGGCGGTTTGGGAATGAAGATCAAGCTTTATGGAGAGTTTTCGTGGCCTCCAAATTTGGGACTACGGAAGGGTGGTGGCTGTCTAGGAATGATTCAACGCCAGTAGGCTATGGTATTTGGAAATGGATCCAGAGGGGTGCAAAGGAATTCCACAAATTGATTCGTTTTGAAGTAGGGGAGGGTGCTAGAGTCAAATTTTGGGCTGATGTGTGGTGTGGAAATGCCCCCTAAAGGAAAGTTTTCCGTTATTGTACAATATAGCAGAGGATAAATTGGCTTAGGTGGCTGACTACAGCAGGGGGAATCCAAGCTCCCTTGTGTGGGAACCAAAATTTCGAATGAATTTTTTTGATTGGGAACTGAGGGAGGTCACACGGCTGATGGAGGTTTTGTAGAGATGGCAAGAAACTAGTAACAATGGGGATAATATGGTTTGGAAGGCCACATCAGATAAGATCTTTACAATGCAGTCATTCTATAGGAGCTTATTGGTCGACAGGAAGTCTAGTTTCCTTTGGAGTTTGATTTGGTTCTCTTGTGTCCCTACCAAGGCATCTTTCTTTCCCTGGAAGCCACATGGGAGAGCATACTGACAACCGATAATCTGCAGAGGAGGGAGTTCCACCTAGTTGGAAGGTGTGTCATGTGGAAGAGACGGTAAACCACCTTCTAATTCACTGTCCAATGGTGAGGGACTGCTGGAGAGGGACTGCTGGAATATGGTTTTTGTTGTTTTTGGCTGCAGCTGGGTCATGCCTGCAACTCTAAAGGGCCTTCTTCTCAGCTGGTCGGGTTTTAGGATTCCCAAGGATATTTGAAGGGTTTGGAAGATGGCTCCTATTTGTTTGGTGTGGTCAATTTGGAAGGAAAGGAATCATAGGATCTTTGAAGGGATTGGAAAAAAACATTCCACCCTCAAAGACGAATTTTTGTGTTTACTTCACTTTTGGGCTGGAGAAGCCTTCCCATTGTATGTAGGCAACCTTGTGGATTTTTTTGGGGAGCTCAAGGCTGTAAATTGTAGACTCTCCCTTGTTTATGGGTTCGCCCCCCTTGGGCGCTCTTTTTAAAAATATATGGAATAACTAAATATCATGTAGCAAAAACAAACAATGTCAGCACATGTAACAAAACATCACTCAAATGCAGTGTGGTTGCAGGATCTGCCAAAAATAATTATTTGGATGACAACATGATAGTCTAAGATCCACTAGGTTGCTGACTTTGATCCATAAACCATATTAGTACTCCATGATATGTGCTATTCAGAAACGAGGGCTAAATGTAAAAACAAGGGAGCATAACATTAAAAAGCAGATGAGCTGAAAAATATAACTGATGCATCCTACCCCGTTTTCAGATAACGGCTTCAAGGGAGCTTGGTATATTCTTGCAAGTCCAAAATCAGCAACTTTAACAACACCTTGTTCGTCTCCCTCACCCATAACCTGCTCATTGAAAGTTCATGAAAACAGGATGGCATGTGCACAGGTTCAGTCAAGGAAAAGGAGAATTTTCTGCAAGCAACATTAATTACATAACAAGAGGCAATAATGTAAAAATATACCAAAATATTTGATGGCTTTAGATCTCGATGTACGATCCAGTTACTGCAGGGAACATAAAGGTGTATGGTCAGTGATAACACGCTAACACTGCACGTGAAATGAATAACAGGATTTGAAAAAAGCACCATACCTGTGGAGGTAGTTCAGCCCATTAAGCAGCTGCCACAACAATGACTTGATGGTGTACTGATTGATCAGAAGTTTAACCTGATCTCTGTGGTGTCTAATGATTTCCTGACATGCCCAAGAAGGAAGAATTAGCCAAAGATATTGTCTCACTTCCAGTAAAATTGACAAAAACATACAACTCCATCTCTACATCTGGACTGCTACTGCCTAATTATTCTTAAACTATAATCAGTTTTCTGATGCCAACAACCATTCACTTGCATGAAATAAAATTGATTATTGAAACTTTTTTTGTTGCCTTTCTCAAACACAATTCCTAGTGGCATAAAATAGAGGAAAATAACATAAGTCCTCCTATAAATGCTAGGGTGGCTGATTACTTCAGAAGAAATGTTTGTAGACAGACACGATTGGGAAATGGAAGAAATTCTGGATTTTTATAATTTTTTGTATAGCCAGTCATCCGTTTCTATTGAAGAGGATACAATTTCTCAATCAAATCTTTCTATTGGTTGCTTATTGGAAGTGGGGGTCAACAGTTTCTTGGAAAGTTGTTTGAAAATCTGAAGCTCCTCTAAAGGTGGCTTTTTTTGCATGGACAACAGCATGGGGGATAATCTTGACCACTGACAATCTTAGAAAACGAGATCAAGTAGTGGTGAATAAAATTGGTGTTGCTTATGCAAATGTAGCAAGGAAAAGGTTGATCATCTTCTCATTCATTGCTCATTTTCTTGGTCTTCTTGGTCACTTTTGTTGGGCCTATTTGGGATTTTTTGGGTGATGCCACGAATCATGATGGAGTTGCTTGCTTTATGGAGAGGTATATCTTTTGGTAGGAGAATGGGGAGAATTTAGCGTATGACTCCGCTTGGCATTTGGTGGATCATTTGGAGGGAGAGAAATAAAGGTAAATTACACCAACCTCCCCCGAGGTTCCTGATACTTGTAGATACCACCCCTCTAGTTTCTAAAATTAGACTGCACCACCTGCCAATCTTGTTGGTTGAAAGAAGTTAAGGAAATTTTAAAAAGACAATTTTACCCTCATAATTGAATATATATAATTTTGGTAAGAGGTCAACAAAAATGATACTGCCAAGAAAGAGGGATTACAATAACAAACAGCTTTCTTTCTCACTTCTCCATTTCTGCAAATCATACTCCCTCTCTCTCTCTCTCTCTCTCTCTCCTCACTCCATAGCCCCTCTCACAATAATCTGTCTTCATCCCCCCCCCCCCCCCTTCTTCACTCCCATCATCGAATGATATTGCTGGGCTAGAGACTAATACAGAGAAATTAAAGAAGCAAGAAGTGGTAAAGAAGCAAAAAGTCAATATGGTAGAAATTCATAGCCTTGCCTTGAAGTTACATCATCAAATCACAAAAGTGGAATAACATAAGTCAGACCACTTTGAAAAAGGATTAGAGAACATGAAAAGATATGGAAAAGGAGACAGTGGGTGTGTGCATCTGTGTATGTATGCATGTATGTATGTATATGGGTTATATATGTGCATTTATCATATTTATGTGGGTGTAAATTTATATACGAGTGTATAGTTGCGTGCGTGTGTACAAGTATATGTGTGCGTGTGTGTCATACACATAGATATAAAAAGAGATGCAAAGGGCCAAAATAAAGGAGCCGAAAGAAAGAGGAGAGAGAAAGGGGGGGCGAAAGAGAGAGAGCCGAATTCTTTGTTTTTATTCTTTACCCTTAAACTCTAGCTTCTGGAAACATTAAAAGTGGTTTTTTTATTTTTACTATATTTCCTCACTTAGATTCCAAGCACACATCAGGAAAATGCAGAGTGGGAAGGAGGGGACGGTGGGGTTGCAGTGGTTGGGGCGAATGGATGAATTCAGGATTTTGGATTTATTCTGTATAATACTGAAATGGATTCAATCATGGGTGTTTGAATATTGTTGAGACCTTAAATGTGTGTGTTTTGAAGAAAGTGATAACTCTGCAATTTGAATCAGGGGTTAGCATGTTTGCTTGAATATTGACTAGAGCATGGGAGATAAAGTGGTTTCTTTTCATCTTTTTCTTGTTGCTTTTGTGTAATTTTATTAGATTTTGTTTTGGATGATAATGGGAAATGTGATTAGCTGCTACTTTTGCTTTCTTGGTTTACATGCTTCTTCCTTTCATCTCTCTCATGGGTCCCTACAGATCTCTGCTTCTCTCTCCATCCATCATCTCTCTAGAGCCCTCCATTTATATGTATACATTATATATATACAGGCATATACACATTCCTAACTACCATTAATATTCACAGCCCCAAAGTATCACTCTCCAACACTCTCACAGCCCTCTCTCTTACCTTTTTACCACTTTACCTCTCTCTCTCTCTCTCTCTCTCTCTCTCTCTCTATATATATATATATATATATATATACACTCACACACACACACACACACAAACAACCACATGAATATACATACATATTTACGAACATTGTATATATTATATATAACCAATAATTTAGAGAGAGAAAGAGAGAATCAGCCAGTCATGGAGACAGCATTGTAGAAGTTGTGGAAGATGGGAAATTTTGTCATTTCACAATAGTCATTTTAGGCAATATTGTCTTTTAATCTATGATACGGGTAAATTTGGTATATGAAATTTTTATTTTTGATGATGTCATCAAAATCATTATGTTCAGTAACAGTTGTTGACGGTAGGGGGTAATTTGTTACCAAAATTGAAACCAAGAGTGCTGTGTAATTTCATAGATAAGAAGGGTACTATCTGTAATTGTTAGATTCCTCTGGGGATTTGAAGGAGTTGTCTCCTATTGGGGCTGTGAAAGCATTGGTTTTAAGATCCTTTTATTTTTGGACTTCAGGGGTTTTTTTTGCCTATAGATTCTTTTGTATCTTTTTTGTATATGGGAGCATAGTATGCTTTGTATATATTTTTTGTACTTGGGTGCACCCCCTTGGTGCCTTTCAATTAAATATATTACCTGTCCAAAAAAACTTCTTAAATCTAAAACACCCATGAACAAACTTTTGCAACTCAAGCCCCTGAAACGGTGGTATCATCAGCGAATAAAAGATAGGAAACGACTATGCATCTACCCCCTCTTTCCCCCACTTGGAAGCCTTTGATGAGGCCGATCTCCTCTGCCCGGGTCATGAAGTAGCTCAAGGACCAGTCAACCGAAAACTGGACTCAGTCGACTGAAATGAGCAGAATGCAATTTTTGCTCTGCACTTTGCTACACAGACAGCACTGTTGATAGACACCTTATTTATATTAAATGTCATTTAAGTAAATGGTCCATTTACTTAAGACATTATAATGTAAATAAAGAAGTACCCCCCATTTGGAACCAATAAAAATAGTCTCAAGACCTAATCCTAAAGAATAAAAAGTCAACTCTCCCTCCCAAAAACAAAATTTCTATTTTTCTGAAAATAGAGCCTTGGACCATAGCTAGTTGGGTGGGTTACCCTATAGTAAAAATTTATTAAAAATCATTTTTGCCTATTGAATACCTAAGGATCAATTACCGAAACTTTTGCAAGGCCAATTCTAAGGATTTCAAATACCGAATTTTTCCATGCCTTAGCGCGACAGCGCATTGGTCAAACCTAGCATTTGGAAGTCTGGTTGACTTCTATTGACTTGATTATCCATTTAAGCTTAATTATAAAGATTCTACGATGATTTCACATCACTACTTGGGTCTTTAGAACTCCAACTGTGACAGAAAGTTAGGGTTTGACATTTCTTGAATGTTCATGAATTTCTAAGCCATATAAACACATCATATCACAAGGATTCATCACTAGAAAGAATCCCACCAATAAAAAGCTAGGAAGTTCAAGGTTTCTTCAAGAACAAGAAGTAAAATTTTGGGGCCTTTCATTTCTTCTTTTAGTTCTTCAATTTTCTTATGAGAATAACTTGATTAAGTAAAATAAAAGGTGTAAATCTCTTCTTAGGGTTTGGGAACAAAGATTGAAGGTTGAATCTTGGAATCTCTCACTCTAAAACGCAAATCAACACTTCATCTCAAGGTTTGAGGTAAGACTTCTAACCTAGGTGAAGAATGAATTTCTATGGAGGAATCATGCATTTCATGACATTTTCATTGACTATCTTGTATGAAAAATATGTACAGAATGGTATGAATTGCTAGTTAGACTAGTGAATGAATATTACATGCTTAACCATTGATATATTCTTGTTCAAAATGATGATATATGTATTCGATGCATGGTTCCGGCCTAAAATTCCTTTCCTTGAATGCTCAAGAATTATTCACTTGCTATTCATGATCTTGTAAGTGTTTGATAGAATGCTTAAATGATTGTGATAATGTTATATTGTGGAATTATTGGTTGCAATGCGTATGTGATGTTTTCCCTTTGACGTGAACGATATTATTTCCTTGGATGCCATTGGTTTGAATGAAAGATTCAATAAATGCATCATGAAAAATATACGGGACTTTAGATAGTTAAAGGGTTGAAAAGGGGGAAGAAATGAATGAAGTAATTACAAGTTGAGAAAGAGGAAGTCATGGACAGTTACCCAGGATTTTTGTGACGGGAATTGTCTCCCTTCGGTTACAAACCGTAACCCCACGCGAGTGGTCATATGGTTCTATCAGTTTAGTAGCCCGGAAAGCACTCATGCTGAACCAGGGGCCATTAGCTAGTCTTGGAAAATTACGAAAGAGTTAGAAGTAAAAAGTAGTGCCGTTGAGATGAGGAAATGATGATTATCTAGAAACTCCTTTTTGTGATACAAACTTGTGGTATGAATTGAATTGAACTATCCTTGTTTTATTTTTGTTCTTATTCCATTGGACTATATAATGAATGTTCATTGAATTGACATGCTTGGTAACACTTGTTTGCAACTACACTCGGCACATGCCTACACTTGTCACCGTTTATTTTTCCCTTTGTTTAGTTGCTCTACTGGGGTTATTGTTTTAACCCCTACCAGATGCAAGAAATAGCAAGGAGCTGGCGCCTTGAGGACGTGGGCTAGAAAAATCTCTTTTGCCTCTTTTGTTCATTTTTTATGTAATTAATTTTACAATTTTCTTGAAGTAATTTTGTCAAGGCTATGGAGGCCAATGCCTTATATTTTTTGTGTGTGTACAAGGATGTACACAAAACTAGAAGTGTTGCATTCTTTTGACTCATGGAATATTGGTATAGTATACATCACTTTTCGGCTTAATGTATGTTGGTAAGCCCTTGGGAATGATGAATGGTATTGTGGAATGACTATATGTGTTATGAAAATTCAAGTGAGAATATGTTAATCACAGGGTGATTGCATCGGTTGAGATGCACTGGAACTATTATATGGGTTGACCTTGTTTTACAGGGTCACCCTTGAGTCTTTGGGGCCTGGGGCGTGACAACTCCACCAATGTGTTTGAGCTCCATTAGGATCAAGAATGTGCTTGAAATAAGAGGATCATGTAAATGTCCCAAGGCGTGAATAGGACTTCTAATAGTTTTAGGCTCTATTGATTTTACAATTTAATTGTGCCTGTGTTGATTGTGCTCATCCTATACCCTTTTGTTTCTCTTGTGAAGTGTCAAGTTATTGGATTACTTATGATAAATATAAGTAGTTCAATAGCAAGTAATCTCAATTGATCATGCACTTAACGCCATAATTTCACTTGATTGAATTATTGAAGAATGTATCTATATAACACTCATTCAATCAATAATACATATACCATTCAATCATTTGCATGAGTACATTAAAAGCATATAATGATTATGTTTGTGAATCAAATCATGCATCCAAAACAATATATTGGGTAAATTCAATCACACAATGGGCACAAACATTTATAGTGGTTTGGCCAACATGCCTATGTCCACTCTCGACCCTTGTCAAATTTTTACTATGTCCAAAGGTTTTCAAGGTCTACCCAAACAACCTTTACAAATGTTACTTTTATACTTAGTTCAGCTAACAACCTATTTAGTGTAATAACACCAAGAAACAACCTGCTTAGTGTAATAACACTAAGAATTATTCAGTTGTGTATCTTGGCTTACCTACAACCAACTCGGTGGTTTTATCCTGCTTAAATGGCCACCAAGAAACCCAAGAAAGTACACTCTTTGGGATTTAGTCTAGATATTCTTGTGCAAGTTAAGGTTCACCTAGAACCTCTTGTTTCTCCTCACTTCACTTGGGAAGATGAGAGACACTCTCCGTTGTGCTTGAGGTAATATGTCTAAATTACACAAGTATAGAATGTGAAGATTACTTCTTGCAAGCTTGAAAGCTATGGCTGTAACTATGCCTTGCCCTTCCTTCAAGCTTTGTGTGTTAGGTAGAATCACCCTTGGTGTGTGTAGATTGTGCTCGAAAAGCTCCTTTGAGTGATCTCTTGAGTATATATAATACACGAAGTTGCCCTTACAATAGTGCCATATATCTTCACAAATGAAGACTTATGGTATATATAGAGCTCATTCCCCAATGACTAGTTATTAGCTCTATTTTCAAATTCCAGACAGATTAGTCGGCCAACTTGTGCAAACTGGACCAACTTGGTCGACTAACCTGGCACTTAGTTGACCAACTTGTGGTCTAGGTGACAGATTGATCGACCAACCTACCCCTCAGTGACAGATTGGTTGACCAACGAGTGTTGGGGTCTACAAGGCCTATCTAAATGGTCTCTTTTTCACTTATTGATCGATCCTCAGCTAGTCTACACACTACTTAATGCTTCTAAGTAGCTTCTTGGTCTTCTAGCTTGACTTTTTGGCCTTAATTGTTGCTTGTGCACTCTTGTATGTTGGTCAAGCTTTCCACTTAAACTTTATCATTCACTGTCGTGCCTTCTTAGTGCTTCAAGCCTTCTTGTATGTCATCTAGGTTGTTCTAACCTACGACACTCATACAAGTTATCATGAATTGCTTGCCAACCTATACTACTCCTAACATCTACAAATCCAACTTCAATTCACAATGAAGACATTCTCCTGTGGCTAATTGGAGTCTCCTCAACCCTTGATTGGCATGCGGTAAGGGTATATGATAGGATGGAGTGGCATTTAAAGCAACCTAGTGCCTATTTGGGAGAGCTATTGAGTAAGTGCTGATATATATAAGTACTAATGGAGATAAACAATTGGGTGTTTGAATAGATGTATTTCATAAGTGATTATATAGAATAAAATGTATTTCATAAGTGATTATATAGAATAAAATGTCCTTGCCCTTTCTTAGATGGAAGTGTTTTGTGTGTGATTTGTCAAACATTATATAAATAATATTATATTACATATAATATATATTATATAATATATAAAGGTGAATGGACAAAGATAGAAGAAAGAGAATGGGCTCAAATTATATTATATATTTATTATAATAGCAAGATGAAATTGTAATTTTTCAGGCGGTTCCACAAAAGCATCCAAGTGATGCTTTTCTTCCAACACTGAGAACAGACTGAAAGGTGGGCCCCAATGTCAAATTCAACAAAATAGTTTACAGAGCCAAATGGTCATTTTGTGCATCAGTGCATATATATGTCACTCCTACCGCATAAGCCCCCCTAAACGGGGCCCTAATAACTTAGTGCGCCCTTGTAATTTTTAGTTCAAAGAATCCAGATAAATTAAAATTATTGATGGGAAAAAAGAGACCCCCGTGAAGGAAAAATGTTACTAGTCATTTTTTGTGTTGTCAACTATTTTTCAAAATACTCTTTCAGGACTAGTACTTATAGGGTCTAGCCTAGAGTTTACCGCTAGTTACATTCGAAGACTTAAGAGCCTCTTGCAAGTACAAACGTCAAGAAGTGTAGATCCGAAGGTAAACTTGTTCATGCAGTGCATTCATATCACTTGCACAATTAACCTTAGGGTTGCCTATTCAAAATTAGTCTTATATAGTTTACAATGACCTTAGATAAAATCTAGTTTTGACCATGGGCTAAGTTGACAGTAGGGAATTGACAAAATGAATTCTGGACTAATTTTAAACCTTGTGCTCAACGAATTGACAGTGTGTTCACTGTATCGATGCATTGTCGCACCATCCGAACGTGGGAACTCCAAAATTGACTTCGTTGGAACCCACATGAGTTCAGTCGAACACAATCATGATTGTTTTTTACATAAATTATTCAAGTAGCCTCATCGTTCAAACATGAATGCTCAATGATTCCACATCTGAATGTGTGTCGTTCTGAAGCAAGGAAATTGCAAATACGCAACGTATTGTTCCTTACTAGGGTTTGGGTGTTAGTCTTGCTTACATAAAGAACCTTTTTCTTTGGTATGAAAGATCCTCCTCTTGAAGTTAGGAACAATTTTGAGAAATTTTTATCTTCACAAATATAGTTGCTTTCTTTTTTTGCAAGATTCTAGAGGAATTTAATAAGTATATATACCTAGGTGTTGGGAGTGACATTGACATGGCTATGGCAGATAGTGCATTCACTGCATAGGGATTTGCACACTTGTGGAAGTGGATTTAAGGATCGTGAAGGTATGGAGGTTGTTAAGAACCAATGGCTAAAGCCACTCAGCCATACATCCAAGTTTTTGATTGGAATGAACCACTATGTAGCCATGGTGACTCAAGTCAACGTACTAGGAAAAGCACTATACAGATTGTTGACACTTGTTACTTGACAAAATCACAACAAACAATAAATACTAGGAGTCACATGGGATTTATCTAACTAAAACTAAGCTAAGTTAATGAGAGGGGAAGGCCCCGAAGCTAGATTGTAGTGAACATCTCAGGACAGACCCTCCTACCATCACGGCTAGGGTGCTAATTGGAGCAGCAGATCAACGGACAAGGAGAAGATTGGACAAACCGGCAAGAAGACTAGTGGTAAAACTCTAGAGTGAGTCCGGTTAGTTTTTCGAGTTTAGGTTTTTGTGGATTTGTGTTGTATCTGGCTTGATTAGTGGATTTTTGCAGTAGTATGTTTTTCTTTCCCATGAGGGTTTTTCTAATATAAATCTTTTTGTCCTTGCATATTTATTTTATTTTGTTCAATTATGTTAGCTTGATACTTTGAGCCCATAAACTTAGTCACTGAAGAAGGTCTCTTCATAATAATTCATCCTAGGGTTCACTCTATTTAATTGGATTTGATTAATTAATTTCTAGTTTAACAAGTGGTATCAAAGCAAGTTCTCTAAGAAGTTTTAGTTTTAAAGTTTTGATAGGAGTGATAAAAACACATTACTTATATGGGTATCGATTCACTAAGTTTATCATCAAGTAATGATAATGATAATAAAGTGAACTTTTTTTATCCATGTTTTTACTTTGAATACTTGTGCACCATTTATTATTCTTTTATCTACCACACGTGTTTAATGAATTTCTTTGAGTTGTTGTGTAGGGGTGTTTTTTATTTTGCTTATCTCTAAGGGAAATTGTTTAGTGCTTGATAACTGGATATACGTTTCCTGACGCATGTTTTTACCTTGGATACTTTTGCACCATTTGTTATTGCTTTATATACAACACATGGGTTTAATGAGTTTCTTTGAGTTGTGATATTTTTGCAAGTGTTCTAAGGTTACAATGCAATTTTTATTTTTTATTTTTTTGGTTTTGAGTGTTTTAGGTATTGACAAAATGTAATAAGCGTTATATATGTAATCCTTCAATATGTTTTTTCAAGAATTGCCAAAGGGGTAGCTTGTGAAGGAAAAATGTTCCTAGACATTTTTGTGTTGGTAATCTTTTCCAAAAATGTTTCTTCTAGGACTAGTATTTCTAGGGTCTAGTTGAGTCTATAGAGTTTAACACTAGTTATATTCGAAGACTCAAGAGCCTCTTGCAAGTACAAATGTCAATAAGAAGTGTGCAATCCGAAGGTAACTTGTTTATGCATTGCATTCATATCACTTAGACAATTAACCTTAGGGTTGTCTGTTCAAAATTAGTCCTATATCATTTACAATGACCTTACTCCTTAGGTGAAGTTTAGTTTTTAGTATAGGCTAAATTGACCTTAAGGAATTAACCGAATGAATTCTAGACTTATTTTAAAAATTGTGCTCAATAAACTAGTGAGGCAACGTATTCACCGTTCGACGCATTGTCACACCATCCGAACGTGGAAACTCCAAAATTAACTGCATTGGAATGCACATGAATTCATTCGAACACAGCAGTGCTTATTTTGACATAATTTATTCCAATAGTTTCATCATTCAAACGCAACAAAGGACCATCCAAATGTGATGCACCATTTGAACGCTCAATGGTTTCACGTCTGAATGCGAGTCGTTCCGCCACAACAAAATTGAAAATAAATAAGACATTTCCTACTAGGGTTAAGGTTTTAATCTTGCTTATATAAGGAACATTGTGTTTCTTTGGTAAGGGAGATCCACCTCTTGAAGCCAGAAACAATATTGAGAAATTTTTAGCTTCACAGATATAGTTGTTTTCTTGTTTTGCAAGATTTTGGAGAGAATTTTGTGTTAAAATCTAAATACCTAGGTATAGGGAGTAACATTGGCATGACGTATAGCAGATAGCACACTCACTGCACACTTGAGGAAGTGATCTAAGAATCGTGAAGGCATAGGAATTTGCACACCTGCCGAAGTGGATCTAAGGATCATGAAGGCATGAAGATTGTGAAGACTTATCAAAGAAACATATCGTCAGACAAGGAGAAGATTCAACAAACTAGTAAAAAGATTAGCAGTAAAACTCAACAAGAGGGTTTCTTTGCAATAAATCATCCTGGGGATTAAGTGAACTTTTGATCAGTGATCTATTAAATTGGGTTTGGTTAATCAATTTCTATTTTAGCAACCCCCTTGTCCATGACATTTCTACAAAATATATAGATATTAAATCTCCAATATTAACCTTTAATTCCAAAAACCCTAAACTAGTAGAAGCATACATCTTATCTTTACCCTTCCTAACAAGCCATTTGGCAGGAAGGACAACTAAGATAAAGAAAGAGGCGTACGGGAAAGGAAAAGGATGGAGACAATTTCTTTTATTTGGAAGGCGAAAAAGGAAAAGGGTGAGAGAGTTGTTCTCGCAGGTTTGCGAAGTTTTAGAATCAATAGTAGAGTTTGAGAAGTGTGGCAATCAACCCCTTTGTGTTTATGGTGATGTATATGAACGAGAGAAAAAAAAAAGTATTTTGATGGCATAAAATCCTCTTTAGTAGGAGTTAAATTTGATATTTTAAGCTCCCTCTTTTTTTTGGATCGCAGGGAGTTCCACTCTTTTGTTAGATTCTTTTGTAGAGTTCCTTTGAGATATGAGAGTTTTAGTTTGTATAGTTTTTGTATACATCTAGTGTTGATGGGAGCACCCCTTTTCGGTGCTTTTTAATGAAGATACCATTCTTATTATTATCCGGTAGAAAAAAACATTTTCCTTCCTACTCAACCAAACAAAGAGAGGTAAAATATCATTTTCCTCCCTTACCTTTTCCATTCATCCTACCTTATCCTTCCTATCAAATTTCCATCCCTCAAACCAAAGAAGGCATAATTGCAGATAGCAAGATGAGGTGCTAAAATATAGCCCAAACCATAATTTGACTTGATACAAAAATGTTGAGAAAATCTCCAAGATGTGATGATATCATGAGATAAGACCAATTTAACTCGCCAACACAACCAATCCCATTTGGGAAAAGGGCTCATTTCAAGCAACAAAAAATCATTGTACCACTATGAAGTCTCCAAGGAGCCCCAAAAGTATTCTAGCATCTTAACTAAAGAAATTAGAGGGAGCCCCAAAAGTTTTCTAACACTTCAATTAAACAGGAGAGAGAGAGAGAGAGAGAGAGAGAGAGAGAGAAATAGGCTTTAAATCATTAATTTGAAGTAACCAGAAGCAACTTTTTGGGATGCTAAAGATGATGCACACAATGGGAAATAAATTATAATTAATTCGACTCTCTTTCTTCAACTTGTTTTACGAAATATTTATACATGAATGTACGTACATACATATATAATCCAATGATATATTTTTTGGTAAGAATAAAAAACTTTGTAAGTAAACAAGTGTAAGAGGGAGCACAACCAAAGAACACAGGAGGTATATAGGAACCAATATCAAAGTTCATTGTGCACAATTCATATCTCCCAAAAAATCTATAAAAGAGTGCAAAAAATACAGAGGCACCTTATCAGTCGAAGTTGTTAGACCGCTTCGGAAGTTTGTTTTCAACCCAAAAAATTACACAAAAATTCAAACATAAAACATATCAAGAAAATTCTTCTTAAGTCTATACACAAACAACTCTACATTCTCAAAAGTAAACTTGTTCATTTCTTGTTAAATGCACCACATCAAGCAAAGAGGCACCACTTGTCAAGCCTAACAGATTCTACCTCTAGGGCATGCACCCACTTGAGAAGCCAAGATTCTAAATTGATTAAGGCATAACCCACCAAACCCCAAACAAAGAGAAAAGCTTAGACCACAAGTCCCACACACCACACAATGAAGCAAAAGATCATTACAACTTTCCTCAGCCATCTTACACATGCAACACCAACTAAGGAGAGCCTCATCCCTCTTACCCAAATTGTCCAAAGTCAAGAAGGCCTCCAAAAGCAGTAGGCCACAAAATGAAAGAAATTTTAGGAGGAACCTTAATTATATATATTTATAAGAAAAATAACTCCCACCCCAAGTGCCACTTACCTATCAAAAAATATATATAGTTACAAGAAATACATACATATTGTTTTACAATAATTATATATTTATATGACTAGTGTGTATATAATAGTATACTGCTACAATGACACCTATTTCAAACATCTAGGACCATATTATTTAAACAAAGCTGTCTATCTTATCACTTATATAATTCCATCACCGTTCTTATTGATTTTATTAAAATTTTGGAAACCTTTTTATGCCTTATTTGTAGTGTATTCTTGTGCCTTGCCCAAGAATCAAATAAGACATCGCCACGGAGTCATCCTAGTGCCCATCATGACCATGCCCAAGACGAAGAAGCTATGAAGTACGAACATTCTATTTGACTCACATGCCGAACACCAACACTATCGGACACTTTCCTAACAAGTGTCGGACATGTGAAAACAAATGTCCAAATTTTGTATTTTTTCTAAATTTTAGACACTTTCAGAACACCTTCGGACATGTTAAGTACACGTTTTGGACATGTTTTCTTTTTTTTCCCTCCCTTTCTCCTCTATTTTGTTTTTTTTGGTTATATATATACATTTATATATGTTCTATGTAGTAATTCATAAATTTGTTTTGGAACTTGCATCATGAACGTTGATGATTAAATAAAGTTCTTAAAAAAAATTTAGTAGCTTTGTTATTTTAATATCTTAATAATATTTTGTGATTTATAAGTTTTTATGCCAATTTTACTTGAAATAATGTTAGGGTTTTTTTTTTGCATATATATTCATGTATTTGTGTCCTACGTTTTTTTATAAATGTCGTGTCGTGTCGTGTCGTGTCGTGTCGTATGCGTGTCCGAACTTCTTAGCGAAGAAGAAACAACTCTCCCCATCAGCTTGTAGGCATTCAAATATGATCATCCAATGTTTTATTGTAATATTTCGGAACCAAAAAAAAATTAGGGAACCACAAAAATTGCAATGTAGCATTAGCATGCACCAGATTTTTCAGTGATAAAATCAAATTGAAAAGAATGAAAACCATAATATAGACCAGAAAAAAATCCAAGATCTCATAGACAAAGGTTTCAACTAATTAATAGAGGCAATGTGGGCTGAATCCCTTTTCGCCAAGCAGTTCCATCTACAGCCATATTCTCCTCTATCCTTTAATTAATTTGATTAAAATAATTAAAAATTCTTGCATCATATTCAGATTATTCTATATTAAATGAAATGAGGCAATTTGTTGCAAAATAAATCCTTAAAATTTTCCAAGATTTTGAAACCCCGATGCAAGATAGCTTAAATTGAAAGAGATGTACTCTCAAGGACTAAGAAATCTAGAAGTGCAAATATACATAAGTAAATAAATAGAATAATAGTAATAATAAAGAGTATTAGTTTGTAAAGCAAATGCCAAATCAAATGCCAGAATTTTGGTAAAGTCCAAGCATTCTTTTGTGAATCCAGTGCTGTACATATTACCTAAAAGTATAATTAAATTACAAGAACATTAGCCATTGTATTGAAAATAGGAAACCAAAACACAATCACCAATTGTTGGCTTGAGTAGTATCTCCTACCAATTCCAAAGGGCGGGTGCAAGGTTCTTAGTCCCAGTTGGGACATGGCTGTTTGTGTGGTATAAATCAAATATAATGAATACCAAAACACAAAGATGATTCATTTTAACTAAGAAGATGGTTTAAGGTTGCAGGTTTCGGATATGTGTATCCAAAAACACAGTATTAGAAGATGAATCCGAGCTTTCCCTCAATGGCCAAAGAAAATGCCAACAGAAAATATAGCCCTCAAACCACACAAACATACACACATATATAAGTATGTAAGTCCATGTGTAAGAGTCCACTATTCACAAATCAACTGCCTTGTAATCAAAACACAACTTGGATTTGACAATTTCTAATACAATTAGAACTCCGCATACATATGTAACATTCCATAATATTCAAACATTGTATGATATCAAACAGAAAACAAAAGATATTAGACAAACAACCGGGAACATATACTCACATAGAGGTCATGCTCCGCATAATCAAAAGCCAGATATAGTGACATGTCCATGTGATTAATGTGCACGTTCCCAAGCTTCACCACATTTTCATGGGTAATCTCCCGAAGTAACTGTATCATTAACACATAACATTACTCCCAAGTCTCAACATAACAAAAATAAAATCAAGCATTTCCAAAAGAATGGTTCTTAAATTTTCATTTCACAATGTTTTCTTTAGTTGCGGAAAATACATGGGAAGAAAAAGAAAATTAACGGAGTCTTTATTTCTTAGAACTTTTTTTTGATCGGTCTTTAATTCTTAGAACTTCACTAAGTAGTTCCCTGGGAAACAAAAACTGAAAAATTAAATGAGCTCAATACAAACCCCAATATTGTCCTAGTGATAATTGATTGTGTAGGCTTAATCTTACCCTGATGATAAACTGATTAGTTTACATTTGTTTTTTAAATGAAATCTAAAATTACCTCCTTATATATGAAAGGACAGCTACTCCGAAATTACCTTTGCTATTTTTTATTTGATTTTAGAATTTTGATACCATCCTAATTAAGATAGGGATGGGATCAGATCAAAACCTTATAATTTTCTTATCTTCTATTTTTCTCCATCTGCCCTTTTGCCAGCAAACAAACAGGGGGTAACTGAAGTTAAAAGAAACGTAAAACAAAAGAACCAACACCAACATTCTATTAACTTATAAAAGTTCCATATGGTTGTTCTTCAACCCTTTTAAAAATTAAAATATTATATGTCAGAATTTCCATTCCCGGGTATTAAAAAAAAAAACCTACACAACCGAGAATTAAAGTAAAATTAGTTGGTTGTAACTTGTTAAAACCAATCTACAAACCCACAAGATTTAAAATCTTAGAGGTGGAGCAGACCATGATTTCGCGGATGGCGGTGGGGGAGACGCCGTCGCCGTCTTTGGACTGCTTGAACTTCTTGATGGCGATGGACCTGCTCCGATTCGATTTGATCTTCGCGAGGAAGACTAGTCCGTACGTGCCTTCGCCGATCTTGCCGATCAGATCGTACTGTTGCAGCCATTCAGGCCTATTGCTGCTGTTGTTATTGTTGCCTGAAATACCTCTAGTGGTGGTAGCGTTACCATCGCCCATTATTTCCTTCTTTGCTCCGACATATTCGTAAACATATAAACATATATATACATGGAAAGTAATTGGCTTCAAACCAAGTTGGAAGGTATGTCTAATGACCATAATTTGTTAATACTTAATTTGTTAATACTTAATACTTTTATGTTAAGTATTAACAAATTATGGTCATTAGACATACCTTCCAACCTGAAGGAGGTATCCCACATCGTCTGATAAAGAGGAAGGAAAAGTATTCATAACTAAGGCTGTGCTCTCCAATGGTATGACGCGTTTTGAACTCAGTGAGACAGAGAAAACAAAACTGTGCAGCAGCTTAAAGCGGACAATATCATGTCATGTGAATCGGGCCGTTACAGATGGTATTAGAGCAGACCCCAACCAGAAAGTGTGAGTTGTAAAGCCAGAAGCTCACCTGTGGACGGTCGGTCCTAAACGGGGGGTATGTCATGCGGACCCCAACCGGAAAGTGTGAGGTGTAACGGGCCCCGAAAAGTGAGTTGTAAAGCTAGAAGCTCACCCGCGGACGGTCGGTCCTAAACGGGGGGTATGCCATGCGGACCCCAACCGAAAAGTGTGAGGTGTAACGAGCCCCGAAAAGTGTGAGCTGTAAAGCCAGAAGCTCACTCGCGGACGGTTGGTCCTAAACGGGGGGTATGCCATGCGGACCTTAGCCGAAAAGTGTGAGGTGTAAAGCCAGAAGCTCACCTGCGTCAGAGCAGACCCCAGTCGGAAAGTGTGAGGTGTAAAGCCATAAGCTCACCCGTGTCAGAACGGACCCCAGCCGAAAAGTGTGAGGTGTAAAGCCAGAAGCTCACTTGCATCAGAGCAGACCCCAGCCGGAAAGTGTGAGGTGTAAATCCAAAAGCTCACCCACGGAGGTGTAAAGCCAGAAGCTCACCCGTGGACGGTTGGTCTTAAACGGGGGGTGAAGGAGGTATCCCGCATCGCCTGGGGAAGGGGAAGTGAAGGTATTCACGTTTTGAGCCCAATGGGGCAGAGAAAACAAAACCGTGCGAGCCAGGCTTCGGTAGCCCAAAGCGGACAATATCATGCCATGTGGATCGGGTCATTATAGAAAAATAAAAAAATGTGTGTATTACATATGTACCTAATTATGATTAAGTCACATTTAAATAGAAAGAGATTTCACATATCCAATTTGAAATTAAATATTATTTTATATATAAATAAATAATATCTCCTTATTATTCACCTGTACTTCAAAAAAATACACTTTTATCATTAAAATAATATTATTTTAGAGTTCAAGTGTGTACACATGGAATGTAAATAGTTGTTTCATATATTATACATACATTTATATAGAGGCTAATTCCACTTATATTTTCTGTGATTTAGCATATTTACACTGAGATTCTCAATGTTTCAAAAAGTAGATAGGAAAGCCCCGATCGTTAGTTGTTATTTTGTCAAATTGACAGTCAAAGGTTATAAAGTAAAATTACATCAAATAAAAAAATGGAAAAAAAATTGTGTCAGGATCCATCTCTTAAACTCACACTCACCATCCCTCTATGTAACTTCCCAACACAAGACCCACAAGGGAGGACCCTCCATTTTACAACACCATGACAAGCGTGCACTCTCTCTCACACACCATTTTTCCTTCTTTAACATCTCTCTAAAACATCTCCATCTCTTTTTCCAATCACCAACCACTGTGGCAACCACCACAGCCCATGACCACTGCCAGCCACCATCTCTAGATCCATCTATCTCATTTCTCCCATCTCTCTATGTTATTGCAATCCTCTATGCAATTGCAAAAACCATCATCTCCATTGTGCGCCTCGCCATTGAATGCCATCACCATTAATGGCAAACTCAACCATCAACACCACAACCACCGAAATCGTTGTCGTCACTACCACGGCCACCGCTGGCATTGCATATATGTAACACCTTAACCCAAATTAGATCATAACTATGAAATTAAGGCTGTCATAGGAAGATTTAGGAATTTGAATTAACAAATATATATGGTTATGCTCCGCTCAACAAAAAATATGCCAATATCCTTAAGGTGTAAAACCACACACTTAGTCAAATAATCAAGAACCTAGATTTTGGAAAAACTATAACTAAGCATTGTTAAGTTTATGGTAAAATTTATATCATGAAAAATGGGACACCAAGCATACAAATAGATACTGCATGTGACTAATGACTAATGTAATAGTGTATAATACAAAATGTGTGTAATATATAATATATACATATACGTATATGCATACAGAATACAATAATAGTGTGGAGTGAGCTGTAATCCTCCACTAGACAAGGCTGGAACTAAGCCATACCATAATCATACTTAGACCAAATGAAGAATGGCCAAAATGGGTGGTAATGGACACGTGTCCATGCATGTCTCCAAAGAAATCTTTTATAAATGCCCTTCTCTCCCAACAATCCAACTTTCTAGATTATCCACACCTTCGGAGCGAGATTGGGAGGGAAATTTTTTACTTGGGGGTTATTGAGGAGAGGTAGTTTAAGAGAGAGAAAGAAAGGAAAAATCAAGAACATGGTTACAAAAGGTTAGAATTGTAACATCTTGACCTAGTATTATTAGGTAATAATGACTAGTGTCAATTATCATTGGAGACTAACCTTAAATAACCAACCGACAATTTGATTGAGGAAGTTAGATTATGGAATTGGAGACAAAGGCACGTGTGCCATAGCCATTTAATTGGTGATGGTCATTTCTATAAATGTAATTGGATGATAAGATCAATGTTTAATGTCAATGCCTAATTAGTCTTAATCAAGAATTGACACATAAGCAATTTTGGGTGAATTAATGCACAATTGCACTTCAATTGAAGACTATAGTCCCTAAATCAAAATATGTATAAGTATGGTATTTGGGACATAATGTCATAGAAGACATCATAATAAGATTAAAATGTTTAGTCAAGATGTAATGGACCAAGTGTGGTGTACCTACACCACACTTACACACTAGCTTATGTATTATATACATATAATATCTGAAAATGATATAAGAATGCACCACATTCCACTCACAATTAGCCTTGATTAGGGATTAAAAATCCATTAGATCATTATTCACCAATTAAACTTAAACAATAAGGTGTTAAGCTTAGGTTTAGTTAAACTTGAATGGCAACACATGAGTAGTCAAAATGGGAGGCTTTGAACATGCATATTATTTCTCCTCTAACATATATATACTAGTATGCAGAATACAATTTTGTATCTCATCGGCTATATAACTAGATATATATATATATAGAGAGAGAGAGAGAGAGAGAGAGAGAAAGAGAGGAAGACTAGAGAGAAAAAGAAATAGTGAAGGAAAAGTTTGCATGTGAAGCTGTGTGCACCCAAATCAATGGAAAATGGAGGATTCAAGAGCTTCAAGTAGACTTAGAACCAAGCTCAAAGAGAGGGAAGGGCTGCCACTAAAGAGGTAAACCGAAACCCATTTTATCTCCCTAGAATTAAAGTTGTAAATCTTATTATTTTTGGGCTGTGTAATCGAGTATATGTGCATGCAATGCTATTTTCACATGTAATAAGTTAAGAACGGGACCCCAAATAACGCATAAACCTGAGTGAACAGGAACCACCTTTGTTGAAACTTGTTATTAGGTCTAGAATTTGACAAGAATAAAATGAGTTTTGAATGATTGGAACCTAATCTACATGCTATAGGGATTCCAAAACGAAAAGAATTATTGAAAATGGCCTTAAAATGACATAGGTATTTACAATTACAATTGAAGGTCTACAATTGGCCATGTCAAAATCAAGCCTAAAGCTTGAATTTATGAACGGGGATTGAAACCACATATACCAAGGGTTATAATACAACAAATGACAAGAGAATTGGTTGAGAAATGGTCCCTAACCCAAGCCATTTACAATCAACATAGTAGAGCTCAAACCAAGCTCTATAATTGGTTTCAAGGCATGAAGTCGATGCCAAAATCTAAGTTAAACTCTTAAAAGTTGAATGAAACAAAAATTAAGTTAAATTGAGGTCTAAAATGGTGTGATATAGGGAGTGAAATTCCTAGGTTTACTGTAAACAGTAAACCCTACATTTGGATCGATGATGAACAGTGCACATGGGTTCAAGTCAGTTTCGAGCCAACCCGTGCAAAAACAAATTGGAACGACATTGTTTTGATTAAGTGGACATTAACATGGCAGACCGGACCAAACTGGTCAGTCTTGCATGATTTTGATCTGGTTCACTTAATGTATTGCTGAATCGGTCAGTTGTCCAAGGAATTCAAAGGGTTTATTGATTAAATCACCAAATCAGTGGGTTTTTGGCCAAATTGATTAAACCAAAACTTTTCTTAATTGTAATTTGACCTCATAACTTTTTATGAAAATTATGAAAGGCCTAAGAAAGTTAATTAACAATTATTTTAATACCCTTAATATATGGGTAAAATTTCTATTATACCCCTAGGCCTAAAAATGATGTAATAAAGGCCAATTGAAATGCAAAAACAGACATTTCTAACATTTTGGGGCATTGCGGACTCGATTGGGAAAATTGAACCCCAAAATATATGAACGGATAAACTGGACTAATTTTAATTAAGTCCTAAGAGCTTGATTAAGCTATCAAATGGCCACTAATGACCATAAGGGCACCTACCCTAATATTTTTTGACGTTTCAAACTCAATGGTGAAGTCTTTTTCGTCAAATGAGGTACCAAAAATATAGATACGTAAAAATAGTTAATTCCTAGATTGCCCTTAGTGATATACGGGCTACCAGATATATTAAGAAAGAATAAAAAGGGACATACCTAACAATGTTGAGCCCTCTGGACCTAATGGTGTCTAATTGAGCATCTAGGAACCCGAAGATGGTCTTACATGAAAGTATAAAATTACAAAAATACTCTTAAGCATAAGTTAAGCTACTAGAAGGCTAATTAAGATCCAGAAAAAGGCTAAATTAAGTATTTGCAACACTTCAGACCCAACGATGATGTCTATTTGGAAAAAATAGAGCTCTGAAACAAAATATAAAATGATGAATACGTCTCTAAGACTTAATTAAGCTACTTGAAGAGTATAGAAAGTAAAGAGGGACCCAGACCAATATTTTAATGAGCCTTTGAGTCTAAAAATAAGATTCGTTTAAGATAATTGGGTACCTAAGATACAGGATAAGAATGGTAAATTACCATAACACCCTTAAGTCTTAATTAAGTAATTAAATGAACTCAGAAAGTAAAATGGGGACTTACCTTAAGATTTAAAGACCCTAGAGTCCA
Organism: Nyssa sinensis; assembly: GCA_008638375.1. Classification (NCBI taxonomy): domain Eukaryota; kingdom Viridiplantae; phylum Streptophyta; class Magnoliopsida; order Cornales; family Nyssaceae; genus Nyssa; species Nyssa sinensis. The sequence continues at coordinate 25,655,130 of CM018043.1, read as the reverse complement.
AAAATAAGCTCCATTTAAGATAATTGGGTGCCTAAGACACGGGATAAGAATGGTAAATTACCATAATACCTTTAAGCTTAATTAAGTAATTAAATGAACTCGAAAAGTAAAATTGGGACTTACCCTAAAATTTAAAGATCCTCTAGACTCAAAAATTAAGTCTGATTAAAAAATGAAATGTTGAACAGTATGAGACATGAAATGGGTAAAATGACCAAAATACCCCTAAAGGCTAAAGTAAACTTTAAGATGAAGTAAAAAGTATTAGGAACCCTAATTAGAGAATCTAAAAGAATCCTAAATAGTAAGGCTAAGCTCAAAAGGAACTAAGAATTAAGTAAAGAGATACTTTAAGCCATGATAAGTGCTAATGAAGTATCATTATATTGATCCTTGACTTAAGATCACCAGAAAGGAAATGGAGATGAGATGAATGGTAAAACAAGTCAATAAGAATGTAACTATAGACTCTAGACCACAAGTGAGTAACCTTGTACTTTAACTGATGCTATATTGTTAAAGTGCATTTTTGTAAACTACTTTATTACTTAAATGCAAAAATGATTTAATGATGATACAAAAACTGTGTTTTGAATATTAACATGATTTTATTTGTATCATAAATGTTCTTAAAGTATGGATAACTAAAGTTAAAGATTTGCAAGCATGTTTTAAAGGCCATCTTATATGAAACCCTTACTTGAAATAGCCATGCTTCGCTTGGGTATTATAGCATGACACCTAAATGAACCCTGTTGGGAGTTAAGAGCTGGTTGACATAAACCTTGTCAGGGATTAAGAGTTAGGAGACTTCTAGTAAGTCTTTATATTACTCAGCTAGTAGTTTGAATCTAGTAGTCAATGTAAGCCATGAGCTCTAGATTACTAAGCATCATCGTGTGATAACCCTTTTCTTGTATAACTTGTCATGATGGCATAAATAATTTTATATGACCACATGAAGTAAGAATTGCTATGATGTGCTTAGATTTGTAAAACTTACTAGCATATTTGTAAGGACTCGGAAAGCTATCAAAGGGCAATTTGATAAATTGCCAATATAGATTGAGGCCAGACCTAGAAATAATTAAATACGTGTCACATGAACTATGAAATGAATGTATAAGTCATCAAAATAATACAGTGAGGCTAAAAAGGATTTTTGGTAATTTATTCGGGACTGGTGTGAGTCTTAGGGTTACACAGTCATTTATAGGACGTAGATAAATATGTAAATCCAAATGGAGGAATTTGGATAAACGGACTGCATATTTAGAATCAGAGCACCGAAATCATCTAGTGTACCAAGTTTGGTGCAATTCAAAGATAATTTCAATTCGAACTAAAACGCATGCACAGTTAGCCATCTGGCCACGTGGTGCTTTAGGAATTGTGCAAAGCTTCTTTAAGAAGCTAAGTGGATATTTTAGAATGGGGGACACAATGCAAAGTATGGTAGTGTAGGAAACGTGTTAGTATGTGTGAGAGTGCATGGTTAGGGGACACAAAAGTGAAGTGAGTGTACCTTGGTAGGACTTGAGTGACCAAAAGCCTTACACAAAATTCAGCCTTTTTCTCATCCTTTCGGCTAACTCCTTTTCCACCTCTCATTTCAAAGATTTCAACCCTCTCTCTCTCTCTCTCTCTCTCTCTCTCTCTCTCTCTCTCTCTCGCTCTCCATCCGAAAATTGGTTTGTGAGCAATATCATGTGTGTGTATTATATATAGGCGTGTGAGAATACACCATTGAAGATGAAACTTGGAACTTTCATTAGAAAGGAAATATGAAGAAGAAGTGAGGAGGGACTAGATGGAGCATAAAGTCTCGAGAGACTTTATCAATCTTTCTCTCTTTAGAAGCTAAACTCTCTCTCTCTCTCTCTCTCTCTCTCTCTCTTTACGATAGTGGTTCATGGAGGCAAGGTAGGGGTGTTTCTATTTTCTCCTTTTATTTTCTCTTAAGATTTGTGTATGCTTTTGGAACATTAGTGTGTATTTGACGATTGTGTGTTTACATGTTTAACTGTTCCTCATTGTAGGCTTAGTAAGTGGGTCTACTAAAATGGATTTCTCTTTTGTTTTCATAGAGGTTCAAGTATGTCAGGATATATATGCAAATATATATATATATATATGTATGTATATATGTCTTTGTTGCTTGTATGCATTGGATGATTCATTATATTAGTACTGCTAAAATAAACCCATGGTTGAGCTACGAAAGATTGTATTTAATTTGCACCTGCAAATGCATGTGTGTGTGTGTGTGTGTATATATAAAGTGTTATTTTGTATCCTTTATAGTTTGTGTCACTGTTGTTCAAGTAGTGTTGGTTTGGGATTCTAAAACAAAAATAAGTAAATAAAGAAAATAATAATAATATTTTGTTAGGTTGCACAATGGACGACACTTGATGGGTGTGCAAGACAATACAAATGCATAGAAAATGGTGGCTGTAATTGTTAAAGAAAGTGGACAGTGGTGGACCATGTTTGGAAAACAAACTAATTATTAAATAACCAAGTTTTTTTTTTATTTAAATTGTAAAGTGCTTTAAGGTTTTGAATGAATTTAAGAGAAAGTTTAGAATATTTAATTAATTATATGGGGATTTAAGGTTTTCATCTAATTAAAATAAGGTTAAGACTTTGAATTTTAATAGGAGAAACATTATCTCAATCTCATAAAATTACGAAAAGGGTAAGATGTCCAACAAAAAAAAAAGAAAAAAGAAAATGGAAATATTAATTTATATCAAACTTATTAAGATAAGGTCAATTAAAGTATAAAAAAGATGCCTTCTTAAAGTTTTTGGGCATTTCGGACTCAATGCAGAGTTGGTTTAGACATTCGAAGACGTGGGGCGATCCCACATAAATATAAAAAATTATGAAAATACCCCTAACGATAGTTTAAGCAACCTAAAGGCTAATTAAAATTCAGAATGGGCTATTCCAAAGTTGTTGGATGCCCGAGATTCAAATATTTGGCCAAATTGGACAAATTGGGACTCGGTAATAGTCCCACCTAAATTAATGAAATGATGATAATCCCCTTAGACTTATATTAAGCAATTGAAATCTGAATTAAGACCTGAAAGAGGCGTTTCTAATATTTTTTGGATCTGAAGGACTCAAATATGATATTAGAATAAAAAAATAGGGACTCAGGGTAATCCCACATGAAAATGTAAAATTACTAAAATACCCTAGAGTATGGAACAAATACCAGAAAGCGTTAATAAAATATAAAGCAGACATCTTTAGGATTGTTGGGCCTTCTTGTTTCGATTCCAAGGTTAGTTTTGAGAAACAACATCTCAGTAGATGCGTAACTTGTTTGACAAATTATGAAAATGTTGTTATGAGTTTAAAAGCCAGTCAAATGACTTAGAAACAATACAATAAGACTTTCTTAGGGTTTTTGAAGCCTGGAAACACATTTTTTATATCAGTTTGGAAAAATGGGTACCCGAGGTGTAGGCTAATGAGAAATTAGCCATAAAGAACCGTAAGACTTGATACGATACTTTAGTGTTATGGACCAGGGTGGTTCTGGGGATGGAACTGTGAGTGTATAAGGTGTTTGATACACATTATGAAAGACACATGTAGTATCTCCTAGTAGTGGGACTATGGTTGGGATTAGAAGGATGTCTTGACTTGTTGGCATTGTTTATCTGTCATTTGATTCATGAGATATGAATATTACTGTTGGACATTTGGTCAATTATTAGTTATCATGATTCAACTATTATCATTATTGTCCTAATGCTTGACCTTTGCCCGATAATGTAAGTGAGAATATGATTATCATGCCGATACTTAATGCTATTTACATTTCTACATAGATACATATATGAGTACTGTTGTTTCTATGATTACTTGTAAATCAAATATCCTAGATTATACTTATTAACGATTATTATGAACTTTGAGGTTTGCTGTTATTTACATCGTGGAGCATACCTAAGTAGTGTGAGATTTGAGTGGATACGATGATATTGAGTATACCAGAGTGGTGTGAGACTTTGAATAGATATGATGATATTGAGCATACCAGAGTGGTACGAGATTTATGTGGAACTAAAGTTTTTAATCATGTTAGAGCGATGTGAGATTGGTGTGGATTTGATGATACAGATTTAGGTGATATTGAGAGGATGTGAGCCCCGTTCTATTTTGCGGACGGAGACTCCCTTTGGTTGCGACCATAACCCTACGCAGGAGATTCCCCAGACCTATGAGTTAGCAACTCATGAAAGGGCGAAATACAGGTGCTTCGGGGGCCCTGTGCATTTGTTAAAGCATATCATTAAATCATAAGCATATTATACTGCATTCATGAAAGTGTTTGTGCATTAGGGATTGCCTACTTGGATTGGTTATTTGGATGAATGCAGTAAATGATAGTTGACTTGTATATCATGGTTGTACTCAATATTTATTGGGACTGTGTGGTGACCACACCCTGTTGATTATTTGATTGATGACTCTGTTGGTGGTGTTGCCAATCTGTGTTATATATCTATTGTCATTGGATGTATATATTATTCTTGTGACTTAAAATAGGAAATGGACTTGCTTCGTGAAATTATATGTTTTTACTTATGTCATGTGTTCGACCTCCATCTATCGACTCTTTGACCATTATTGTGAAACCACATGTAGTGGTGCTATACCTTTTTGATGTTTATACTTAATGTTTATGCTTGGGATATATTGATAGTGTGTGTTTGTGATGCATACAAGATTTTTGGGTGTGTCTTTTTTGAACTTGCATTAGTTTTTGTACTTTGTTTGCTTAAGTGTTTTGGAAAACCCTATTGAGCGTTATGGCTTAAGCTACAGTTCATGGGAATGACAGGTGTTGACTTGATGGAAGATAGTTGTATGATTTTGTAGCATGAAACTCAATTTAAATGCTTAGAAATTATTCATATAAAGTGCAGAAATTATGTAGTAATTGTTTTGAGCTTAAAACCTTAGAAAAATATCACAAAAATGGAGAAAACTCTCGCCGAAAAAACGCCCATCACCAGCGCAGCCACTATTATGGCTGTTTTTGGCAGCCCAAAACCCCACCATTTTCAATTCTAAGGGTAGATATGAAACCCTTTTGACATGCCCAACTGATCCCGATTGAGAAAACTTAAGAAAATGACCGTCGGCAAGTCACCGTCGCCGGAGAAGACGACCGGCAGCTCACCAAAAAAATGTGGGTGACGGACATGGGACGGGCTGCTTTGTGCCATTTTGCTTTAGGTTTTTAAATGGGATAGGGGCTGTTTGGCTTTAGAAGTTAAATGGGACGGGTTGTTTGGGGTCTAGAACATGGATTAATAATCCACTCTTTGGTTAGGAGAAAAGGAAAAAAATTGGTGGGGGCTTCTGCCCCCATGAATGGAGCCCGCAACCTTGGGGAACTAAACCACAAGCATGAACCACTGTGCCACTAAGGCACATGTGGTCTATTTAGGCCCTAATAATATATATGCTAGATACATTTAATTAATTTAATAAATTAGTCTAATTTAATTAATTATTACATTAATTTTTGATATGCAAATTTGTTAAGTAAATAGTGTAAATTTACTATTTTGGACCTTCTGGATCCAATGGTGAGGTCTGTTTCATGAGACGAAATCCCAAAAAATAAAATACCCGTAGAAATGTCAAAATGACCAAAATACCCCTATGTCAAATATGAGTTAAACGGACTCCGATTGAGTTAAATAGTGGATTTTTATTATTTCAAACCTTCTAGACTCAACGGTAAGGTCCAAATTGTGAAAACAGAACCTGAAAAATAGACTCATAAATGACCATTTTGCCCTTTTGGTAAACTAGTTCAAATTGGAAATCGTGAAAGCCTAAACTCATTTTCTTTGACGTTTCGGACTCAATGGTAGAGTCTAAATTAGTAAAAGAGATACTTATAATAATGATGCATAAATGGATATATAGCAGTTAAGACTGAAACGTGTTTACTGATATATAGGAGACTTGAAAGGAAAGGGGAAGGTCACGAAATACTAAGACGCACTGATAAGGTAAGTGAATTCCTATCTATTATACGTGGTTTTCCAAGCTACGATCTTTCTATTACTTGCCAAAACTTGTACTCATGCATATATATCCACTGTTATTGTTCCCACCATGGATGTTGTTCTATCTGGTGGATGCCTATTGATTGATATCTCATGACTTGATTCATTGTATTGATATCTATCACTGTATGCTTATGTTATGATGTTCCATGCTTTGTACACTTCGTACAGAATACAATAGAATCCTAATTTATGTTAAATGTTGGGTCTTGTGCTTTATCATATTACCCATCTAATGCTATCTGAATTGACTAGGACCTACGGGTCAATTTATGGGACCTACGGGTCAAACGGACACATAGTAAAGATGGCATTTTTACGCAGTGAGCTTAATGGGCATTTTATATGCATTCATGAAAATAGGGGGGTATGCCGGGCCCCAAAAGACCAATGGTCTGCCAAACCCTGAACAGAGTAAATGCATCATTCATGTTTAATTGATATATTGACGTTTATTAGAATTATAGGATGTTTTCATTTCCCTATGAATAGTGACTGTGATCGTTTTATTGTGGTAGTATTTATGTTGGTTGTGATCATTGAGCCTATTCCATATTCAGGATTGTGATCATTGGGCCTATTCCATGTTCATGCTACACTATACTCATGTTGTTATTGTGCTTTATCATTCCTTAGCCATTATGGCATTTTACAGTTAACTGCAATCGTTGTTATGACTGGCTATCATGTTTTCCTTGAGCTTATTTTTCCTATGTAATCCCTAACCCGTATTGGAGATAGACTTTTACTTACTAAGCTTTGATAGCTCACCCCATTTATACTCTTTTTAGGTGAGAATGCTACAGAACCACAATAGGAGGTCCGGAGCAGTAGGGAGACGGTTGAAGAGCACAATAGAATACAATAGTCTCTCCCATGCACTCACCACCTAAAAGTGGTTTATATTTGGTTATTGTCAGACTTATTTTCAGTTTTTGAACAATGTTTTAATAAGGCTTCCGCACTTTAAGGTTATGGTTACATTACTTATTGTTATCATTGGTAAAAGAATGTAAAAAGTAGGGACGGCCATTGGGCCGGCCCCAAGACATGAGATCCGTATAGGGTAGGTTTTGAGTCGTGACAACTTGGTATTAGAGCAGAGTTTTAGGCGCTAGCAAGTCATGGGAGACAGGACTAGGATACTAGAACTGTTACGTCTAGAAATGAAGTGATAGTAATACCGATACAAGGACTATCGCGGGCGCTATGGAGTGTATCGAGCGATTGGAACAGCTGATGGAGAGGGTTCTTGAGGCCTTACCCGGGAGTCAGGCCGGTACAAGTCAAACGGGTACTAGTTAACCAGTACGACAGGAGCCGCTTGTCAATGTGGGTACGAGTTAGCTAGTACAATAGGAGCAGCCTGTCAACGTGGGTGCTAGTCAGCCGGTACGACAAGAGCAGCCGATTAACCAGAATACTAGCCAACTAGCGCAACGGGGATGGCCTGTCAATAGGGGTAGCTATCAGGGGGATGAGTATGATCTGGTATTCCCATATGAGCACTTTTAGAAGATGAAGTCGCCATCCTTTGATGGTACACAGGGAGCCATAGCTGTAGAAGAGTGGCTCTTGGATATGAACATGATTTTTCGCATCCTGCTATGCACTGAGACATAGAAGGTGGCATATGCCACATATCGATTCAAGGGGGCTACATATAAGTGGTGGTTGCTTGAGAAGGCAAGTGAACCCGACATGGACTAGCAACGCTTCACTACGATTTTCAATGAGAAGTATTTTCCCCGAGAGGTGAAGAACCAAAAAATTGCTGAGTTTATGGCACTTCAGCAGGGCAATATGACTGTCGAACAATATGAGGCTGCGTTTAATGAGTTGGCTAGATTCGCCTCGAATGTTATCAATAGTGAGGATCTTAAGGCCTAGAAGTTTAAGGAGGGATACGGTGGGCCATTAAGGACAGATTGTGGCCTTAGCGGCTACCTACCTACAAAGAAGTGGTGGCTACCACTAAAATCATTGAGAGGAGTGGCAAGGAATTTGCCAAGAGATGGGTAAATCAGAGGACAAGAGGAGGAAGTCAGAACTAGAGGTCAAGGTCTTCTTCTTCTAGGCAAGGACCCTCATTCACCAGACCCGAGACTGGATCCCGAACCACAAGGCCCAGTTTGAGGAGGCCAAACACTATTGAGAGGACTACGACTAAATGCCCCAATTGTCAGAAAGTTCACAAGGGTCAGTGTCTGAAGGACAGTAATGCTTGCTATTATTACGGTTAGGCATGACATTTTGCTAGGGAGTGCCCTCAGAATAACAGAGCCACTGTCAGTGTTGCTTTGGTTAGGGAACCAGCCCCGTGTCTACAGCTATAGTGAACATGTAACACCCCCGACCCTGATTAATGAATGATTAGTTTGCTAATTATTAATTAGAAACGACATAAAGAATAATTAAGAAATTTATCGAGAACCTCATGATGGTCATAACAGACCAATAAAATAATTAAGCACCTCAGAAGTGAGAGCGTAATGTCCAAACCTAATTGCCAATAAATTAGGTGAAATGATGTTATTCTAACACTATGAAAACTTGAATTAGCGAATTATGACGGCCACAAATAAATAATAACTGATACGAGGCCTTTGATAATGAGGCTAATCAAAATACGAAACCCTTAGAAGAAACTGCGTCGAAAAAGAAGCAACAGAAAAGAAAATATTAAACAAAATAGCCAAAACAGAATTCTGCGCCAACCAAACAGGGCCTAAGCCCAAATGGGGAGAAAATGCCCAAAATGAGGCCAAGGGGATTTGAACCCTTGACCAAGTGGGCAAGACCTTATGCATCTAAAAAATTACCAAGTGGGCTGATAGCATCTTTGTGTATGAAAGTACAACAAATTGTATTTAAAACCAATTCAGCCAAGGCCACCTCCCAAACTGGCTAATGGCCATCCATGCAACACCTCACCCCACCTCAGCCTATGCACTTAGCCTCTATCATCACCCTACTTCAGCACTTGATCACCTCTCCCCCAACCCATTTACATGCAACCAAATGATGGTGTATCTTAAAATCAACAAACAATGCATGAGTGATATTTTGTGGTGGTGAGATCAGAATTGGTGGTCTGGTGTACTGATATAGAGAGAGAGAGAGAGAGAAAGAGAGAGAGAGTGGGTTAGAGAGAAAGTGAAAGAGACACATTGTGTGTATGCTTGTGTGCATGTTTGAGTAGCCATTGAAGGAGCAAGGAAGAAGACTGAGGACTGAGACTGCACGATTGGGACAAGCCAAACCACTGAGGTCTCTTCTTGAGCCACGAACAGAGAGGGATTCACTGTACAAGGTAAACACCCAAAAACCCAAGATGTTCTCTTTGAAATTTCCTTACTGTTTTGGTAGTTTTTGGGACTGTTATTGCATGCACGATAATTAGATAGTAAGATCTGGATGAATGCACGACTGTTAGACCATCAAATAGCCTAGAATGCCAAACCGAACCCAAAACCGCCATTGATGACCTCAGTTAGAGCAGGTCTAAAACGACTTACACCAAACCTATTTTGGCTTCTTGAGACTTGAACTAGGTTCTTCTAGCATCTCAAAAACCTAGATACGCGACCTCAAAGGCTCAAAATCGACCCCCTAATCACGAGTTGCAGGTTCGGGTTTAAAACCCAAACTTACCAAAAACACGACCAAACATGATTTTGGAAATGAGGGATGAAACCCCACGATGCAAGGATCACAATGCAAGAAACCTCATGAAGATTGGACCAAAAATGAAGTGTTTGAGAACCAGTTGCAGGTTTCGGCTATTCTTCTTGAACAGAACCCTTTGAGCTTGATTTGATGCCCTAAATGAATGTTAGAATGTCGGTTAAGCTTCCAAAAGTAGATTAGAATGGAAAACAATGAAAATGGATAGCCAAAAACCTACGAAATTGAAGGAGAAATTTTTTGAAATTTTAGGGCTACAGTAACCCTAGATCATTGGGGACAATGAACAGTATGGGTCGGGTCATGGACCGGGTTTCAGGTCGGGCCCCGACCTAACCGAGAAACGAGTTAAACCCATAAACCGAAACTATGCCATTTTGATGTTAGTAAATTTAAATTTAAACCCTAGGGCTGACGTCATCATGATGTCAGCATTATGCCTTGGACCGATTAAAACTGGATTGGTTCAGTCCGGTTCGCTTAAGGGTGAACTGAACCCTTTGGTTCAGTTTGATATTTTGGGAAATTACGGTTTGACCCCAACTGTTTTGTAAAATTATATTCTGGCCTAGCTTTTGGAAAAAAAATTATGCATATAAGCCCCTAAAAAATAATAAAATAATTAATTTAATTATTTTATTAATTAGGTAAAATTACTATTTTACCATTGGACATTAAATGAGTCAAACGAAGTCCAAATTAAATAAATAAAGTGTATTTTTACTATTTCAGGCATTCTGGACTCAATGGTAGAGTCTGATTTGGGAAATTAAGTCCCAAAAAATAAAGACACGTAAATGGTAAATGATTGTATTGCCCCTGATGATACCTAAGGCCAAATAACACTAAAAGATAGTCCATTTTGACTACGTTAGGCACTTTGGACCCAACTGTGGCGTCGGTTTCACGAGACGAGACTCCAAAAAATTAAGACGCGTTAAAGCATAAATTACCAAATTGCCCCAATATGCCTGATGTCCAAATAATGCGAGTTATTATTGTATTCTTATTATCTTGGACCTTCTGAGACCGACGGTGATGTCCAAAATACCAATTTAGGTACTGAAAAATAAGTCACGTGATAAATAAAAATTTATTAAGTCACCACAAGTAGACCGGTAAGACCAATCCTAGGAAATTAAGATATGTAAGGCCAAAATTAAATATAGAGCATCAACTTAGAGATGATTTGAAGTAGACGGGCAATTAATTGAAGTTTTGGTGAATTTGATTTTCTTAGGAATTACAAAGGAAAGGGAAAAGCCCACCAATAGTGCAAACCCAGGGAATCAAGGTGGGTAACCTTGCATTTGAAGTGGAAATTTAATTCCACAGATTTGAATGATGTTTAAATATCAAATTCAGTTTTTATACGATTCCTGTTTTAAAATATTTTATTATGACATGCTCAGTAAATGTTTTTATATACAGTTCCTTTCTACGAAATATTTAGCATGCCTGAATAAAATGCCAACTTCCTTAAATATTCTGAATTTGATCATTCCAAGTATTTGAAGTTCTATTGCAAAAGTTATATGCTATGTGTTTTAAATACTCATGAAAAGTATCAATATGAAGAAACCATGTGATAAATGTTTTACAAGATAATGGTGCATAAGCACACAGGCAGGATTTTGGGTTTCTTTGGAACTCAATTGACCTGCCATGTGAAATGCCCAGTAGCAGGATCTAATCCCCCAGGCAATGAGATATCTCCACGTATACGCAAAATGGGAGTCTGGTTCGAAACAGATTCCACTAATGAAAGTGAAAAGATGACAAATGACTTTGAAAATTAAAGCAGGTTTTACCCCCATTTTTCACTTTGCGTGTTTATATGTTTTGAAATGCATATGCTCTATTTAAAGAAATGTATGTTTAGCTTGAATACTTTAAATGTTTCAAAACTATCTTTATGAAGAATGCATGTACTTTATGTTCAAATGTACGAGCAATTGGCAGTGAGTATTTTATGAACCTCTCATGTAAGAAACCTCTGCCAATTAAAAACCCATGACAAATGCTAGAATTAATCATTGGGCTTCTCGAAGCTCACCCCATTCCTTAACATTTTTCAGGTATTAACGATGATGAATGGGAGCCTTGCTCTATTTGGGGATGACGACTAGTGGCTTTAATATGACCAAGGACTTTTGGGAAGTACTAAGGACTCGTAGATGGTCGAATTTTGAAGTGTAATAGATTTTGGACAACATGTACTTAAGCACTCGAGGCATTTGGATATGTATTATGTATAACACTTTAAGTTTTTAGTATGCTCTGATTTTATAATCATATGTACCGCTAAGAAGAGCTGCAGTACCGGACGGATGTGCGAAAGTTTTAAATAAGAAAAGAAAAGAAAAAAAGTTTTTCACGCTTCCGTAAACCAAGGCCACACAGCCATCCGATAATGTTACTTATGTGAGCCTTGCCCTAAGGCCTCTGGGCCGAAGGGTGGTGGTCGCGATACGAGATCTACACAGGATGGGTTTCAGGTCGTGACAGAACAGGCCACCGAACCGCAGGAATGGACAAGGAAATGTTCCACAACAGGCCGGACAGGTTTTTGCCATAGTACTAGGGGATGTTCAGGCTTCAACTTCTGTGGTCGCAGGTACTCTTTTAGTTTGGGCACAACCTGTCCATGTTTTATTTGATACTAGTTCTACGCATTCTTTTATTGTCACGCCCTGAATTTCCAAGAACCCGGGGCGCGAGTAACGAAGCCTAAAGAAAATAAAATAAAGGACAATCTTAATAGATTTTTAACTAAACATGCATCTGTTTTCATCAATACATATAAAAACATAAAATACATCCCATAATTACATCGTTCACATGTCATTCGGGCTTAAGCCCTTACATTTCAAAATATGCCCCAAAGGCCAAAAACACTTCAAGTACTTTCTCCTATCAAAGCATCACCGAGTCTCACGTAGTCGGGGTGTCATCTGTAATATGGTGTCCCACGAATGGGTCAGCTCAACTGCTGGTATAGTGTAATGCTAATGCAAGAAGCAAAATTAAGGCGTGGCATGTGCAAGTATACATTTATCTCTACATGTCATCCAATGTCATCAATACAGTAAATGAAAAATATGCGTGACATACCCATGCAAATGCTATGCCACACCCATGACTCACTTTACGGTCTTTCCCCGACGGCTTGAGTAACCAAGTATATCTCACTTTACGGACCTTCCCCGACAGTCTGAGTAACCAGTGTGTCTCACTTTACGGACCTTCCCCGACGACCTGAGTAACTAGTATGTCTCACTTTATGGACCTTCCCCGACGGCCTGAGTAACCAGTATGCACAGTACCAATGCTCAACTCACACCATGTTCCAAGGAATCACACTATGCCAATATGCTTGATTCCACCATGCCATAATGCAATCTCAATAAGGCATCTTATCCACACATGAAACATGCTTTAAACAATGTATTACACAATAACAATCCCATCATAAAATCCCTCCATCAAGGGTACATGCATACATAGTTCACTTAAACACATGCTTTAAGTTACACATTCCATAATTTCAACAATTCTCGAAAATATAATTCACACATTATGCTAACACGAGGAATATACGTATAGTCATAATCCACATCCATCACTTAACCAAGCTTTCAAAATGATAATGAGAAACACATAAGCAAACAAAAAGTTAAGCAAATATGTGAATCATCAAGTCAACATGGCAATTACTCCTAACTTAATCCTATTTCTTACTTAGCACAATACACCATACCTGACGGGTTGGTCTCAACCCAAGGAGTCGTACTCATAGCGTAGCGGAACTAACAGTCAAAATGCAGAAGGTCAGAGCACCTTCTCTTTGCCTTTCAGTGTTCTTAAAATCATGAAATACCACTCAGTTCGATTGCTACTTAAATCATGCTATTCATCAAATGTTATGTCTTTATTTTATGAGTTTCTATTTTGCCAAATTAAACTCTACTGTTGAGTCTGGAACGTCGAAGAAAGTTAGTTTGGGCTTTCACGGAATTTAATTTGGACATCCGAGCTAAAAAGGGCAAAACAGTCATTTTGCACTTTTACGGGTTGTTATATCCCGAGACCCTTTCTCATAAATCGGACTCTACGGTGAGTCTGTAATGTTCGAAATAATAAAAATCCACTATCTTTTCATTTTAATCGGGGTTCGTTTGACTGTGTTTTGACTCAAGGGCATTTTGGTAATTTTCAAGGGTTCTATGGGTCTTTTATTTTTTGGGACCTCATCCCATGTCACGGACCTCACCGTTGGTCTTAGGAGGTCCAAGATAGTTAGAAAACATATATGACTTGTCTTAATTGGACTCCAGGCCATTTCGGGACATTTAATTTAATTAAGTAATTAGAATTAAAGTGTAATATATATATATATATATATATATTTATTAGTTGCATAATAGGACACAGGATTGTCCTGTCCAAGCTGGCTCCACGCGCTCCCCCCACGCGCCCCACCTCGGTTCGAACCCTGGTAACCACATTCTGTGTAATCCCCCTCCCCCTTTTTATTTTATTTTATTTTTTTTTGAATCTATTGGGCCCAAGACCAACTGGCCCAAATTCTCTCTTTTTTTTAAAAAAACAAAACAGGCCCAACCTGTTTAATTTAAAACAAGCCCAAGTCTTTAAACCCAAGCAATCCCAAACCCTATTTAAACCCAAACGGCCCAACTCGCCCCTGCGCCATTCGCCCACGTTTTTCCAGTGACTACTCCGGTCGTCTTCTCCGGCCATGTCGCTGGAGACCGCGACCAACCCTCACGTTTTTCTTCCCATTTTCACCTCCAAAATTTTTGATTTTTACACCAAATTGATCCCCAAACATTGAGGGACCTATTCGGACTGTTTTGAACCTCACCCATGCTTGGTTTTCGACATACAAAACCCAGATTTCGGCCACGCATGCAGCCTTTCCGACGAGCTGTTTTCATCATGTTTCTGGCCTATTTTCTAACTGTTTTTATTTACTTTTCTTTGCATTTGTTTTTTGCACTATCCTTCAATGTTTTACCATCATTTAATCAAACTTTAATACATAAAATATTAACATTCTAGTTTGCTCCTAAGACTTGTAAATGCTCCTAACTCCCTCAATCCTTAATCATTTTTATTGGTTCTTTTTCTTGAATCTTTCAAATGTCATGCTTCACAATGCCTTAGATTCAAAACTAAATTATTATGCTCAAACAGTAGACATGCATCCAGGAATTTTAGAGAAACAAAGCAGGTTTGTGATTTTTCACATTAAAAATGGCACCTCCTCTTCCTTGCTTGCTTCTAACTTCTTTCCAATGAATCCAAGGTGTGTTAGGGCTATCTGTAACTCTTCTTCCTCTTCCTTCTCTTCACTTTCTCTCTTTACCCCACTCTCTCTCTCTCTCTCTCTCTATCCGAATTCACCTCTGTTTCTCTTTTCTCTCTAACCAAAGTGAACACCTATGTATATACACTCATCCTCCCACTGTCCAGGCCAGCTACAGCCCCTCCCTATCTATCTCTATTCCAATGTGAACATCCGTCTATATACACATAGGTATACACATTATCACACGCAAGATCACCTGCACAGTCCTACTGTTCTGACCTCCCTCACTGTCTTACATCACTTCTGTTCTTTTCCTGACCTCCTTACTGTTCTAGCCACCATTCCCTTCACAAATGCAACTTTGCATTAAATGCAAAGTTGACATTGGGTGCTTATATATATATATATTATATCACTTATGTACACACACACCAACACAACCGTACACCCATACTACTGTACTCACACACACCTACACAACTTGCTAGCATGCACATTGTGCATATATACATACATACATATATATATATGTATTATTAAACACATATACATGCATACATATAACATACATTATCCAAATAAATAACTAATTAAATTAATTAATTAATAAATAAATAAAAAATTTATTTCAAAATTTGGATCTTTACATTTATATCCCCCACATATGCTGCTAAGTTGAATAAATCGACAGAACCCCTAGGATACTTACTTAATGTGACTGTACCATCGGGGCAATCATTAGTAGGGGAGACCATGTATAAGAACTGTGAGATACAGATTATGGGGGTACCTTTACTTACTGATCTGATACCATTAGAAATATGTGGATATGACGTTATTCTTGGAATGGATTGGTTGACTGCAAACCATGCCATGATAGATTATGTGAACAGAATAGTGCTTATCCAGAGCCCTAGATTCTTAACCGTTAAGTTTGAGGGGACCAGAGTGGTGGCCCTACCCTATTTTGTTTCTGCTATACAGGTTAGACGTTTACTTCGCAAGGGGTGCCATGGTTTCTTGTGTAGTATCCAGAACACTGAGTCACAGCAGCTTGTGTTGGAGCAAATTCCCATTGCTAGGGAATTCCCTGAGGTGTTTTTGGATGATCTTCCAGGGATGCCTATTGATCAAGAGATTGAGTTTAGCATCGAGGTATTGCGAGGCACTGCACCGATATTTAAGACACCCTACCGAATGGCCCCAGTTGAGCTAAAGGAGTTAAAACTATAGTTACAGGAACTACTAGACAAGGGTTTTATACGACCTAATTCATCACCATGGGGTGCACCTATACTGTTTGTTAAGAAGAAAGATGGGACTATGAGGCTATGTATAGACTACCGTGAATTGAATAAGGTTACCATAAAAAATTATTGCATTTTTATGTTTCTTATTTTTTGAAACCTCGTTTGCTAAAATGGACCCCTTAATTGGATTTAAAATGTTGAAAAATGTTAAAATTGCATTTTTAGAAGTTATTTGCCCTTTAAATAATTGTTATTAAAAAGGTAATTGATTTATAGTTCTATCAATAAAGTTGATCAAATTTTAATTTCTTCAAATTAACTCACTAGTTTATATTAATTAAAAGTTAAGTATTTTGTAATTTTGAATAATCTGTTCACTGATCCATAAAAATTTGAAATCCAATTTGATAATTATGTAGCCAAACAATCTTATCCAAGGTTTCACTAGTTTTCCAAAATTGGGATATCTTATCCCAATTTCCCAATCTATTAGACCTGTTGCCAAACAGGTCATCGGTGTTTTAAATTTAAAACCTAAATGATACAGCCTCAGGTTTAAGCCTTACAGTGCCTGAACCGGATCTAACCCGACCCGATCCGAGACCCATCAAGGTCATCATCTTCCTCGCGACCATTACTGTGCGTCTTAAAACCCTAAATTTTCAAGTCTTATTTTGAGCTTATTCTTTCATCTTTTTTGATCTAAAATGGTTTAAGATGACTTATGGGACTTCATAGAGTCTTAGTGTCACGACCCGAGACCCCACCCTATGCGGATCTCGTGTCGCGCACCCGATCCGACGCTGCTTGTCGAACCAAGGGTCTCAACTTGCAACACATCAGTGCTATTAACATGCAACAACTAAATGCGGAAGAAAATAAATAAAAGTTGCACGTGATATATATGTATATGTTTACAAAATGCAGAATACAAAATTTTTTAATACAACTGTTTATCCCCAAGACGTGGATAACATGGGAGAGCTATAAGACTGTCTGTACTAAGTATTACACTGCAACTTCAAAAGTAATGTCAACTACTTTCTAGCTGACTGCTACTGCTACTGTTACTGCTACTGCTCTTCTACAGCTTCCTTTCCTGAAAGGGGTGGTAAGTTTGGGGTGAGCTAACTAAAGCTTAATAAGTAATTCTCCTTTGCTCTGCTATGTGTACAAGAATATAGAAAGCATTATCCATAAAAGAACTAGGATAAATGCAGATGTGCTAGCTTGTCAATGAATATAGAACTCAATATCAAATGATAGAAGCTCAAATGACAAAGCAATGAAATCTGTCTGATAATATAATCATACAAGCTACAGTCATGAGCTGTCTCAAGTATAATCATATGCACTCAAAAAGCTGTGAAATCTCATGATCATTCATAATGGTATAACATGATCAAGCTATGATAATCAATAAGAGTTACTGATAACAACAATGTGGATGCACTTTAACTTGGGGCTCGGCATACCCCTTAATTCATTTTATCCTTTTTTTCCTCGATCTCTTAGCCAAGCACTAACCCGTCGGTTCAGTACTCGCCTCGCAGATCTCACTTTAGCTGCCATTTTAAATACCACTTTTTTATTCCATTTTCTTGACCCGTAGGTCTAGTAAGCATCAGATGGAGTTTGTGACTGAGCACAAATCCGGCTACAATATAATATATCAAGATCATGCTAAATCCAATGAACAGTAAATGCAATAACACTATCTCAGCAGCGAAATGAAACTGTTGCCTTAACAGGCCAATATAAACTGGGCTGCTGAGATCTTGCCCCTTGAGGCCTATGTACAGAGCGTACATAAATCATGATCAAGATATACAATAGTCAATAAATACTTTCCACAAGATAAAGCAATATCAATGTGGACTTGATAAACGTTCTGATATGTATGGAGTACAATTGATAATACAAGAAAAACTGTTGACATGGCTGGGAATGTAACATGTACAGAGATCAGAGATTACTTACCTCTTAAACCGTTTCTGTTCTTTCACAATAATACCAAGTCACTGTTCTTTCCTCTTTGAAATCCCTATTCATCAATAGATAGTATATCTCAGTTTATCTTTTCATAAGTTATGCTATTCATCAAATTTTATGCCTCTTTACTATTAGTTCCTCTTTTACTAATTTATACTCTACTATTGAATCCGGAATGTCAAACAAAGTCGATTTAGGCTTTCACGGAATTCAATTCGGACTTCTGTACTAAAAAGGGCAAAATGGTCATTTTGCACTTTTATGGGTATTTTATTTTTTGGGACCTCATATTGCTAAGCGAACCTCACCATTGGTCTTAGAATGTCCGAGATAGTTAAAATACACTATTCATATGTTTAATTTAGACATTGTTACTATAAAGGGCAAAATGGTCATTTCATGTTTTTACGGGTTCTCACTTTTTGAGACCTCTTTTCACAAATCGGACTTCACGGTTGAGTCCGGAATGCTCGAAATAATAAACTCACTATTCTTTTATTTTAATCGGAGTCTGTTTGACTACTTTTTGACTCAGTGGCATTTTCGTAATTTTTTATTATTTTAAATTAATTAATTAAATTAATATTTTATTCTGGGGGGTCAATTCTTAATAATTAATAGTTAGGGGGGTCAGTTTGTAAATTCTGTAACTTTCTGGGTTCAATTGTAATTTCAGAAAACCTTATCCCTAAAAAGGATAGCCAAACAGTGGTTAGGTTTCAAAACTGGAATAGGATATCCCTATTCCCAAATCAATTTCTATTTTAATTTCTTACACCCGTAGCCAAACACTCCCAATTTAATTTTAAAATCTTTTAAACTTAACCTAAACAGCGTCGTTTTGGTTTGCCCCTTTTTATTTCAGTCGGGCCCCGACCCGGATCCAACCTATGACCCGAATCCAAACCCAATACTAAACAGTCTTCTTCCCCATTTTTCTGGTGGAACTCCGGTAGGGTTCCGGTGTGAACAGTCGTCTTCTCCGGCGATGGCGACTGAACTTTGGTCATTTTTCAATCTTTTTCCAATGTGATTCTATTCCATTTTTCATAAGGAACTCATACCTAGGTTTAGATTTTGATTTAGTTCATTATATCTTCTCGAAACAGCCATGAACCGTAGCTCCGGTCGACTGTAAAATTCTGATTTCATGCCCATTTCTCTACTGTTTTCATTCCTTTCTTTTACATTTAGTTTTCTGCACCTCATACGATCACCTCTAAGCCATTAAACCAACATCTTATGCATAAAATATAAAGTGAAATCCAAACACCCTAAAACCTGCAACTCGACTGTTCTCTCTTGTTTCTACCCCTTTTTTAACTGATTTTTCTTGCATTATTTTCCATATTTCATGCTCTTTAAACCCTATAATCAAAATCAAATGAAAGCTCTTAATTTTTAAAAACAGAACAAGACCCACTTACTTATATTTTTCTGATTTCTTGGTGCAGGTCTCTTCTTTTCTCTTCTGTTCCACTTGGCTCACTCCTGTGTTCTTCCCAATCGGTTTCCTAACTTTTGAGACTCTCACAGCCTCAGAATCTTTCTATTTTTCTATCCCCCGTACCATGTGTATATATATATATATACACATCATATACAAACTTACATTCCACCCCCCTGTCACTTCTTCTCAGCCCTACACACTTCAAGCCCCTTTTCTTGACCTAGGGTTCTGATTTTCCTCTTCCTAATGCAACTTTGCATTTATGACTTGGAGATATTTGTATATAATATATATATATATGTATATATTATATTCACACACTTACACCAACCGACACACACACACTGCACCCACATGCTGCTGCTTGGCAGCTTCCTTTCCCTTCTTTCTTTTCTTTTCTTTTACATTTTAAACACACATACATATATATATATATACTTATATATTATACTATATTATAATTATATATATGTATAAATACGTGATTTATACCCATCTTATACATATATATACACGTATATACTGATTTTTGAGCACATATACATACCTTTATATTTCACGAGCTATGCATGTGTATGTACGTATGCATGCATGGAAATACGTGTGTGCACGTATTACGAGGCATGACCCTGGGTAGCTCGGGTACTGCCTGACACTGACTGTATAACTGACACTGTTTAAGTTCCATAGTCGTATAGTACATATAAGGTCATAATATATAGAGCTTTAACAGCTCGGTTACATCTAATAATATAATACCCGACCCGGTCTACCTCGGTATTCGTGCTAACCCGGGTCAAGGTATTACACTTAGTACATTGGTTGGAAATCACGACTATGGTTAAAAAGCTTAATTTGAACTTTCATGGCGTAATTGTAAATAGCCTATTAAATGACCATTCCTGGACCAAATTGGATGAAACCAATTGTATTTACTTCCTTAGGTTAAGGGATTTCAAACCCTATTTAGAAATCTTTTTCGATCCCAAATGGTTCAAAACGACTTAAAACACCTTATAGAATCTTAGTACAATGGTTAGAAAGGACGACTATGGTTGAAAAGCTCAATTCGAGCTTTCATGACGCAACTGCAAATAGCCTATTAAATGGCCATTCCTGAACCAAATTGGATAAAACCAATTGTATTAGCTTCCTTAGGTCAAGAAATTTCAAACCCCATTTAGAAATCTTTTTTCATCCCAAATGGTTCAAAATGACTTATGAAACTTCATAGAGTCTTAGTACATTGGTTGGAAAGGACGACTGCGGTTGAAAATCTCAATTCAAGCTTTCATGGAACTATTGGAAATGACTAATTAAATGACCATTCCTGGACCAAATTGCATGAAACCAATTGTATTAGCTTCCTTAGGTCAAGGGATTTCAAACCCCACTTAAAAATCTAAGCTTGGTATTAAGTTTTAACATCTCTATTCTTATCCCCGAACTTGCAACTTTGAAAATCTCACTAATTTCTCAGCAGCCATTTCAATCAATTTTTGTAGCATGATGCAACATTTGACACATAGATCAAGGCCCAAAACTTAGTATAGAGTTTTATTTAACTTGATTTCTAACCTAGTTTTTAAGCTGCCAACAATGGCGACTGATAACTGGTTAAAAAGTGCATATTTATGTTGTTAACCCTAGATATTCTTGCACTTTAATTATTTTAATTTCTCCAATTTATATGTATTTGCTAGTTAATTCTTGTTTTGTCTTTTTACAGAGAAAGCTCGTCAAAGTTGATGATTTAGTGGTGGATTTGGAGCAAAAGGAAAATATTGAGCTTTGAAGTGCAAAAAGAAGTGGAAAACAAGTGATTTTGGGTTAGAAGAGAGGCTTGGTCCATATGTTGGTGGACCAGGGCCTATTTTAGCATTATAGGCTCTGTTTTGGAACACTTTAGACTCCCTTTTTGGGCCCCTAATGTCTAATGACGGGATTTTACTTTATTTTTCTAATTTTCTTATTTTGTGGGGGGGCATTTTTGGAAAGAGGGAAATATTATTGTGAGCTAGGGTTTTGGGAAAAGGAGGAGGCCGTTTTGGGAGATCTAGAGGAAAAGAAGAAGGAAGGAGACAACTCAAAAGAACAAGATGAAGAACTCCATGGCTATGGTGGTCTCCTCTTCCACTATCATGGGCTAAGTTTTTCTCATTCCTAGGGTTTAGATGAAACCCTAGTCAAGTAATATTGCTTCTTTGTATTTTATTTTTGGGTTAATTAGTCTTGGATGTAGATTGTATAACGTTGGGATTTTATTAAAGCATTGATCGTATTATTCAGTTTCACATAATCAATTTCTGTGATTTTGTTTATGTGGTTATACAATAGTAATATGTGTACATACATCAAAAACGTAGGACGAGTCATAACTCAGGGAAAACAAATTGTGACTATGACCTTAGAATTAGCGTAGACAATTTGTGTTGACCAAAGATGATTCGTGCTTAGGGTTTTGGTGCGTGATTTTCTTGATGATTGTATTGAGGCTTGTAGCCAAAATACATCTTTTACATCCAAATTTAATGGCCCAAGAATTAATAAAATTGAAGCTAGTTACAAGATTAGTGGTGGATTCAACACCCTAGGAATCCTCTTTTAATTTGATTCATTATTAATTCAATTGAATATTTGCTTTAATTATAGTTTTCATTTAATTTTAGAAAAAATCAACAACAATCACTCTTTGTTAATTTGAATTAAAATTAATCTCAACTTTGGTTTTTAAACAATTAACAGTCTCTGTGGGTTCGACCCTTACTTCTCTACTATACTAGTAGTTTAGTTTGGTAATTTGATTGATTTCCACGACAGATCAGCGACTTGTAACTTTGTAGGTTTTCCCAATCATTTTTCATATAAATCTTCATAAAATCAACTAAGTTTAGAATTAAAATTGAAAAGGGTAACTTACATACTTGTTTTGAGGTTGTTTATAAATTTCTCTCTTTGATTCCCTCTTTCTTTCTCAACAATTTTCCCTTGTTCTCTTCCTTCTATTCCAATGCTCGACTCCTATTTAGCTTGATCATGCAAGAAAATATCATTTTTTGTTTCTCAGTGCTCTGGTTCTCACCTTCCGTTTTCTTGCATGTAACTCTCTCTCTCTCTCTCTCTCTCTCTCTCTCTTCATACATAGATCTAAACTCTAAGCTATCTCTTTTATTTAGTTCTTTTTTTCCAACATCATGTAAAAAAAAAATAGAATTGGGGTCTTATATACATATATTTATTGGATCTCATGTCATGGACAAATGACAAGGAAAATATATCCTAAGTCTCTCACATGAAAACACCTAACATTGTATAATCTTAGACAAAAATCTCATTGGAAGTTTCTTGATATTTCCTCAAGTGGGGTTTGGTGGGAAAACCCACAAAACCTATACATACATGTCTTATATATACATATGTTATGTATTATATATGTATATGTGTGTGTATATATATATATATTTGTCATATCATATATATGCCCAACATCATATATTATGTCATAAGTGTCATACACACATATTTATTGTACTTTTATCTTTGTGTATTTTAGTTTATGTCAATTGATAAAAGTGTTCGAAACACAGTATCAATTTTTATTTACGAAAACATATTTATATTCAGAAATCAAGATCTGTTTTAAAAAATATAAACAATATAAAAACTAGAAAAATGATAAACTATTTTATTGAAATAGTAACAATTAAAACTTAGAACAGAACTAGTTTTAAACAATATTAAATAGGATTTGAATGATGAAATTCAGAAACTATGAATTCTGACTTACAGTAAGGTTGTAGAATGATAATGCATAAGGTGATCAAGCCTAGTGTATTATACAATGTCCTTAAAGTAATTTACGCCCCTTGTAGTAGTGCTTACGAGCCCTTAGATGCTTACTTCCTAGGATATGGTAAGGATCTGAAAAATCATCAACGGGCAATTCAATAAATTGTCAACATAGACTGAAGCCAGACTAGGGATTAATAGGAGATGTGTCAGATAAATTGCAAATTGCATTGATAAGTCATTACTATGACATGGTGAGGCTAAAAACTAATTTTAGGGGTTTATTCGAGACTAGTGTGAGTCACAAAACTACACGATCATCTATGGGATGTAGATAGATAAGAAAATCCAAATGATGGAATTTAGGGAAACGAACTGCATTTTTGGAAACATGGCGTTGAAATTAACTTTGGTACTAATTTTGGTTCGATTATGAAACTATAAGGATTTGAGCTCGTGCGGGCGTACAGTTGGCCAACTGGCCACGTAGCGCTTTGAAAAGCATGAGAAGCTTCTCCAAGAACTGCATAATCATCTATAGGACGTAGATAGATAAGAAAATCCAAATGATAGAATTTGGAAAAATGAATTACATATTTGGAATCAGGGCGTCGAAATTAGCTATGGTACCAATTTTGGTGCAATTCTAAAACTATTTGGATTCGGGCACATGTGCGCACACAGTTGGCCAACTAGCCATGTGGCGCCTCGAGAAGTATGAGAAGCTTTCTAAGAAGCTAATGAAATCTTCTAGAAGGGGGACATGTGTCAACATTGTGGTTATAGAAGGCTTTGATAGGGTGTATGAGGGTGCATAATAAGGAGACATGGATGGAGTGATGAGACACATCGGCCCCATCACTTTTTTCTCTCTCCTCTTTTCCCTTACCCTCACACAACTCCCTCTCCTACTCTCTTCAGTCTTTCTCTCTCATTCTCTCACTCTCTACCTGAATACATGTAGAAATGTGTGTGTGAGTAAGTGTTTAAAAGGTTATGTGTGTGTGCAATTTGTGAGATAAAATTGTGTGTGTATAGAGAGGGAGTGAGTGTAGAACAATGCATGAAAACATAGTATGGGTTGAGCACTTGGTGCTATGTATTATGAGGGTGTAGATCCTATGGTGAAAAATCCAAAATTAGCCATTGGTAATCGTAACCCAACGGGAAGACCGTGAAGCGAGTGTTGGTACTCGCTGATCTAATGGGAGCGATCCGTAATCTGAGACATGGGTGTGGCATAGAGTTTGCATGTGTGTGTCACGTATATTGCCATTGTATTGTATTGATGAATTGGAAGGCATGTAGATTATAAATGTACACTTAGCATATGCCATGACTTAATCTTATTCCTTACATTAGCATTATGTCATACTAGCAGTTGAGCTGATTCCTTGTGGGATATCATATTACAGATGAGGCTCCGGTACTTGAGACTTGATGAAGTCGTGAAGAGAGGAGGAGAAATGGACCACGAAGGATATTTGGCCTTAGGGCATGATATTTTGAGTTGTATAAGGGCATAAGCCCTAAGCCATATGAAATGAACTTGTAAAAATTTTGTGTGTTATGAAAACAATGGGCAAGGCCCTAAAAATTGTAATGAGCATGAAGTTTGTAACCTTTAAGTTTAAGTACATGTGTATGTATGATGGATTGTATGATTAATTGATGTATGTTTAATTTCCATGAGATTGTAGCCATCGATTGAGGATGGAATGTGTAAATCCTTATTTATATGAAGATGAATATTAGGCGGGAAAAAAAAAAGACTTAGAAAACAAAGGGGGCTATATTGAAATTCTGGAAAATTAAAGGATTTGTTAGGTGTGTGAAACACCCTTTAAATAGGTAGGAAAGGTGTCAAAAAGGGGGGGGTTAAAAACCTTGAAAAGGTGGGCTAAAAATGGCAAAAAATTAGCTTTCAAAACTTGGGAAAAAATTTAGAAAACGAAGAAAATTGGCTGCTGGATAGAGAAATTCAGCCGCAGCCAGCTATAATAAACCTGTAGGAAAAATCAGATTTTGGTCCAGACCTGCCCCAATCGCAGCCCCGCATGCCTCCGCGCGTGCCCTGTTAGCCTGCCCCCCTTGCGCGCGTGCATGCGCCCCCAGCACCCCCTTGCGCACCAGCCTGTTGCACCTCCATGACACCCGTCCCTTTGGCCACCTTTTTGAGCCATGTTTGGGCACTCTTTTGGGCAATTTTTAGGCCAATCTTTAGGCCATGTTTGGCCACCATTTTGGGCCATATTTGGCCACTCTTTTGGGCCATGTTTGGCCATTCTTATGGGCCATGTTCGGTGAAAAAAGAGCTTGCAAAACTTTGGAAAAAAATTGGAAAATAGAGAAAATTGGTTGTTGGACAGAGAAATTCAATCGCAGCCAACTACAGTGATTCTGTAGAAAACAGGTCCAGACAGCCAGGCCATGCCTAGCCCCCCTGCCGCGTGCGCCTTGTGCGCCAGCCGACGCGCCTGCGGCTGCCCCTGTGCACCTGTACGTGCTAGCATGCTGCCATGTCCTTGACAGCCAGCTTGATAGCCCATTCACACTACCTCTTGGCCACATTTTTTAGCCATGTTTGGCCACCCTTTTGAGCTATGTTTGGGTACCTTTTTGGGCCATGTTTGGCCAATCCTTAAGCCATGTTTGGCTACCATTTTGGGCTATATTTGGCCACTCTTTTGGGCCATTTTTGGCCACTTACTTGGACCAATTTTGGTAGACCTTTTGACCTATTCTTAGCCTATGTCTTAGGACATTTGGGGCTCATTTGGGCCATTATTCCAAGGTATACTTAGGGACATTTTGAGGCTATTTTGGAGGCCATTTTTGAACATGACTTAGACTTATTTTGACTATTGATTGGGAGGGATGTTTGAGTGACATTAGGAGACCATTTTGGTTAAGTCTAATAGTAAGTTCTCATTTTAAATTTTGGGAAAATATGGGGAAATGAACATGAATAATTGACTGAATCCATTTAATTGCCTTTATTTATTTTTCTTAATTCATTTCACTCAATCCCCAGGTTTATGAAAATTTGGGTTGTGACAGGTAAAAAGACCCTTTTGTCCTTAATGAGTTCGGAACCCCGTTACACTGCAATCTATTTCGAAACGCCTCAATTCGACATTCTTCTTTAACCAAAGTTCTTAAAATTATTTTAAATGATATTTTTTCAAAAAAATTATTTTCTCCTGTGGGCGAGTATGGCCGAGTCCACCCGGACCACCTGGGATGCCCTTTATGGTCTAATTTTTTAAACTATCTTCGAATAGGCTCAAATTTTTACAAGAGGTGTATTTTAACATTCTAAGCATATTTCTCATCTATGACATACTCATAATATGCTTTTAAATATGACTTATGCCTAGATATTGCATGTGTAGTGCCCTATCGGCAAATAGTGCATAAATAGTGTCCTACCGGCAAAACGAAAAATTTATCCTAATTTTTCAGATCTCTACAACAAGTGTAATACAGAATATTCCATTCACAAGTAATCATATAAACAACAGTGTCCATTCATGTATCCATGGCAGAAATGTAAATAACAATGACGCATCATCATCGTAATCATATTCACACCATAATATTAGGCAAATGTCAAGCACCAGAATAATTAGGATAGTCACATTATAAGTATCAATCAATGGTAAGTTATTCAAAAATAATAATAGTCACATCACATGAATCAAATGGCAGATATACAATGCCAACAAACCAGGATATCACCCAAGTCCTAATCATCATCCAACTACAAGGAGACACTACTTGTGTCTTTCAGAATGTGTGTTGTATATCTTATGCATTCTTATTTTAAATCATGGGACCACCTTGAACCTTAATAATAAGGTTTCATATAAATTCATAAAGTTCTCTAAGGTGAATTATACATTACCCTTTTTCCATTTATCTTAGGACCTTTATCCCAAATTATTTAGCCATCATCACATGCATCATTTAAATACATAGAACACCATGCACACACACAAAATGTTACAAATATGTATTACATAATGACACTAACCAAGTCATATCAATCATTTGAAGTAGTCATGCTCACAACTAAAACATACATTGAGTCAAATTGCCCCTTAAAATTTAATTAGATAATCACTTAAAATTAGGCTTGACAACTTTCTAAAAATATACCAAACAACCCATTAAGTAGTTCTAAAAGTTGCATTAAATTGTGCAAAAGGACTTTTAAATTCTTGTACCAAATAGCCTCTTAAAATTTTATCAAACAACCCCTTAAGTTGTGTAAAAGTCCCTTAACTTTTGTACCAAACAACCCATTAAACCATAATAGGAAACCCTCCTAAAATAGTAGCAAACAACCCCTTAAATAGTAGCAAACAACCTATTAAAATAAGGCATTGCAAACCTTAAATTTCTTCCAAACAACACCTTAAAATTGGGCATAACAACCCTTAAAACCCTGTTAAATAGCCCTTTAAAAACATCATAAACAACACACAATTTTTTTCCAAACAACACCTATAAACCCGACAAACAACCACTAAAATTACACTAAACAACCTATTGAAATACTGCCAAAATAGAAACCTAAATTTGTCTTAACAGCCCTAAATCTTCCAACCAACAATATTTTAAATTTGGGCATAATCGCCTTTAAAGTAGTAGCAACAACACCTTAAATTTCCACCAAATAGTTATTAATTTCCCATCGAATGACATCCTAAATCTAGGCCTAATCCGTCCTTAATTTTTTGATAAACAACACCTTAAATTGGGCTTATTACGCCCTCAAATATCCTGCCAAATTTTTTATCTTGTTGAATCCCAGTCCATTATATCTTAACTAAAAATCCATACAAATATCTTTTGAAAAGCAAAAAATTGATTTAACTCATATGTCCAGCCAAATATTATAATCTAATCTACCTAAGTATTTTAATTTAAATCATAACTAATCATGTTATAAACCAACCTAAATACTTGGATAGAAATATTTGGAAGTTCGATTAAGGGGTTTCATTGCAAGGAAACCCAATCTAATTTTTAGTGGTCTATCACTCACAAACACTATTCTAACACAAACTGAAGGACTTAAAATATATATGTATATATATATATATAGTTACTCCTCATACTGTTTTAAGAATAATATTGTCCATCAATACAAAAAAGAAAGTAGGGGCTCAAGATTGGGTCCCTTGTATAACAACAACACGCACATACTTCCACTCCGTACATATGTTTTGCCCATATATATATATATATATGTATACATAAACTCATGACAACTGTTATAGAACCCTAAGAATGCCTAAGAAAAATCCCTACCTTTTATTAGCCAGTCATGGTTGTAGAGGTAAAGAAGGTAGAGAGAGAGAGAGAGTTGGAATTCCAAGGCCTTCCCATGGTCGCCACTGCCATAGTCACCAATATAAGCTCACCATAGACTTCTTGTTCTCTTAAGCCCTCCATTTCGATTGTCATCTTGATGCTCACTCCATAACTATGCACCCTTACCATGGCCATATGATACAAAACACACACATGCGTTTTTAAAATTAGAAGAGAGAGTTGAGAGTAAAATGACAAATGCCATCAGTGCTCTCTGCCCAAAGTATGGAGATGATCACTCATTTTTCATCTATATATGTAGCTATAGAATTGTGTGGGGACTCTAATGTTTTTTTAATTTGATCATAAGAAGGCCATGTATTCTAGTTTCTTTTAGAAACTTGTCCTATTTACCTAGGTGTCTAGCTAATTAATTAAGACTTTACCAAATATCTTTGTGCCACGTGGCTAATGCGACACATATACATGTGCATGTGCTTGAACTCCAACTGTATCGGAATCATGTCAAAATTGGCTTTCTAACAACTTTTGACGTTTTGATTCCAAATATGTAGCCTGTTTCTCCAAATTCAATCTGTAGAGATTTGAAAAATTAGGGTAAATTTTTCGTTTTTGCCGGTAGGGCACTATTCATGTATTGTTTGCTAGTAGAACGCTATACATGCATCATTTAGGCATAAGTTATGTTTAGGAACATAATTTGAGTATGTCATAGAAGAGAAATGTGCTTATAATGTTAAAATACATCTCTTTTGAGAATTGAGCTTAATCGAAGATAGTTTAAAAAATTAGACAAAAAGGGCATCCTAAGTGGCCCGGGTGGAACCGGCCAAACCCGGCCGCAGGCAAAAATAATTTTTTTTGAAAATTTTCATTTAATATAATTTTAAGAACTTTGGCTAAAGCAAAATGTCGAATTGAGGCATTTCGGGACAAGTTGTAGTGTAACGGGGTCCCAAATTCATTAAGGGCAAAAAGGTCATTTGGCCCTTTTGCCCCTTTAGTATAAATACAACCCTTAGAGTTAAAAATCAAATTTTTGGTCTGAGATACAGCACCAAGTCGTGCATGGGAGAAAAGTGAAGAGAAACCTAGGGTTTTCTAAGCTTTAAGCCACTAAAACACATCCCTAGGCTAGGATTCTTGCAAGACTTCCTTCTAGGAAGTTGTTCCCCATGCCAAGGACTACATTCTCACCTATCGGTTCGGCTGCACAGTGAACACAACTCCCAAGGGTTGAGAAGAACCCTTTTTGGTATGATATCTTGCTAAGTTAGGAATAGATTTAAGTTTCTTTGCCTTTTTATATGTTGGTTGAGTGATTTAGGTGTTTACTTGATGTTAGAAAATTACTTAAGTGATAGTTGCTTTGAAAACTTAGAGTTGGTAGTTTATGTACTTTTGTGTTCTTTGAGTTCCTTAAGGATTTGTTACTATGATGAAGATGTATCTTGCATATGTGTTTAAATTACTACACGGTGGCTTATATTCATGTGGGTAGATTATGTGTTTTGGAAAATATGATTGTTTGATGCATGGATGCCTTGTGAAAATTATGTGTTCTTTGTGAATTGGTAAGATTATAAATGTGTGACTTGAGCATATATTGAAATGGATAGTATATGGCATGTGTTCATGTAAAAGAAGTTTTGGGGTTTGGAAGTTATGATTCACTTTGGGTATAATGCATAACTTAAGGTGAATACCATGTACTTGATGAATTGTCTCATTGAAATTGCATAAGGAAATTGAGGCATATTGGCATATTGTGATTCCTTGGAAACATGGGGTGAGTGAGCACTTTGATGCTGTGCATTATGAGGGTGCAGATCTTGTGGTGAAAAACTCAAAATTGGCCATTGGTACTCGCAAGCCAAAGGGGTCTGGATCGTGAAGCGAGACATACAATTGGTACTTGCATGCCAACAGGGGAAGAACCGTAAAGCGAGACATGGGTGTTGCATAGAGTTGTATGTGTGTGTCATGCATATTGTATAGCATTGGGGATTGGAGGGTTATAGCTTCAAAATGTACACTTGCACATGCCACGCCTTAAACTTTGTTCCTAGCATTAGCATTATGTCATACCAGTAGTTGAGCTGACCCCTCATATTTCAGATGAGGCTCCGGGTACATGAGACTTGACTAAGTCTTGAAGAGTGGAGGGAAATGGACTTTGAAGAAGATTTGGCCCTTGGGGCACATTTTGAGTTGTATAATGGCATAAGCCCTAAGCCATATGAAATGAACTTATAGAAATTTTGTGCATTATGAAAAGAATGGAAAAAACCTTATATATTGTAATGAATATGAAGTTTGTGACCTTTAAATTCAAGTATATGTGTATGTATGATGGATTGTATAATTAAATGATGTATAATTAATTGCTATGAGATTGTGGCCATCGAGTGAGGATGGAATGTATAAACCCGTAATTGTATGATGTATCATGAATATTAGGTAGGAAAAAGACTTAGAAAACAAAGGGGCTATGTTGAAATTTTGTAAAATTGAAAAATTTGTTAGGTGTGTAAAATACCTTTAAATAGGTGAAAAATGTGCCAAAGAAGGGGGGTTAAAAACCTCGAAGAAGTGGGCTAAAAATGGGGAAGAAATGGCTTTCAAAACTTTGGAAAAAAATTTGGAAAACAAAGAAAATTGGCTGTTGACAAAGAAATTTAGTCACAACCACTACAGTAAACCTACAGAAAAAAATGAAAAATCAGGTTGCAGTCGCTACAGTAGCCCCTGCCCAGCCGCCCAACCGCACACCTCGCGCATACGCGCACCTGAGCGCC
Organism: Nyssa sinensis; assembly: GCA_008638375.1. NCBI lineage: Eukaryota > Viridiplantae > Streptophyta > Magnoliopsida > Cornales > Nyssaceae > Nyssa > Nyssa sinensis. The sequence continues at coordinate 25,623,379 of CM018043.1, read as the reverse complement.
GCGTGCCCCTCGCACGCTGCCTGCCCTACCTCCGAGCGCCTGCTGCCCCTTGCGGGCCCCTGCGCGTGCTACCCTGCTGTGCAACTGCTGCCCAAGGCATGTCATGGCATGCCATGACCTACATTTCAAGGCCATTTGGTTTCATGTTTGATACCACCTTTTGGAGTTCATTTTAGGTCACTTTTGACCATTATACCATGCCATGTTGGGCATTTTTTTGGGCCATATTTTAAGGCCATATTTGGCCATTTACTTGGACCACTTTAAGTAGGATTTTTTTAGCCTATTCTTGACCTATGTCCTAGGACATTTAGAGCCCATTTGGGCCATTATTCCAAGACATTTTTAGAGATATTTTGGGGCTGTTTTAGAAGCCATTTTTTAACATGACTTAAAATTTTTTAAATATTAATTGGGAGGGATGTTTGAGTGACATTAGGAGACCATTTTGGTTAAGTCAATTAACAAGTTTTCATTTTTAATTTTAGGGAAACATGGGGAAATGAATGCATGATCAACTAAATCCACCTTAATGACCTTCATTTACTTTTCTTATTTCATTTCACTCACTTCCCAGGTTTTTGAAAATTTGGGGTGCGACACAATCATTCTAATTTTCATATTTATTTGTGTCCAGTAGATGACTGTGTAGCCCTGTACCCCACACCATTCCCGAATAATTTACCAAAATTCCATTTAAGTCTCATTATGTCATATTAATGACTCATCGACTGATTTCACTAGTTCTTCTGACACATCATCCATCAATTACCATTCTTGTAATACCCCGACCTGGGAATGCCGAGTAATAAAGCACGTTTTACGAGGCTATGGAAAATGAGTGTAAAATAAATTAATTTAACATAATTAATTTATTAAATTGAATATTAGTTATATGTAATATAAATTATGAAGATAATTATAAAATATAATAATAATAATAATAATGACAAAAAAAAGAGGAAAGATGTGTATGTGTATGTGTGACCAAATATGCATATGTGTATATATATATATGTTTAAATGATAAATGAATATATATATATATATATATAGGGATGAACAGTGCATGTGTGTGTGTGTCACGTGCATGTGTGTGTGTGTTGTGTTATATATATATATATATATATATATATACATGAATACTTTATAAATAATTAGGTGAGGGGAAGCATGGTGAAAGGGAAAGAAGTATGGGCAAGGTCAGAAAATATGAGTGTGTAAGTGTATAAGGCAGGCCAACAGTGGAGAAAAGATAGAGAGAGAGAGAGAGAGAGAGAGAGAGAGAAAGTGGGGCTAGTGAGAGAAACATATATATATATATATATATATATACACAAGAAAAATCTTCACCATGACACGGACAGAGAGGGAGAGGAAGAAGAAAACTGAAGAGGAGAAGAAGGAAAGGAGAATCAAGGCAAGAGGAAGGGAGAAAACAGTGGGAAAAGGTAAGAAAAATGCAAAATTTTAATGTTTTCTCTCTCTAAAATTTTGATGTATTAGGGACTGTTTTTGAATTATGCACATACATATGGTGATAGATACATGTTCATGAGGTTGTCAAACACGGTTTTAGGCTTTGAAAATGACCAAAAAACAGTACACCCATGAAAACCTCCATGGCTGACCACCCTCAAAATGGGTCTAAGCCAACTTGAGTTTGGCTTTAGTTCTACATGTACGTATGTGTAAGAGATGATGCAAGGGTTCCAAATCTGTTAAAATCTATCAAAACGACCAAGAACTGGCCATGCTAGAGTAAACGATAACCGATCGGAAAAACCGAAATGGATAACTAAAAAACTGTGAATTTTGAGGTTTAAACCAACCCCATAATGATGCCCAATGTCCCAGAAACGTTTCGGTGAAAAAAACTTGAAGTTTGGACGTGAAAACGGCGCAAAATGGCGACTGGTTCGTTTTTCCGGCGACCGGCGCCGGTTAGACCAACCGGAGAAGACGACTAGAAAATCGCGAGGCGTATCGGGTTAAGACGGGACCGGATCCGGGTCTGGGTCGGGTCGGGACCGACCGGATCCAACGGGGCGATGAAACTACACCGTTTAACCAAAGAATTTTAAAATTTTAAATTAGGGCTGACGTCATCATGACGTCAGCATGACCTCTTAAACCGGTTCTCTGAGTTAGCTTGAACCGGCTGGTTCAGTGCATAACCGGTCCGGTCTAGGGTTACCACAAGTGAGCCGTTTGGTTCACTGTACAAAATTCAGAAATTGAACCAAAACTTTTCAAAATTCAATTCTGACCCCAACTGTTTACCCTAATTCAAATCTGGCCCAAACTTCGAAAATAAATTTCAAATGTACCCCTGATAAATAATAAAATAATAAAATAAATTATTTAAATAATTTATTAAATAGGAGAAATTACCATTTTACCCCTGAGTCACAAATAAGTCAAACGAAGTCCGAACGGGGCGAATAAATAGTCAAACTTTATTATCTCGGGCATTTCGGATCCAATGATGAGGTCCATTTTTCGAGATGGGGCTCGAAAAATAAAGACACGTGAAGGGATAAATGACCAAAATACCCCTTGTCCAAAAATTACAAGTCATATATGTAACCTTACTATCTCGGACCTACTGAGTCCATTGGTGAGGTCCTCGACATGAGATGGGGTCCCGAAAAATTTGAGACCCTTAATTATGTCAAAAATGACCAAAATGCCCTTCTCCCTAAACAAGTCAAACGAAGTCCAAATTTAATAAATAAATAGTGAATTTTTACTATTTCAAACATTCTAAGACTGATGGTAGGGTCCATTTTTCGAGACTGGGTCCCGAAAAATGAAGACGCATGAAGGGGTAAATGACCAAAATACCCCTTGACCAAAATTTACAACTTATTAGTGTATTCTTACTATCTTGGATCCTCTGAGTCCATTGGTGAGGTCCTCGACATGAGATAGGGTCCCAAAAAATTTGAGACCCATAAATACGTCAAAATGACCAAAATACCCCTTGTCCAAAATTAACAAATTGTTAGTGTACTTTTACTATCTCGGACCCTCTGAGTCCAATGGTGAGGTCCACGACATGAGATGAGGTTTCAAAAAATTGGAGACCTGCGAAGGGGTAAAATGACCAAATTACCCCTGGTACCTTTAAAGCCAAAATGAAACCGGAGAAGGCCTAAATTGACTTTCTTTGACATCCCGGACTCAATAATGGAGTCCAAATTACGAAACGAAGTACGAAAAATGTGACACGTAAAACAATAAATGACCATTCTGCCCTTTTACAAATAAAAGTCCGAATTAAATTCTAAGAAAGCCTAAACCGACTTTCTTCGACGCTCCGGACCCAATGGTAAAGTCCATTCGATCAAAAGAAGTGTCTAAGATAAAAAGACATAAAATTTGATGGATAGCATCAGTCAGATGACTATAATTAAAACATTGCCTAAGTATTAAACTGAGGCAAGTACGGAAAAATAAAGTACGAGAAGACGCGACGCGTTAACATGTGAAGCAAATAACTTTAAATTGAAGTTAATGAAGCTACCAGAAGAGTATAAGTTGAAATAAATTAAGTTTCTAACACATTAAATTGTGTCGTAGGTTAAAGTACGAGTTTAATTAAGTACGTGCGAAGTATAGGATGTTAGTAAATCGACTAGGATAAAATAAGAACTAAGCATAAATTAAGAAGCATCAGTAGGTGATATTGCAGTAATGTGAAGTTAATGAGATTGTTATGGATTGTTCTTAGGAACTACGGAGGAAGTGGGAAGGCGCAATTTTTAGCACTAACCCTAAAGGACCGAGGTGAGTAACCCTGTATTTGAACTGGAGATTTAACTCCATATATTTGAAGAAGTTTTAAGTTCAAGTAATTGCAGCTTTGAATATCAAATTCAGTCTTTATAATGATTCCGTTCTTTTAAAATATTCTGTTATGGCATGCTTGATGGACTTTTATATTCAACTTGTTCTTTAAAATAATCAGCATGTCTAAATCAAATGCAAATCTCTTTAATATTCTGAATTTGATTATCACGTGTATTTGAAGCTTTATTGTAGAAGTTATACATTTCATGTTTTAAATGTTCATGAAAAATATCTATTGAAGAAGTCATGTGACAAATGTTTTATAAGATAAACGGTACTAAGTACCACCCCCTATGATGGTTGAAATCCTTCGGGATTCAACAGTACATGCCCGGTAGAAGGATCTAATCCCCCAGGCAAATGAGATATCTCCATCGACAGTATTAGTAGTAAAATGGGAGTCTGGTTCGAAACAGATTCCGCCTAATAAAAGAGAAAAGATGACAAGTGATTTTGAAAATAGAAGTAGGTATTATCCCTATTCTATTTCACGTGTTTATATGCTTTTAAATTGCATATGCTCTATTTGAAGAAAATATGTATTTAGCTTGAATACCTTAATTGTTTCAAAGCTATTGTTTTAAGAATGCATATATTCTGTGTTCTAAAATGTACGAGCAATTGGTAGTGAGTATTTCATAAACCCTCATGTGCTAAAACCACTACCAGTTGAAAACCCCATGACGAATGCAAGAATTACTCACAAGCTTTGATTAGCTTACCCGGATTTTATCCGCCCCCCTTTCAGGTGACCGATAGCAGTACTGGCTGAAGGGAATGAATGATTAGAGTCTTGCCCATTTTGAGGAAGGGCATGATCAACTAAGTACCGGACGTGTAGTTTCTTTTGGGAGACATTATAAATTTAGTTAGTTATTTTTGGGTAGAGAACATTTGATGTGATGTATTAAGCCCTATGGGGCAACTGAACATGTGTTGTATTTATGAAGTCTTTAATTTTTAGTTATGCTCTGAATGTAAGATATACATGTATACCGAAATGTGAAGAGCGGCAGTACCGGATGGATGTGCAAATTTTTAAATAAGAAAGAAAAGAAAAAGTTTTTCATGCTTCCGCAACCACATGAAGCACATCTATCCGATACTGCTGCAGATGCGAGCCTTGTCTCGAGGCCTTCGGGACTCGGGGCGGCGGTCGCGATCTGGTAATCCGCACAGGGTGGGTTTCGGGTCGTGACAATTCTGACCCCAGCCTATGTTGGAAATTTATCAAATTGTCCTTTGATGATTTTTGGGGTCATTACAGTTGTAGATTGCACTTGTTGTAGATGTAAATTGTGTAGTGATTACATATTGTTGGCTTATTATATTATTGACTTATCGTTGGTTGTATGACTACTGGATATTATGTTCTCACTACTTTAAATAGGAAATGGAGATAGCGTTGTAGGATTAGTTTATATAGATATATCTCATGCTCGAACACATGTTTAAGCCTTATTACTACTACTACACCACTTGAAATGGTATATTATTTTCTTGATTGTTGCATCTACACCTATGATTTTGTTAATGATATTGTTTAGTACTTGTAATTGCATACTGCACATTAGGGTTTTCCTCTTCATACCTGCATTAGTTTTTCCACATTATGTGTTTTTGTATCTTGGGAAACCGTACTGAGTATTGTGGCCTACCAATATTATTCATGGGAATGACATGTATTGGAATTATAAATTTGTGAAGAAAATAGCCTCCCTTACAAATTTTAAGGTAATCCAGAAATTATCATATCTTTTAGGGTTTTGTTTTTCCATTTAGCAACACCATTTTGTCGAGGTCAATAAGATGTAGTGATTTAGTGAATAATATCATGTTGTGAAAAACAAATTCACGAAAAGATGAATCATATTCACCACTTTTATCACTTCTTAGCACCTTAATCTTTTTGTTTAATTGATTTTCAACCCTACTCTTGTATTGTCAAAAACATTTCCAAAACCTCATCTTTACTTCTTAATAAGTAAACATAACAGTATCTTGTACTATTATCAATAAATGTAAGAAAATATTTTTTACCACATTTAGTTTTGACATATCTTTAAATCACAAATATTTGAATTAATTCTAGAGGTCCAATAATCCTTTCAATAGATTAAAAATAAGTTCTTAATTCCACACAAGTTTCACATTTGTGATTAGATTCACTTTCAATTTCAATTTTAGACAAACAATTCATATTTGACTAAATTACACAAAGTGTGATAATTGATATGTCTTAATTTATCATGCCACTTAGTTAAATGTTCAACAATGATTTATATTCAAAATTTTCTCAGACATCTAGCATATATATTAAAAGAAAATCTTACTAGTAAATTCAATAAGTAATTTCATATATGAGTTAATGCAATATATCTAGATCAAACATGACTTAAAAATTGATCATCATATTCCAAATTCACCAAAATTTAGTAAACAAATCTAAATAAAATATTGTAACAACATATAAATGTATATGTCATCTATAAAGAAGGGATTTGTATTCTTTCCTTAATCAAAATTACTATTGTCTCACTTTAGATGACTTAAGCATAGAAGAACATATATGTTCTAATTACTATTAGACAATACAATTTTCATAATATTCATATTAAGGAAACTCATTTCTCATTATCTTTTGCATACATATATCCCATCTCAAAATAGAATGTCATTGTTATAGAATGTCATTCTTGTCAAAAGAACTTGAAGACAAATATGTGTATACATATATAAAATATATAAATTAACATAGTGAGATACATCTTTAAAATAAAATATTACTGTCATTGATTAAATTCTATGTTTTATATTATTGCCCAATTTTGTGAAGTTTTTTCTTTAATAAACTTCTCATTTATTAATTATTATTTTTTCTTTTTCAAAGTTACTAACCATCACATGAAAACTTGAAAAAATTAAAACCATACACTGAAGATGTGTTTTTATACAAATACACTCATGATAAATTGGAAATCATAAGATTTCCTTGTTACAAAACTCCCTGTGTATATATAAGTGTTGGGAAATTGGCTTATCAGAAAACAAAATTTAGAGATCTTTTCCTTGTTGAACAATGATTATTGTAACACCCTGACCTAAAAAAATTGGGTAATTTAAAGTAACGTATTGAAAACAATCTTAATGAAAATTTTTAAGAGCCTAATGTGTGTCATTACAAGCAAATGTTAGAAAAACTAACCTAATTATGGTAAGACAAACCTAACCCAAGTTAGTGAGACTGAAGGACCAAATACACCATCAACCAAAAGGTTAAAATTATACATTGTGAATTAAATAACTATCTATTAAATGAAATAAAGAAATTATATAAAATATACATGTATATATACATATATATATGTATAACCGATACACTGCAAGCACGATAGCCATAGTGTGCAAGAAACACGTACGCCTAAATATGAACACACACCCAGACCAAAATATAAGTGAGTGTGTGATTATATAAATGGAAAAATATGTGTGTGTATATATATATATATATATTATGTAAATGCAGAGCCATGTGTGTGTGTGTAACAATGTACAAGATGCGTGTGCATATGAGTGTGTGTATGTGGGGGTTTGTGATTAGATGAAAAAGGCTGCAAGAAGGTTGCCCTACAACTTGAAGAAGAAGAAAAGAGAAGGTGAGGCAGCCTTACGACTATCGACCTAGTAAGAAGAGAGGTGATACATGTGTATACATAAATGGTAAGGAATTGTAACATATGTGTATACTTTAGATCATATTTACTCAGATTTGTTAAAAGTTGGAATTGTAATTAAGTACATTGAAAGGGAACCTCGATACTAATTTAAATGGTAAGGAATGAAATTTCTTATGTTTATGAAGCAAAACAAATGAGAACATAGAAGACTAATAAGTATAAGCATTCGTGAGCAACCTTGAAGATTGTTTAGAGAATAGTAGATTTTATGGTAGCCTAACGTTGTGCAAAAAGTTGATGAGTGATTAATCTGGGTGTTAAAAATAAGGGAATTATAATGAATCAAATTTCGAGGATGAAATTTTTCTAAGGGGAGAGAATGTAAAGGCCCAAAATTTTTCTAATATATAAAATTTAAAATGTTGAGAGTAATGCTGTAACACCCCGACCTTGCGTGATTAATAATTAGTTGTTAATTATTAATTAGCACTGACTTAATGAATGATTAAGGGAATTAATCATAATCCTGACGGTCATGATAGGCCGATTAAAATAATTAAATATGTCTGGAGAGAATGGTATAATACCCGAACCCGATTACTGATTAATTCGGTGAAATAATGCCGGTTTAACACCAACGGTATCCGAATTAGCTAACCCAGGAAATCCCGGATGATTAATAAATGACACGGAACCCCTGACACTGAAGATAACTGAAATAGAAACTGACCGGAAGAAACCGCGTCGAAAAAGGAGCTACGGAATGAACTTTATGTAGCAAACATTGAAACTGAATTAATGCGCAACCAAACAGGGCCTTAGCCCAAAATGTGGAAAAAATGGCCAAATGGGAGGCCAAGGGAATTGAACCCTTGACCTTTGAGTGGAAATAACTCTTATCCAAAAAAATTAACCACGTAGGCTGCCAATGTCTTGTGCTTAGTTATACAACTAAAATGTATATATCTCTAAATTGCCCCAAGCTGCCACCCAAATTGGCCAATGGCCAAACATGCAACACATCACCCCTATGCACCCTAGCCCCCATCATCACCTACCTCAACACTTGATGACCTCTCCTCCAACCAAAATACATGCAAATTAATCATGAGGTTGGGAGATGTATTGGACAAGAAAAATCTGATTTGCATTTACAAGTCTCCATATTGGAGGATTGAGAAATCAGAAATTGGTGCATGAGATCTGCTAGAGAGGGGGGGCTGTTAGAGGGAGAAAGTGAGAACTACATGTGTATAACATGGTGAGTGTTTGTGTCCCATGGAGCTGCTCTATGAAGGAAGAACAGAACTGAGGTGCATGACTAGGACTGAGGCACACCTGAGGTGCCAAAGGACTGAACTGAGCCATGAAAGGGAGGAATAATGGCCTGAACCAGAGGTAAACACACAAAACTGTCAAATTTCTGTTCAAAAATTTTAGCACTGTTTCTGATAGTTTGGATCTGTACAAACTGTACATATATACTACTGTGAGACCCTAGAACTGTTCTGAATTGGTTGGGAAGGTCGGGTAAGCCTTGAAACCCAAAACTGTGACAAACCGCCATTAACGACCTTCCTGTAACAGGTCTAATTCGACCTCCATAAAATTGAAATCTGATGGTCTAGAACTGATCTAGACCCTTCTAGGACCCCATAAATACTGACCCGTGACTTGGAAACACATGGAAGGCCCTCAAAACCGAACCTATTGTCTCGGCCATTAGAACCCAAACTCTTAAATAAGCTTGTAAACTGAAATCTAAAAATGGGATGTTGATCCCCGTGGAATTACGGTCACAACAAGCCAAACCTCGTGCGATTTGGTTAAGAAACGGGGCTATATGACCGAACGGTGTCCCTTCACAATAATTGGTTATACCGAGCTGGATCTTTGGATTCGAAGCTCGAAATCAATGCAAAATTGTTGGTATCACATACAGAAATGTTTTGGAATCAAAACATATTGAAAACAACCCTTGAAAACCCACGAAATTGAAGAAATAGCAAACCTGCAACTAGGGCAACGGATGGGGAAAAGATGGGGAAGATGGAGTCGACTCGGCCGAGTTGACCGAGCCAAGCCGAGCTGACTCGGACACGGGTCGGCCTGTGAGGATGCCACCAAATTATTGAAACGGCGCCGTTTTGGTGTTAAAGGTTTTAAATTAAAACCTGAATCCTACCTGTTTGGTAACATGGTTAATAAATTGAAACTGGATTGAGGACTGTCCAAACCGAGGATAAGGGCCAAATTGGGGTTAATTGGATTACGCTATTCCGGTTCTGTGAGGTCCAGTGAACTGGTTGGTTCACCACATGCCCAATCCGGTCTAGGATTTTGAATTGAAAACCCAATGGTCCACTGTTTGAAATTGAATAACTGAACCAAAACTTTTGTAAATTAGTTTTTGACCCCAACAGTTTTGGATATTGTACTGTGGCCCAGATTTTGGAAAAATTGTACATTTAAGCCCCTGGTAAATTAATTAAATAATAAAATAATTATTTTAATTATTTTATTAAATGGGTAAAATTGTAATTTTACCCTTGGACATTATATATGTCAAACGGAGTCCAAATAAATTAAATAAATAGTGTATTTTCACTATTTTAAATATTCTGGACTCAATGGTACAGTCCAAATTGGGAAATTATGTACCGAAAAATACAGACCTGCAAGTGACAAATGACTGTACTAGCCCTTGAGGGTACCCAGGCCCTAAATAAAAATAAAAGACAGTCTATTCTGATTATGTCGGGCATTCTGGACTCAACAGTGAAGTCCGTTTAATGAACTGAAGTCCCAAAAAATACAGACACATAAATTGTAAAATGACTGAATTACCCCTAAAGATACCCAGGCCCAATTAAACATAAAAGATGGTCCAAGTTAACTATGTCGGACACTCTGGACCCAATGGTGAGGTCCATTTTATGAACTGAGGTTCCGAACAGTTTGGTTATACAATATGTGAAATTACCAGAATACCTCTGATACTGTACGAAGCACAAATAAAGTCCGAATTGAGCAAAATTAATACCAATTGAAGCCCAATTACTTATGGGCTCATATATATGATTAAATTATGATTCGAAATCAGAACATCAGGAAATGTAAAATTACCAAACTGCCCCTGATGCCATACGAAACCTAAATGAAGTCTGATTCAGACGAAACTGATACTGATAGAAGCCTAGATACCTGTGAAGCTGTATACTTAATTAAATGATGAATCAGAGTCAGAATCTTACGAAACTGTAAAATGACCAAAATACCCCTGAGCACATGAAGTGCAAAGTAGAGGTGGAATAAAGGTCAAACTGATCTGATAAATTATCATAAGGATAATTATGAACACTGAAGGGCTAAATAAGACTCCGGAACAGTTAACGCGTAAAACGAGAAACGACTAATGTGTCTCAATGACCAAAAGCAGATACCAAACGAAGTCCAAAGGACTTAGAAAATTATATCTAAGATATGTGGACTATTCTGAGGATCAAGATAGGGTCCGGGACAAGAATGGACAAATTATCATTTTGCCCCTAAGGCTAAATAAGCACTTAACTGATAGCGATTTAAGTCTAAAAGACTTCGAACTTCATGTATACGATATATGGGATATTCTGAGAACCACGACTGGGTCCGGGGCAAGAATGACAAAATTACCATTTTGCCCCTATGGTTAAAATAAGAACCTAACTGATACTGATTGGAGTCTAAAAGACGTAGAACTTTATATTTAAGATATAAAGACTATTCTGAGGGTCTTGACAGGGCCCGGGGCAAGAGTGATAAAATGACCGTTTTGCCCCTAAGGCTGAAAAAGTAACTGACTGATAACGATTGAAGTCTAAATGACTTAAATTATAGTTCTGAAGACTACTAAGCCTAATTAAGGAATGAAATAGCCCTGGATGAAACCCGATGAGAGGGCGATAGGCTACTAGGCTATCTTAGGTAAACCGATAGACACCTAAGATGACGAATAAGGCCTGAATGGATGAATTCTGATCTGTCTGTGATTGATGATGATTATTCAGGACATACATGGAGATGCCTGACGTACTTGGAGGTTATCGGATTGTTTGTGCAAGGAGATAACCGTAACAGTTTGTGAGTAACCCTGACTCCTGAATTGGTGTATAAGTACACTTTCTAGTTACTGTATTTTAAAATAATGTACTGTACTGTTTTATCTGATACACTGATTTCATGCTCTTACCTAAATGCATGATCTTTACTTTGTCTGGCTTCTCTGTTCTGTACTGAAATCGCTGTTTTAAACTGGTTCTGAATGAACAACTGACTCCTGGTACCACCTCAGTCTTGAGCACTATATGAGCATACTGCACTATTTAATCTGTGCATACTGTACTATTTATTCTGTTATACTATTCTGCTCTGCTCATTACTGATCTGTTCTGTTACTCTGATGTTTTAACTGATCTGTTCTGTTACCCTGATGTTTTAACTGTATTTTCGTCTTGAATACTGTTTCAACTGAACGTACTTAACTGTCTTCTCCGAAATGCCTGTTTCATCCATATGCTTTATAAACAACAATGGTTTGAAACCCATAACAGGGAACCTGTGTTACTCATTGGGCTTTTCGAAGCTCACCCCATTCCCTAACATTTTTCAGGAATGATATCTATTGGATCTGATGGCACTGATCTGTGGAGACTGGATTATTGAGGATTGAATCTGTTTAATCAGATGAGTGATGTAATACGGCTGACTTGACTGATATGTACTAGATATAGACATGGCTCATGGATTTAAACGGTACTCTAGAGGTTATAGTTCTACTCTGTTGTTATATGTCGGATTATAGATATGCTTTGAGGTTAGAATTGTTAGCTGTTGGATTTTAGACTTGCTCTGTGTGATACATATCCTACGGTGGATACATGAGTTGCATTCCCTTGAAAAAAAGTTTTTAAATTCCGCTGCATCTGACCCTACAGTTGGAGTGCAATTCACTGAAAAGTTCAGAAATTGCCTTCGGTTGGTCGCGTGGCGGCTGACTGGCATCACGTCCTCGACATCCGCGTAGGGTGGGGTTCGGGATGTGACAAATGCCAATAAAAAGAAAAAAATAAATGCATGAGCGAATTATATAGTTTGAATATGCTTAAGGTAAGATGGGTTAGTGTATAATTGAATAAGTTAAGTGTTCTTAACTGAAGTAAAAAGACAAAAGAGGGCATCGAATAAAAAGAAGGGTGAAGAAACAAAGAGGGGGGCAAAAGAGAATTTTATCCCATGTCTTGGTTTTTGGCTTTATAAATTTATACCCACACACACACACACACAAAGTTGTGTGAAAATAAAGAGAGGGTGAAAAGAAAGAAAGGAGAAAAATTGGGGGAAAAGCTAGGGCATGGGAAAATTTTGAAGAATCATCAAGGAATCAAAAATTTCTTAGAAGATTGAACAAGAATTAGGGCATGGATACTTCAAATCACAAGCTTGAAGTTGGGGGTTTTGAAGAATCTACCCAAAATTAAGAGAGCAAAGTTACGGTTTTCAACCAAACACTAAAAGATTGAGGTAGTGATTCCTAAACCTAGGTATAAAGCATGTATAGGTAGATTTTAATTCATCTATTCCATCTCATGTCATGCAATTGATTATTTTTATATGATAGACCATGTGTTGCATGCATGTTGAATGTTCATGTAATGGATGAATTATTGTCATTGATTGGCTTATTCTCTTGTTGTCTTATTGATTATACAACTCCCGGTTGATTACAAAAAGATTCGCATAAAGAAATTACAATATAGGTTTTGTGTGTTATATACATGAAATTACTTCTTGAATACTATGTGTTTGTAGAAATGCTTTAATGACTATTTATGTTGGTAAATGATGTCTGGAATTTGTTATAGGAATGGTTGTAGAGACTTGAAAATAAATAAATGATATAGGCTTGAATAAAATAGTTAAACTGGTTTACCGAGTGCAAGGATAAATCCATGGGATTGATACGAATCATTACTTACAAGAATATAATATGGGACCCGAACGATATCCAATATTGGTAAATAAATAATTAAATTGAGCCCCGACTTTATAGCAAATTTACTAGCATTTTATAATATTTTGTGGAATAAAATATGTATAAAATATTTAATATGGTAAGGTAAAAAAAAAATAGAAAAGAAATATCAGGTGGGTGTCTGCAGCTTTGGGGAGTGTGGTGTGTGTTAAGCGTGGGTTGTTAAGTCAGTGGAGAAGAGAAAAAATGAAGGAGTGGTGATACAGAGAGAGAGAGAGAGAAAGGGGAAAAAGGGGAAAGAGAAACGGATTGGGCATTGCCGAGAGCAGGGGCCAACGTGCGGTGAATTAGGGGCCATGGGTTTTGGATTTCTTGCAACTGTTGGATGTTACGAGTGCTGTGATGTTGTGGTTTTGTCGGTGGCTACGGTGACGATTTGATTGAACATTTCCAAGAGCAGTTTGGTTCGGAAAGGGAGGACAGGTTCTATCTCTATCTTTTTCTTTTTCGTTTTGGTTGCTGTCATGAATTGGAGTTATTCTGATTTCCTAAGGTTTTCGGAAGGTGTTGGTTGGATTGGATTGAAAGTTGAGCAATGGAGTTTTGGATTAGATGGTGATTGAAGTGTGTGTTTGTGTAGCGTTGGAGGCAATTACGATCTGATTTGTTAGCAAGGGCGTGTATATATATATATATATATCTATATTTGTGTGACAGTAGCGAAAAGTATATTTATATATATACATGTGTGTGTGTTGTGCAATGGTGCAGAGGAGGTTCCAGGTTTGGGCAACAATCATTTGGCAGTTGTGTGGGTTGCGATTTTGTTGGATGATCTCGAAGTGGAAACTCCGTTGCTGCTCTAGCCCCATCTTAGGTTCAGGCTTATCTCTGTTGTTAAAAAAAAAAAAAAATGAAGATTGGTTGCAGGGAAGTGGTTGGATTCGATTTGGGTATTGTGAAATTGACAGAGGCAGCGGTAGTGGCAGTAGTGGTGCAACAGGGTGAATTCTGTTCGGGTTTCTCCGTTTCTGCTGCTTCCAATTGCCGTTTCCAATTGAGAACAGGTGGATGATGGCTGCAGTGTGGTGCATCGATGATGGCTGCAATGGTGATGAGTCCTGGAATGGAGTTTGGCAGTAGGTGTAGCAGCATGGAACAGGAGGATGGGTTGTGTTGGTTGTATGTATCTGTGTGTGTGTTGCGACGGCATTGTAGCAGGAATTTGTGTAAATATATTGGTGTGTGTGATGCAACGATGTGGCAGCAATGGATGGAATAGAATAGTGGCTGCGTTGCGATTTTTGAACAGTTATGGGAGAGTTATAGAAGCAGTAGCGGTGAGATACCTGCAGCTATGTGGTTGTTACAGTTTTGTGGTTTGGACAGTGTGTGGGTGTTACGGTTTTGGGTGATAGTTCAGGTGTAGATCGGGACATTGTGATTCAAGTTGGGGATATGTCAGACTTGTGGCTTGAATTGAGGAACTTGATGAAATTGGAGCAGGCTAATAGAAGCAGCAGAGCTGCTGTCCAGCGATGGAGGTTGGGAACCTGTAACTGTCAGATGTTGTGATTTCTATGATGAATTGGAGGAAGGGAAAGTTCTTCAATATCTGATGGATGGGATGATAAGATGGATGGGATGATAAAGGGACAGAATCTGTCAGGATCATCATCTGCCTGAGGGAAAAAGGCTGAAGACGCTGATGAAACTGGATTTAAAATGGTTGGCTGACTCGATCAACCTGCCGGTGTGTTTTCTTCAACTTCTGAACCGTGGACTAAAGATTAACCTCAAACTCTCTAAGCAGCTACAGTAGGAGGACTGAGTCATTCATCAGTTGATTAGACTACGTAGTGGACACGACTTCTTAGGGTTGAGATAACCCGATTAGGTATGGTACTTTACTAAGTAAGGAATAAGATTAAATTAGGATTGATGTGTATATTGATTGAATGATTCTTGTGCTTATCTGATGATAGAAAATCACATAGGAGTTATTGCTTTGAGACACTTTGAGTTGAGTTATATGCTTCCGTGTTCTTTAAGATTATTTAGGAGTTGTGATTTACCTCTTGAGTTATTATCATATGTGATTTATGTTCTAGAAGGATTGTTGATATTGTGACATGTGGATTTGCGTAAGTGTTGAGATTGATCGAGCATGACATGTAGATTTGTGGATGAAATCTTGTGATTTAAATGCTACTGTTGATCTTAATTGCGATGCATTATTTAAAGCATGTTACATATGCTTATGAAAGTGATGTTTCATTTGAACTGTACTATTGCATGATGAAATCATGGCATATTGGCATAGTGTGATTCATTGAAAGCATAGTGTGGGTCAGCACGAGGTGCTGTGCATTATGAGGGCGTAGGTCCTGTGGTGAAAAACCCAAATTCTGGCCAACATCAGTACCCACGGGCTGACGGGGGCGGACCGTGAAGTGGGACATGGGTGACATAGAGTTGCATGTGTGCGTCACGCATATTGACATCGCATTGTAGAAATTCATGAACGTGATATTGATTTTGTATGGATGCATTATATAAATTGCCATCACATCATATGAATGATTAGGGAGGCATGTAGATATACATGTACACTTGCACATGCCACGTCTTAATTTTTTTCCTTGCATTAGTCTTGTACCATACCAGCAGTTGAGCTGACCCATTCGTGGGAACCATATTTCATATGACACTCCCGATACCTGAGACTTGGGGAAGTCTAGCCGAGTAGAGGAGACTTGACTGTAGATGGATATTTGGCCCAAGAGGCGTGTTTTGTGATGTACGGGATTAAGCCCAATGACATATATGTTATATCATGGTTGTATATTTTCGGTTGTATAATTAGGCGATGTATATTTAACTTTGATTAGATTGTGGCCATCGAGTGAGGATGGATTGTGACGTGTTTGTATATATATGATGTATTGTGATTATCAGGGGAAAAAGGCTCGAAAAACAAAAGGAGGTTCTACCGAAATTTTTTTAAAACAGGAATGTATGTAGGCTTGTATCTAAATTAGTTAAATTGTTATTTATTTATTTATTCATCTATTTATTTTCTTCCTTTCTTTTGCCTCAGTCGCGTCCTTGATTTCGGTCAAAAATTCGGGGCGTAACAATGGTTGGTTTTATTAATGGATTTAATATGAATTGTGAAGAAGAAAGTTGATAAATTGACCTTAGAATGATGAGAATAGGACATTTGAGGATTTAGGTCTTGAGAACTTGAAAAAAATAAAGGAAGCATAACCTCTAAATATATATATATATATATATATATATATATATATGGTATGTGATGTAATTCAATAATTCTACATGTGTGAATAATTGGATGCTTCTCTTTCAATGGTTTTTAATGTTTTGACATAGAAGAGTTTTATTATCTCTTGAATCTTTACCTTATTGACAATGTATGTTTTGTGATCATTTGGATGTCACTACACACGCACAAACATATGCAAGACACCACAAGTTCTTACCTTTGTTTAGATTTTTCCTACTGGGGTTGTTGTACTGACCCCTACTAGATGCAGGAGGGGACAAGGAGTCGACCACAAATTGATGACTTAATACTAAAATACTTTTGGAAAGACCCCCATTTTTGTCTACTTGAATATCATGAACTCTTTTGGAAACTTGTTTGAATGTATATTTCCATAGAATAGGCTACGTATTTTGTAGTTTAAATATGTATAAACTAGAAGCTTGATGGTGATGTAAATATTATAAGAGACTTCACTTGTCTTTGGATTTTGTAAGAATTGTGAATATTAAAACTTGAACTTAAATTTGAAGTATTGATACGTCATGAATGAAAATGACCTTGGATGTTTAATGAAAATTAGATTATGCTATGAATGTTGAATGAAATGAAAATGAATGTTTAAGACATTAAAGAAATAGGTTGAATCAAGAAAAATAACTAAAACATGTCAAGTTTTCAAAACAGGCCAAAGTAGCGGACCATGCTTGATCGGCACTGGAAGGTGGAAAACCCGCCTCTCAAAGTGTCGATCAACACTCGGAGAGGGGCCTAACCACCTCTCCTCCCGTTTTGTCAATTTAGCTCCTAGACCAACTTTTCGCCACCCAATTTGCCTCCACTAGATTATTTAACTTAAATATGGGTAAATGAACATGTTTTATATTTAATTATCTCACCTTGGAGTGGCTCGAAAATTGGGTCACTCACCTCACCCTTAGGCCTCTTTAGTTTTGGGACGTGACAGGATAGTATCAGAGCTCTAGGTTTAGAATACCTAGGGACGAGGAGATAGGACTTGGAATAAAATGTTAATGATTGGTTTAAAATTTTTGTTTATGATGCTTGGTCATTGTGTTCAACATGATGAAATTGAAATGCATGATATATGTGTAAAATAAGTATATTTCTTGTTTGGTGCATTATTGCTTTATGTAGGCAGACGTGAAAACGTGAAATGCATTAAGTAGCTATTATGAATTGCCATGTATGTAGTGACATCCTTATCATGAATTAAAATGTATCATGAATATAGGTGTTTACTTGAATAATATTTCATGACTATATACTAGGGCATGAGAGTTTAGACTATAACATTGATGAGTATGTTTGTTCTTGGTGCTTGTGTTACTATTTGACAACCTGAGCATGAATTAATATGTGAAATATGTATGTATTACTTATGGAGATTCCTGAGATAATTTGTTTACCACTTAGGCATGGAGTGGTACTATGTGTGTATTTTAGGCATATGAATTTGCATAAATGAATGGCACACCTAACGCCGTATGATGTAAGTGTGTGTAGCACTACAAGTATTGTAAGCAATAATTTCGATTGTTTGAATTTGAATCATTATAGCTTCTACCATGTGTCAAAAACTGTATTGTTGAGTGCTTGTTAAGTCATAATGTGTAAAAACCTGAAATTTTTTTTTTTTTATTATTTATGAAAAATTTTCAAGTTTTTATAATTATTATTATTATTATTATTATTATTATTATAAATATTAATACATGTATGGTGTAATGTGTGTATATGGAAGTGTGTATGTTTAAAAATATTTAAATGTGTATGTATTATATATGTGTTATATATATATGTGTGTAAATAAAATATATATGTATATAACAGTGAGTGCATTGTGTGTGCCAGATCGTGTAAGTGTGTATGTGTGTGTCTACGGGTGTGTGTATATGAGTGGAAATATATAGGTATATATATATAGGTCAGCTTTGCATTTAATGCAAAACTGCCTTGTAGGGAAATTTGGGTGGCTGAACAGAGAGGAAAGGTCCAGAATAGTGGCTGTGCAGGTGGTTACGTGAGAGAGTGGGTTTGTGTATGTGTATATGCCTCGGTCGGTTGGAAAGAAAGAAAGAAAAGAGAGACAGAGAGCGAGACAGGGAGTTCTGGAAAGGGGAAAGAGATCTTGGAGCTTGAATCAAGCTTGGAGCCAAGAAGGTGAAGGAGACACACGGTTAGAGAGAGAAACCCAGAAAAAAAATGGTAAGTGGTTCATTTATGATTTTCCACTTCCTTGCACATTAAATTGGTTTAATTCTAGGGCCTTATAGTGTACAAAATATGGATCATTTTGCAAAAGAAACCAACCAAAATGATTAGGAAATGAAGTAGAAACAGTGAGTTACAGGTGAGGGTGAATAATCGGTTAGCTATAAGAAATTGTTTAAAACCTTGTTTGGATGTTGGGAAAATGATTCCCATGAGTGCAAAAACACATTGGGTTAAAGGGGGAGTCCAAACAGTGACCAAACAGTCACGAAAATGAAAGAGAAGGGTCGGCCGGAGAGTTGACCGAGATGTTTGAATCCTTATTCGTGAAAATCTAGTGTCTTAAATCCAAAACCGAACTTATATATGGAATCCTTGGGAGAAAACGAAGAGAACCACATTCAGAAACCATGAAAAACTCACCGAAAAAATCTCGCCGGTGCCGGAGAAGGAGCCGGAACCCCGCCGGAGACCTACCGAAAAAAGGGGAAAGAAGGTCACTGTTTGGGTACGGGTCTCGGGTCCGATTCGGGCTCGGGTCGGGTCAAGACCGACCCGCCCCTGTCACGTGTCAGCCTTAGGTTTTAAATTAAAAATGGATAAGGGCTGTTTGGCTACGGGTGTATGAAATTAAAATTAGAAATTGAGACAGGAAAAGGGATATCCTATCCCTTTTTTTGAATTAGCCACTGTTTGGCTATTCGAATTAGGAATAGGGAAATTAGAATTTACAAATTTAGCCCTGAACTTTTTAGAAATTAATTTTAACCCCAGAACTTTCAAAAATTACCCTTTGACCCCTAAAATTTTGAGAAATTATGATCTGACCCCACCAGAATAAAATATTAATTAAATATTAATTAAATTAATTAATTAATTAAATTACTTAAATTATTTAAATATTCCAAAATAATCCGGAGTCCAAATGGGACAAGTCATTAGTGTATTTTGACTATCTCGACCATTCTGAGGCCAACGGTGAGGTCCATTTTACTAGACGGGGTCCCAAAAAATAAAAGACCCGTAATAATATTGAAAATTATCAAAATACCCCTGAATTGAAACACAGTCAAACGAACTTCAAATTTAATAAACAACTAGTGAAACTTTATTATTTCGAGCATTCTGGACTCAACCGTGGGGTCCGATTTATGAAAAGAGGTCTCAAGATGTAAGGACCCGTGAAAAGTGCAAAATAACTGTTTTGTCATTTTTAGCTCAGATGTTCGAATTGAATTCCACGAAAACCTAAACTTATTTTCTTCAACGTTCCGGACTCAATAGTAGGGTTTAATTTAGCAAAATAGAAATTATAAAATAAAGACATAAAATTTGTTGAATAGCATAATTCAAGTAACAAATAGACTGAGTCACATGTTATGATTTTAGGGACATGGAAGGGCAAGGAGAAGGTGATCTAACCTTCTGCATTCTACTGCTAGTTCCGCTACCTTACGAGTACATTTTTCTGAGTTGAGATTGACTCACCAGGTACGATATATTGTGCTAAGTAAGAAATAGAATTGAGTTTAGGAATAACTGCTCTGTTGACTTGATGATCCACATGTTTGTTTGATTGTTCACATGCTTATGTGCTTTATGCTATCTTGCTGAAAGTTGGGTGATAATGTGGATGATGATTATGTATATATCGCATGTGTTAGTATAATGTGTGGATTATATTCTTTGAGAACTGTTGAGACTATGAAATGTGCGATTGAAAGCATGCTTCATGTGTGGATGAGATGCATCATTGAGATTACATTGTGGCATGAATGGATCAGAGCATATTAGCATAGTGTGATTCATTGAGATTACATAGCATAGTGCATTATGAGGGTGCAGATCCTGTGGTGAAAAACCCAAAATCGGCTATTAGGTACTCGCATGCCTGACGGGTTCCGGACCGTGAAGCGAGACATATATTAGTACTCAGGATATCGGGGAAGGACCATAAGACGAGACATGGGTGGCATAGAGTTGCATGGGTGCGTCACGCATATTGTTCATATGATGCATTGATGATATTGAATGCCATGTAGATATAACTGTACACTTGCACATGCCACACCCTTAATTTTGTTTCTTGCATTAGCATTATATTGTACCAACAATTGAGCTGACCCATTCGTGGGACAAACATTTCAGATGACGCTCCAGCTGTGCGAGATTTAGAGATGATTTGATTATGGATTACGTTTGGCCCGAGGGGCGCACTTAATGTTGTACAAGGGCGTAAGCCCGAGACTATTCCCTATTTTTGTATGTTGTGAACTAATGGACAAGACTTTATGTATTGTATCAGAATGGTGGATTAAGTTAAGTGTTGAACTGTATTTGATTGTCCTTTATTTCCTTATTATTTTATTTCATTTCTGTCTCGTTACTCGCGCCTCGGGTTCGCTGGAATTCGGGGCGTGACATAATGCATATTGAAATTGTTTGAAATGACACTTCTTATAAGATTGTGAATAGAACCAACATTTCTAATGCTTGAATGTTAACATTGCATGTTGGGAAAAAATCAACAATATTATTAACAGTAAGACACAATCATACTAATCCTAGAGATGAACCAATAAGTACAAATTGTTGACGAAATTCTAGTTAATGAGGGGAAAATAATTTGATTGTCTTGGATTAAAGACTAAATATGAAATATAAAATGAGATATATGGTGAAAACATATGTGAATGATATAGATGACATTTAAGAAATAAAACTTGAAATGATGAGATTGGGTTACTTACATATTCACAGAAAGTTGAATAAGAAAAGAAAAAGAATTAAATTTTGGAATTGTAATAAAGATTGGAATTTTATGACCAGGATAAAGATTCATAAAATGTGCAATGAAAAAAATTAAAAAGGGAAAAGAATGATACAAAATCTAAAATGAGATATGTCTTGAACATATAATTGAATAGAATAAGTTTGATATAAAATTGTGTTATACAAAGTGTGAAAAATTAGTGCAAAAAGGGATGTAAAACATAATATGATGAATATTATGAAATAATTAAAATTGTATTATATGTCAAGTTGGATGTGAGAATTAGAAAGAAATGAATTCTGATGAGAATATAGGGTAAGAGACAAAGTGAGAGAATTGATTAGGGAAAACATGAACACATAAGATATTCTAAATGAATAATGATTAAGACATCATGTGGAATGGTGAAAGAATGAGAGTAAGTTCAAACGATCGAAATGGCTAAATTATGGATTTTATCAAGCGTTAGTACAAATATAATCTCAACTAAAGGGATAGAGTAGTAATAGTGACCTTGACAATGGGGTGAAATAGTAAGGCTCATTTAAAATAAAAAAATAGAAAAATTTAATGTGGTAAATATCTAAAATATGTGCTAATAATAGTAAAAATCGAGTTGTAACTTGATTACAAGAAACTATTATAATAAATATATTATACTTCAAATTGTAATAGGCATATGAAAAATGCTTCAATTAAAATTCTTTCTTTTGTTTAAATAATAATATTTAAACAATCAAATAGGCATATGAAACTATTATATTTGAAGGATTATAATCCTTTATACTTTCATACATAATTTTTAACAGATGCATATTTGCCTAATAAATTTTTATAGACATACCTAATAAATTTTTACATATATACCTTTATATGTAATTTGTATCCAAAATACATATCACATTTATAGTAATTTTGAATCAATCAAATAAATTTACTATAACAATTTTGTATTCAAAATTCTGTTCACGTGAAATTTTTTCTAAAAAACAACTTTATCATGCATCTTAGAATCATTCATTTAATTTTAGATTAATATGAGAGTTCCATACTAAAGCACCATTGCAGTGTTGCTTTAATTAGTAACATGGAAAAATATTCATATTGATAAATTTAATTTCATGCCAAATCTTTGTTCATTATTATTATAGAGACCTGAAAATTGAGGATAAATTTTTCATTTTTGCCGATAGGGCACTATTCATACATCATTTGTCGGTAGGGTACTACACATGCATATTTGGATATAAGTCATATTTCGGAACATATTTAGAGTATTCCATAGAAGATAAATATGCTTATAATGTTAAAATACACTTTCTGTAAAAATTTGAGCCTATTCGGAGATAGTTTAAAAAATTGGACCATAAAGGGCATTCGGGTGACTTGGGTGGATCCAGCCAAACCTGGCCACAGGCGAAAATAATTTTTTTTGAAACATATCATGTAAAATAATTTTAAGAACTTTGGTTAAAGCAAAATGTCAAATTAGGGCGTTTCAGAACGGGTTATAGTGTAACGGGGACCCCAGATTCATTAAGGGCAAAAATATCATTTTGTCCCTTTGCCCCTTTAGTATAAATACATCCCTTAGAGTTAAAATTTCATTATTTTGGTCTGAGATACAGAGTAGAACTCGTGCATGGGAGAAAAGTGAAGAAAAACCCTAGGTTCTCCAAGTTTCAAGCCACTAAAACACACTCCTAGGCCAAGATTCTTGCAAGACTTCCTTCAAGGAAGTTGTTCCTCTCATCAAGGGCTATATTCTCACCAATCGGTTTAGTTGCACATCGAACACAACTCCCTCGGGTTGAGAAAAACCATTTTAGGTATGATATTTTGCTAAGTAAGGAATAGGGTTCAGTTTAGGAGTGTTTTATAAGTTGATTGAATGATTTATATGTTTATTTGCTGTTAGAAAATCACTTAGGATATAGTTGCTTTAAAAACCTAGAGTTGGTTGTTTATGTACTTGTGTGTTCTTTGTATTTTTTAGGAATTTGGTAAAGTGATAAACATGAACCATGACTATATGTATAATTCATTGTATTCTAGCTCATGTTCATAGTAGACAAAATCTTGTAGTTGAAAAGTTATGATTTATTCAAGGTGTTGGTGCTTTATGTATTTTGTAATCTTAGAGAATTTTTCAAAGTGATGAACATGTAAGTTGTTTATATTTTTGATTTATTGCATTCTAGCTTATGTTCATGTAGAGAAACTCTTGTGGTTTGAGAGTTAAGATTTATTCCATGTGTTGGTACTTTATGTATTTTATGATTTTTGAGAAATTGTTAAGGTTGTGACTATGTAATGTGTTTATATGTGAAATTGATTGGATTACATATTAGGTTCATGTAGACAAAGTTTTGTGATATAAAATTTATAGTTGCTTTAAGTACATTGCATTATTTAAAGCATGCTCTATGTATTTGATAAAATGCTTCATTGAGATTGCATAATTGTATGTTGAAATCAAAGCATATTGGCATGGTGTGATTCCTTGAAAACATAGTGTGGGTTGAGCACTTGGTGCTATGCATTATGAGGATGTAGATCTTGTGGTAAAAGACCCAAAATTAGCCATTGCATTGGTGCTTGTTTATCCAACGGGAGCGATCCGTGAAACAAGACATGGGTGTGGCATAGAGTTTGCATAGGTGTGTCATGCGTATTACTAATGTATTGTATTGATGAATTGGAAGGCATATAAATTATAAATGTACACTTGCGCATGCCACGCCTTAACTTTGTTCCTTGCATTAACATTATGTCATACCAGCAGTTGAGCTAACCCCTCATGGGATATCATATTACAGATGAGGCTCTCGGTACTTGAGACTTGATGAAGTCTTGAAGGAAGGAAGGGAAAAGAACTTGGAAGGATATTTAGCCTTTGGGGCATATTTTGTATGTATGGGCATAAGCCCAAAAGACTTTGTATTTTAATTTGGAAGATTGGTGAACTATAGGCCTTGGGCCAAATTTGTAATGTAAGGGCTTAAGCCCAAATGACATGTGGGATATGTTTGTTTAATGTGCCTTACATATATATATATATATATGTTGAAAGAAATGAATATATGTTTAATTTTCATGAATTGTGGCCATCGAGTGAGGATGGATTGTGATGTGTTTATATATATGAATGGTTGCAAAATATTAGGTGAAAAAATTCTTAAAAAACAAAGGAGGTTATGTCAAAAATTTTGTGAAATTAAAGGGGGAATTAAGTGTGTCAAACACCATTTAAATAGGTCTGAAAAGTGCCCAAAAAGGGAGGTTAAAAACCTTGAAGAAGTGGGCTAAAAATGGGAAAAAGTAGCCTTCAAAAATTAGGAAAAAAATTAGGGAAATAGAGAAATTTAGCCGCAGTCGCTACAATAAAAAGTCAGAAATAGGAAAAATCAGCCGCAGCCAGCTACAGCGAAAATGCAGAAAATAGCCTAGGACAGCCCAGCTGTTTGCAGCATGCCCCGCCGGCGCGCGCCACTCGCCTGCTGAGCTCCGTGCGGGCCCCCTGCGAGCGCTTGCCATGCCATGCTGCGCCCTGTGCCTATGCCACTGCTGCCCCATGCACGATAGCCTGCTGCACACCCTGACACTTACCCCTTTTGGCCACCTTTTTTAGCCATGTTTGGCCACCCTCTTGAGTTATTTTTGGTTACCTTTTTGGGCCACGTTTGGCCCCTCTATTGAGTTATGTTTGGCCACTCTCATGGACCATATTTGGTCACTTCTTTAGACAATTGTTGGTGGACTTTTGGACCTATTCTTGGCCTATGTCTTAGGAAATTTGGGGGCCCATTTGGGCCATTATTTCAAGGCTTGTTTAGAGAGACTTTGGGGTTGTTTTGGGAGCCATTTTTGAATATGACTTAAACTATTTTAAACATTAATTGGGAGGGAGGTTTGAGTGACATTAGGAGACCATTTTAGTTAAGTTACATGATAAGCCTTCGTTTCTAATTTTGGGGAAAACATAGGGGAATGAATGCATAATCAACTAAATCCACCTTAGTGACTTTTCACTTACTTTTCTTCTTTCATTTCACTCACCCCTCGGGTTTGTGAAAATTTGGGGCGTGACAATTATTACAACATATTCATAACTTGAAGTTATGTCTAGTAACAAACCAATTGTAAAACCATACAATTTCAAGTACACATAAAATCAATAAACTGGAATTAACTAAGTACTATATCCCATAAATAAAATTGATGTATATAAAATGTGAATACACGTGTAATACTCAAAATTATAATTACATACTAATTGACAAGAACTTGAATATAAGGATCTCAAATAAAAAGTATGATTACATTTGAGTATGTATGTGTACTATGACATCATTAACATAAATCAGTGCATAAAATAAACATAGGTGTGTTTATTGTGATTACCATTGAATATGATATACCAAAATATGATTATGAGAGATACAAGTTAACAAAGGAATAAATTGTGGATGTATGTATATTGGGTTAGGAACTTAAGTATGATTTTGTAGAAGTTGTATACAAAATGGGCTCCTTAGAGCATTGTGTTTGCCACCTAGACATTGTATAAAGGGTGATATATATACCATGTATAAATAAAAGTGTAACTAAGTGGCACAAGGA
Organism: Nyssa sinensis; assembly: GCA_008638375.1. NCBI lineage: Eukaryota > Viridiplantae > Streptophyta > Magnoliopsida > Cornales > Nyssaceae > Nyssa > Nyssa sinensis. The sequence continues at coordinate 25,596,920 of CM018043.1, read as the reverse complement.
GTGCATCAAATTGAGATATCATAACATTATGGGTTTAGGAGCTTGTATGCCTAATTAAGTCTATGATTGTTCGATAAATACTGAACGTCCTATAAATTGATTTTTATGTGCTAGGTGTTTAAGATATGAAGCATATTGGACATAAATAAGTTGCATAAATTAGGACATTTCATACAACTTAGAAATGTGATAAATTTAAAATTGAAAGGAGAATTCAAGCTTTTAAAATTCATTTCATGATAGTTAGGCAATGTATTCAAATAGGTTGGTTAGTGATCTAGGGGAGATCATATTAGATTAAATTTTGACTTATGTTTCCTATGGTGGTGGCCAAGTTGGATGACACCACACGGGATCTAGAAAATATTAGGGATATTCAAAAAATAAAGATGGATTGGTAACATGAATTTATATATATTTTCTATGCTTGTTACTATATGTTAGGTGTTAGAACATAATAATGAGTGTCATCGACTTGTATCATTGTTAGCCCTTAAGCATGAATGTGCTTGGACATATGAGTACAATGGATCTTTGATAGTTCTGTGTTATTGATTAGAAAGAGCATGAGTATGTGTTGCTTGGATACTCAACTACGAGAGTATGTTAACCATATTAAAATGGATCTATATGAAAAAATGTTATACATAAATGAGAAAGCAATATAGATGGTGCGAGAACTTTTACATTTAAAATTGTTAAAACACTATAGGAGTAATGAATTTCATGGGAAAAAGTATATGATTTTGGGTTGGGTGCAAACAGTAATGTAATTAGATAACTGTGTGCTAAGTATATATTTGATATGTGAGTATTGCTCACTAGCATACATAAATATGTATGAATAGAAGGAAATGAAGTATAGAATGGCGTGTCACATTATTTAGGAATGCATTTGCAAGTGGAAATAGTGTTTTGATTTAGTGACGTTTAAAGTGGTAACCATTTTGGAAGGTACAATGTGGAGATGGAGAAATGTAAGGAGTAGTTGAGTAGTGAGTAAGGTAGGCAGGATTGACGGTAGTTTTGTTGGAATTAGGGAAAATGAGGAATTTTTTTTTCTTAAGTCAGGATGAATCACCAAAGATCGTGTGAACTTTTTAGATAGAAAATAAGTAACTGTAAGGTACTGTTTAGATATATGTATACACATATACAAAACCCTAAGGGATTTTGAAAAACAAAAATCAAGATTTGACCAGTGTAGGTAATTACAGATAGTAAACTATGATTGACAAGATAAGTCGGATTGTGAGTGTTTCACTTAGCATCAGAAGCATGCTAAATCGATACTTAGTATTAGAGAGGCTTGTAGAATCTGGTAATGGTATGGTATGGTAAGTTAAGTGTCAAATTAGGTGACAGGTCCGATGTTACAAGTGATGGTTACGCGCCCATCACCCAGTAACTTAGGAACTAATATTCATGAAGGGCACTCCTTATCCGCTGGAGTTATGTGTTTCGATTTAGGGTCGGACTCAACCGAGAAATGTTAATTGTATTAGACATTTATGTAGAGGGATTTTATAGAGTTATAATATCTGAATTGTAGAGCCAGATTCATGTTCGATACTATATTAATGGACATGACCGTATTGGAAAAACAAATTTGGCATAAATTAATTGGAGACTCATCGATTCACAGTTGACTATTGTCAATAAAAAGTGATTGTACGTAATTCGGAGAGAAATTGTTTACTTCCTAGGTACCCAAAATGGGATTCATTACATATTTTTATTGATTTTGAATAATGTGAGTGACCTAGTTGTTTGTTACCAAACTTGATTTTTAGTAATTACGAGGATGTTCACCTAGAATTAACACCGATGGAATAGGAATTCTAGGAATTTATTTTAGACCACTCGTTTGAGTTATTGCTTTATAAAGAGATTGAATCTAGTTACCGAATTATCTATACATTGTGGTGATCACATGCACCTTTTTATTTTATTTGGATTAACAAATGTGCATAAGACATTTATAGGTTTTATGAAGTATGATTTTGTCATGTCCCGAATTTCCACAAACCAAGGGAGTGAGTGAAATGAAATAAGAAAAGTAAATGAAAGACCATTAAAGTGGATTTAGTTGATTATACATTCATTCTCCCACGTTTTCCCAAAATTAGAAATGAAGACTTGCTATTTGACTTAACGAAAATGGTCTCCTAATGTCACTCAAACATCCCTCCCAATTAATGTTCAAAATAGTTTAGGTCTTGTTAAAAAATGAATTCCAAAACAGCCCCAAAATATCTCTAAAAATGTCTTGGAATAATGGCCCAAATGGGCCCCAAACGCCTCAAGGCATGGGCCAAGAATAGGTCAAAAGGTCCACCAAAATTGGTCGAAGGAAGTGGCCAAACATGGCCCATAAGAGTGGCCAAACATGACCCAATAGGGTGGCCAAACATGGCCCAAAAAGGTGGCCAAACATGGCCCAATAGGGTGCCCAAATATAGCCCAAAAGGGAGCCCAAACATGGCTCAAAAAGGTGGTCAAACATAGCTTAAAGAGTGGCTTAAAAGGGTGGCCAAAGGTGGATGTTAGGAGGTGTCAGGCTGGGTGCACAGGGGGCTGGGCAGTAGGGCGCGCACATGGGCACAGGTACGCGTGTGGGCGAGCAAGGGGCACAAGGCGCGGGGCAGGTAGGGCGTGGGCCCGTGCGCGTGGGGCCCGCGATTGGGTAGGGCTGGACCAAAATCTAATTTTTTTTCTTTCAGGTTTGCTGTAGCTGGTTATGTCTGAATTTCTCTGTCCAGCAGCCAATTTTCTCAGTTTTTCAAAATTTTGCAAGCTACTTTTTCTCCATTTTTAGCTTATTTATTCAAGGTTTTTAACCCCCCCTTGGCACTTTTCCCACCTATTTAAAATGTGTTTTACACACCTAAGAAACCTTATAATTTTTCAAAATTTTAGCATAGTCCCCTTTGTTTTCTAAGTTTTTTTCCTATCAAATATTCATGATGCTTCATATAAATAAGGATTCCCACATTCCATCCTCACATAATGGCCACGATCTCATAGAAATTAAACATACATCATTTAATTATATAATCTATCATACATACACATGTACTTGAATTTAAAGGTCACAGCTTCATGCTCATCACACTTTTTAAGGCTTTACCCATTGTGTTCATAATATACAAGGTTTTTACAATTCGTTACATATGTCTTTGGGACTTATTCCGTCATGTAACTCAAAAATTATGCCCTAAGGCAAAATATCTTTCGTGGTTCATTTCTCTCCCCGTTCTTCAAGACTTCATCAAGTCTCAAGTACTGGGAGCCTCATCTAAAATATGATATCCCACGAAGGGTCAACTCAACTGCTAGTATGACATAATGCTAATGCAAAGAACAAAGTTAAGGCATAGGCATGTGCAAAGTGTACATTTATAATCTATATGTTTTCCAATTCATCAATGTAATGCAATGGCAATTTGCATGACACACCCATGCAAACTCTATGCCACACCCATGTCTCGCTTCACGACCCTTCCCTGTTGGCATGCAAACACCAATCGTATGTCTCGTTTCACGGTCCTCTTGTTGGGCTTGCGAGTACCAATGGCCAATTTTGGGTTTTTCACCATATAATCTACACCCTCATAATGCATAGCACCAAGTGCTCAGCCCACACTATGTTTTCAAAGAATCACCATATGTCAATATGCCTTGATTTTTCTGTGCAATTTCAATGAGGCATTTTATCAAATACATGACATACACCTTAAATCATACATCATCCATAAAGTAAACTATAACTTTCAAACCACACAACTTCTTCCATATGAACATATGCTATGTCACGCTCCGAATTTCCACGAACCCGGGGGTGAGTGTAACGAAACTAAAAGACAATAAAATAATAAGAAAATAAAGGACAATCATATGCATTCCAATACCAACTCCATTCAGGTTTTGATACAATTTCATAACCTTATCCATTGCTTCACAACATATTAATTAAACATGCATAGTTTAGGGCTTATGCCCTTGTACAATATCAATACATGCCCCAAGGGCCAAATACTCTAAGTTCTTTCTTTCCATTAAAACATCACCGAATCTCATGTAGCCGGAGCGTCATCTGAAATGGTATCCCACTGAATGGGTCAGCTCAATTATTGGTATAATATAATGCTAATGCAAGAAACAAAATTAAGGCGTGGCATGTGCAAGTGTACATTTATATCTAAATGTCATTCAATATCATCAATGCAGTACATGAACAGTATGCATGACACACCCATGCAACTCTATGCCACACCCATGTCTCGCTTTACGGACCTTCCCCGCAGGCCTGCAAATACCTCAATATGTCTCGCTCCACTGTCTGGACCCTGTTTGGCATGTGAGTACCAATGGCCGATTTTGGATTTTTCACCACAGGATCTACACCCTCATAATGCACAGCACCACGTGCTCAACTCACACCATGTTCCAAGGAATCACACTATGCCAATATGCTCTGATTCCACTATGCCATGATGTAATCTCAACAAAGCATCTTATCCATACATGAAGCATACTTTAAATAATGTATCACACAATAACATTCCAATCACAAAATCCCATCATCAAGGGTACATGCCATACATAGTCCATTTAAACACATGCTTTAGATTATACATTTCATAATCTCAACAATTCTTGAAATATAATTCACATATTATGCTAACACATGGAATATACAAATAGTCATGATTCACATCCATCACTTAACCGAATTTTTCAAAAAGATAACAAGAAACACTTAAGCATATAACCAATCAAACAGATATGTGAATCATCAAGTCAGTAAGGCAATTATCCCTAACTTAATCCTATTTCTTACTTAGCACAATATATCATACCTGACGGGTCAGTCTCAACTCAAAAAGTCATACTCGTAGAGTAGCGGAACTACAACAAGAATGCAAAAGGTCAAATCACATTCTCTTTGCCTTTCGGTGTTCCTAAAATCATGAAATATAACTCAGTTCATTTGCTACTTGAATTATGCTATTCATCAAATTTTATGTCTTTATTTTATGAGTTTTTATTTTGCCAAAATAAATTCTACTATTGAGTCCGGAACGTCGAAGAAAGTTGGTTTAGGCTTTCGTAGAATTAATTTGGACATCGCAGCTAAAAAGGGTAAAACGGTCATTTTGTACTTTTACGGGTTCTTACATCTTGAGACCTCTTTTCACAAATAAGACTCTACGTTTGAGTCCAGAATAGTTGAGATAATAAAATTTCACTATTGTTTTACTTAAATCGGAGTTCGTTGGACTACATTTCAACTCAGGGGCATTTTGGTATTTTTTTTTTAATGTTATTACGGGTTTTTTATTTTTCGGGACCCCTTCTTGAGTCACGGACCTCATCGTTGGATTCAGAAGGTCTAAGATAGTCAGAATACATATATGACTTGTCTAATTTGGACTCCGGGCCATTTTCGGGGTATTTAATTTAATTTAATTAATTAAATGGGATTAAGTATAATATATATATATATATATATATATATATATATATTGGGTGCATAAAAGGACACGGGATTGTCCTGTCCAAGCTGGCTCCACGCGCCACACTCCACACGCGTGCCCTTGGTTCGAACCTTGTTAGTCGCATTCCCCCACCCTTTTTTCTTTCCCATTTATTCTTTCTTTAAACATTCTTTTTCTCTCTTATGCGGCCCATGTCCTGAAGCCCAACACTAAAAAAAAGAACCCAATGAGTTGAAATAAAAACAGGCCCAAAGGTTTAAATAAAACAGGCCCAAACTCAAGTTTTAAACTTTTAAAACTCTCTCTCCCTCAACGATACCCCGGTCGTCTTCTCTGGTGACTTGGCCGGCGCCGGTCACCAAAAAACCGTAGTCCCTCTTATTTTTTTCACATTTTCTCACGTCAGTTTTGCATGGTTTTTGTTCCAAACTTCTCCCAGAAATCTAAGGATTTATTTAACGAGGTTTTTGACCCCGAAAACAGTGGATTCCCGACACCCAGGCCAGTTTCTCCGGCCACCACCCAAATTCTGGCGACCTCAAATTTTCAGTGATTTCATCACTGTTTTGCTTCTAGTTTCATCCTAATATTTTTCCTAAACTTGGGGGGGTCAAGCCTAGGTCATTTAGTTGAAGTTTCATGCATGAAATGATGGTAACCCGAGCGACTCTAACAACCTATAACTCTCTAGTTCTCCTTCATTTTTCAATGATTTCTCATGATTCTTTTTTGTAAAATTATCCACAGTTTATGATCAACAAGATACTAAAATAAACTTTGACTATCATGCTTTAAAAAAAATAACATAGAGGTTGGCCAACTTACCTTTATTTCCTGAATTTTCTCACTTCTCCCCTTGATTCTCCCCTCTTGTTCCAACTTGGATCAGCCTTTGAGTTTCCTCCCTTCTCCTCCTTCTCCCTCTTTCCCTCTCTCTCTCTCTCTCTCTCTCTCTCTCTTCACGAATTGGATGGTTGTGTGTCTATACAATCATGCATATGCATATATAAACATATACATGATCATTACAATTTTCTAGTTAACCACCAAGACACTCTTTCATAGCTTGTTGCAGTCACCCAAATAAGTGTTCTCCTGTGCCCCTGGCCTTCCACTGTTTGGCAGGTCATTATATTGCCACGCGTGTATGTATCTAACTATATATATACATATACATATTTAAATATTTTAAATACACATATACATATATACACCATTCACTATTCACACCCATCATATACACATACCTTAAAAAAAAAAAAATTTATTCCAAAAAAAAAAATCCAGGTCATTACATGTTATATACAATCAATTTAAATACATGTTCATGTTACATATTTACTATATTACCTATTCTTAAGGAACACATAATTACACAAAGCATCAATGCATTAAACAACCATATCTTCCAAAACACAAGGTCTATTCACATGAACACAAACCACAATGTAATAAATCAAACATATATTCAAGTTACATGTTCATCATTTTGAAAAATTCTTAAAGATTACAAAATACATAAAGTACCAACACATTGAATATATCATAACTTTCCAACTACAAGATTTTGTCTACATGAACATAAGTTAGAATACAATGAATTTTACCTATAGTCATGGTTCATGTTTGTCACTTTACCAAATTCCCAAAGCATATAAAGAACACACAAGTACATAAACAACCAACTCTAGGTTTTCAAAGCAACTATATCCTAAGTGACTTTCTAACAGCAAATAAACATATAAATCGTTCAATCAACTTATAAAACACTCCTAAACTTAACCCTATTCCTTACTTAGCAAAATATCATACCTAAAAGGGTTCTTATCAACCCTAGGGAGTTGTACTCGTTGTTCAGCCAAACTAATCGTTGAGAATGTAGCCCTTAACGTGGGGAACAACTTCCTAAAAGGAAGTCTTGTGAGAATCTTGGCCTAGAGATATGTTTTGGTGGCTTGAAACTTAGAAAACCCGAGGCTTTCTTCACTTTTCTCTCATGCACGAGCTGCTGTTGTATTCTCAGATGAAATAATGAATTTTTTTTTATCTCTAAGGGGCTATAGTTATAGTAAAGGGGCAAAAAGACCCTTTTGCCCTTAATGAATTTGGGACCCCGTTACACTACAACCCGTCCCGAAATGCCTCAATTCGACATTTTTCTTTAACCAAAGTTCTTAAAATTATTTTAAATGAAAGTTTTTTCCAAAAAATTTATTTTCGCTTGTTGGCGGTTTCGGTTGAACCCACCCGGGATGCCCTTTTGGTCCAATTTTTTCAATCTATCTCCGATTAAGCTCAAATTCTCACTGGAAGTGTATTTTAACATTCTAAGCATGTTTCTCTTTTATGGCATACTCAAATTATGTTTCTAAACATGACTTATGCTTAAATGATGCATGTATAGCGCCTTATCGGCAAACAGTGCATGAATAGTGTCCTTTCGGCAAAACAAAAAATTTACCCTAATTTTTTAGATCTCTACTTCCTTCCCCCATTAAAGAAATTTCATCCTAAAATTTAGAAATGTACCTCTTCAGCAAAATCTTAGAAAAATTAACACAAAACACGTTGCAACATGGAAACATGCAGCCTTACCTATGGGTCCTTCACCTCTCCCTTCCCCAGGCGATGTGAAATGCATTACCCTCTTCCCCCAAAGGAACCTCATCCACTTGGGCAGGCGTGCAGCGACGTGCAGACATCTCCACACTCCCTATTAGGGTTTAGTTCTGATACCATCTGAAACGGCCCACTCCACATGGCACAACGCATAATGAAATCCTCAAACATGATGGCTTATTATTGCCAATTTCCCAATTCCATCCAAGTATCATGACCCACCTCAATAATTCAACACAATAAAAATTCAAATTTCTCAACGCCCACAAGGATACCTCAACGTCTCTCAACATATGTGATGACTATCTAACTAACCACAAATTAAGCTATGCGATCATTTAAGTAATCCATCACGATGTCATCAATACATCACCTGCACCTCAATGTAATTTAATAATCCAATATTCTCTAAGTACTATAATTATCAACAAGACATCAACACCCTAATCTCAAAGTAAAGTCATCATCATCTACCTTAGTCCATATATATAACCGAGACTAAACATCAAGCATTAATAAAGATTAGCCTATTAATTTCAATCATATTTGTATCAATTAGATATCCGAACGTAGACAATGTAGTCTACATATTCTAAACATGAAACCTAAGGAAATATATCAAGGTTTAAAAAAAAAACAAGACATTAGAGAAGGTAAAAAAAATATATATCCCAATTTCATCTAAGATTATTCTAATTTATCACCTTTCTAATCAATATATCAAATAAGGTATCAAAAAAAAATGAGACTCTTAGTGAAACTCTTTACCAATTTTTAACTATGAATATATAAATCTATACACACATGTATCAAAACACACTTACATATTACATGATTAAGCATACCCTTATACATGCATTAATATCAATCTAGTCTGTATAGATATCACAGTCTTAATCCCGTAACCTAAGAATATTGGGTACTAATCTAGCATAGATATATAGAATCAACAAGCAACACTCAACAGCTAACACGTAGCCTACCATATAAACACTTAAGCATAGGATCCATCCTAAGGATATACCTATACATAAATAAGCATACAACTTATCATATAGGTAACTAGGCAAACAACTGATCCTATGGATATCCAGGCTTATAGCCTATCTTATATATAACTAAACATATAGCTTATCTCATAAATCACTAGGTCTAATACATAGATATAAGCATCTAGTCATAGTTGATCAATAATCAAGCATACCACATACCCCCAAGCAAATCAAGAAAATAAGCACATTGTACAATCATACATACTAAAGTAACAAGCACACACATAATCATGTAATCTAAACTAGCCTAATTAACTTAGGGTCTAACCTCTCCCAACTCATGACAGAGTCAATCCTAGAAGCATCCACTGACACTCCACCACTTGATACAACATGGCTTAGAAACCGTATCTCTTGAAGCCAAAACTCACACTTCGAGAACTTAGCAAACAAATTATGCTCCCTCAAAATTTGTAATATAGTCCGTAAGTGAAAGGTATGCTCCTCCTTAGAAGGTGAATAAATTAGAATATCATCTACAAAGACCACTACAAATTGATCTAAATAAGGACTAAAGATGCGATGTATCAAGTCCATAAATGTCGCCGGGGCATTCGCCACACCGAATGGTATAACTACAAACTCATAATGGCCATAACGAGTGCGGAAAGCTGTCTTTGCCACATCCTCCTCCCGTACTCTCAATTGATGATACCCAGATCGAAGGTCGATCTTCGAGAAACATCTCGAACCCCTAAGTTGATCAAAAAAGTCATCTATCCTCGATAACAGGTACTTATTCTTGATAGTAACCCAGTTCAGTCTCTTATAATCCACACAAAAAAGTAATATCCCATCCTCCTTCTTCGCGAACAATGCCGAAGCACCCCACGGCGAAGTACTAGGACGACTAAACCCTTACCCTGTAAATCAGTCAACTACTCTTTCAGCTTCCTCAACTTAACTGGAGCCATACGGTAAGGTGGAATGGAGGCATAGTGCCTGGGATAAGCTTTATCGTGAACTCTATCTCTCGTCTCGGCGGTAGACTAGTTAAGTCATCCAGAAAGACATCTGGGAACTCATCCACTACGACTGGCGGTAATACGCTCTTTGTAACCCCACTCCCTATCTGCTATCAAACTAGCCAACAAATAGTTATAACTTCCCAAACTCCTCGAGTCATACAAGGGTGGAACTAAAAAAATTCCCATGATCCCCCAAAAATAAAAGCTATCTCCGTCAAGAGTACACATAGTCACTCTCCCCCTGTAGTAGTCTATACTCGCTCGAAAAGCAAACTACCAATCCATCCCCAATATAATATTTATTATTTAGGTCCAGACAATACAATCATTTATAACTTTATCCAAACCAATCAGATTCATTCATAACTTTTTACCCACACATTTTTTTAAAATGACAAGTGCAAATCACCATTCACTCATAAGTTATATAACAATCCAAGCTCTCAAGTTCTAATGCCTCAACCATAATATTTTCACTCCATGTATATTCACACAATTCGCTTCTTAAACACAAGATTCATATTCAAAAATTTGTATCATCCAACTTTTAACCTGATATACAATTTTCTCTTAAACAACAATCAATATTTACTGTTTATTCAATCATAATTCTCGAATCAACCTTATAAACTAAGCTAGAACTAGGTTCATAATTCACACCTCAATTTGGGCCATTTTATGCAACTCATTATTTTCACAAGGCTTATATTCACAAGTTCATTTAATCAATCCATTATTCTCATCACAACTAGTATCGATCATCTTATAGGACTAGGTAGGTCAATAGTATCCATCACTAGGTTACCTCCACAACCCACCATAATATAACATATTCCAATTCAATAAAGAAATCATTACAACCCCTAACTTTCAGATTCATCTCACTTGAACTTATCAATATTCATCCTAAGCACGAAATCAAAATTCAATTACATCATAACCAGGATTAATCCATATCAACATTTTCAAATTGTTCATATTTATACATTTTTCCTTAGACAAGAGATCATCAATCATCACTTGATAACCTAACACATTCCATAAACCTACTTGTTTACTCATAATTCATAAAACTCACGTCTACCACCTCTACCCATTGTTTACAACAGACAAATAACACTGAATTCTAACACAGCCTTTCGCAAGAAAAATTCATTTAAGCAATACAATATACATATACTCAAGTTATTACTCAACCCTAAATGAATGCTATTCAAAAGGAATACATCTTTCCATAGGAGAGTTTAACACAAGGATATCTCCAAAATTTTTGGTACAAATACTCTGAGCATCCACTGTCCAGTCCATACACAAGGATCTCCACAAGTCTCAATTCTTACCTTACCATTCAAGGTCTTATGTGTCTTTTAATTTACGGTTTACTACCCTATAGACATTTGTTCCTTTAAAATTCTATAATTCTTTTATTATTTCTCACTTTTATAGCTAGGTGATAACCCTTCATGGATCACATTAGACATAGGCATTTAAAAGAACATCAAGCATGTACATGTCAACTATTTACACTTCACGAGCAACAACTATAATATGTCACAACATACACATAACAAGTCTCTTACACATTGCACAATGCTTACCAAAATTTCAAATCATGTGTCGCGGCCCTATTGTGTTCAACAACACCCCACGATCTCTAAGTATTCGAACCTAAGCTCAGATACCACGTTTCAGAGCCTATACACTACACCATGTTTACAAAAATTTTCAAATTATGTATCGTGGTCCCATTGTGTTCAACAACACCCTACGGTCCCTAAGTATTCGAACCTAAGCTTTGATACCATGTTGTCACGCCCCGAATATCCACAAAGCCGGGGAGTGAGTGAAATGAAATAAGAAAAGTAAATAAAAGGCCATTAAAGTAGATTTAGTTGATTATGCATTCATTCCCTCACATTTTCCCAAAATTAGAAATGAAGACTTGCTATTTGACTTAACCAAAATGGTCTCCTAATGGCACTCAAACATCCCTTGAAAGACCTGAAAAAAAAAATGAGAATAATTTTTTTTTTTTTTATATGATAGAGCACTATTTGAATGTCTCAAATTTTTAATTAATTATATTTAATTTAGACTGTAAAATTAACGAAGCACACCGGGATTGTTTAGTTAAAAGAATCGACTACACGAAAATACATGTATGCGTACACGCGTATATATATAATTATGGATATATATATATATATATAATATTCTTATATATATATATATATGCAAATGAATAAATATACATAAATATACATGTAGGTATATAAATGTGTGTAAGTGTATAATTATGTATAATTAAGTGTATGTGTATATATGTATATACATGTGTACCCAAAATAAATGGATATAAAAAGAAGAACAAAATAAAATAAAGTGTAGCATGAATGCAAGTGTGTGTGTGTCGGTTGGTGTGTGTGTGTGTGAGAAATATAATATGTATATATATATATATATGACACAAAACACACACAACCCCAATTAATGCAAATCAGAAATGGGGTGTGGGTGATTGTGTGTGTAAGCGAATGTGCAGAGTGTACAGTGTATGTGTATATGTGTGTGTATATATATATATATATCAACACCTGAGGGCAACAGGTGAGAAAAGGGTGTTGCTTGTGGGAAGAGAGTAAATGAGTGTGTTGTGTGCATAAAATAGAGCAAGCTAGACCTGTGTGATGAGTGTGTGTTCGGGTAGAGAGGAAAACTGAGGTAGAGAGAGAAAGTGAAAGAAGAAGGAGGAAGAAGAAGAGGAGGAATGAAAGGTTGTTTGCATGGCTACCTGACCTGAAGGAGACCACAAATCCTCAACCAAGGAGAAGAGAAGGAGACACCACTGTTGGAAGGTATAAAACACAAAACCCAAAGATTTTCTCTCTCTAAATATCCCTTGTACAGAAGCTATTTTAAAGCTTTTATCTTGAATGCATAAGCCTTGCTGACATTAAAGGATTATCAGACTTAAGTTTAGAAGGCCAAAAGGGCTTGAGAGACCCTAAACCATGAAGAACCACCATGGGAGGACCTTTGTGGGACCAGGTCTGAACCGACCCAAGCCAAACTGATTTTGGCTTGTTGGGACCTGACATAGATGCTCTGGGGGTTAGGAAAATAGTGGCCTGCGACCACGAAGACCAAGTATGGCCATAGAAAATTAGACATGCAGGTTTCGATTTTTAGCTGCACTTTTCATAACTTGAGGTAGAACCTGATTTTGAGAATGGGCGCTTGAACCCCATGACGAATAGGTCACAACAGAAGAAGTCCCACAAGCTTTGGGCCAAAAAAAAGCATGTATGGATCAGTTGTAGGTTCGGTTATCCCACCATAGACCTAACATTTGAGCTCGTTCCAATCCACAAAACAAATGTCAAGGTGTTTATTAAGCTTCTAGAAACACCTTAGAATCAATAACAGTGGAAATGCATGGCCAAAAACTCACGAATTTAGCTTTTAAGATTTTCGGTTTTAGGGTTACCGTTTATCGTCTTGAGGAAGACAATGAACAGTACCAAACACGGGTCGGATAGGATTTGGGGTTGGGTCGGAACCTGACCGGATATAAGGGGTAAGTTGAACTATGTCATTTTAGGCGTTAAGTTTTAAAAATTTAAAGTTCAATTGGGATTGTTTGGTTACAGCTATAGGAAATTGAAATTGGGTTGCTCCTAACCCAACCGTGGATAAGTGGCTTAGCCACTGTTCAGTTTAAAAATAAAAGGAAAAAGGGGTGGGGGACTACTGCTCGTGGGATTCGAACGGGGGACCGAGTATAAGGAGGGTGTGCACGTGACCACTTGGATAGGCATCACCTGTGTTAACCCATTCGCCAAAAAAAAGATATATATACTATATAAATAATGTATAAAATGGAATAAAATAAAAAGGGGTTGCGCGCCCCAAGAGTCGACCCTAAGACCTGTGGGTTGGGTGAGGTGCGTATGCCCAGTGAGGACAGGACAATCCCGTGTCCTCTTTGGGCAGAAATATATATATATATATATATATTATATAATAAAAATAAATAATTAATTAAATTAATTAAATAATAGCAAAATGGCCGGAGTCCAAATGAAACAAGTTATTAGTGTATTTTGACTATCTTGGACCTTCTAAGACCAATGGTAAGGTCCGTGTTGTGAGACGAGGTCCCAAAAATAAAAGACCCGTAAGAACACTAAAAATTACCAAAATGCCCCTAAGTCAAAGCGTATCCAAACAAACTCCGATTAAAATAAAAGAATAGTGAATTTTTATTATTTCGAGCAATCCAGACTCAACGGTGGAGTTCGATTTATGAGAAGAGGTCTTGAGAAGTAAGAACCCGTGAAGGTACAAAATGACCATTTTACTCCTTTAGTACAGATGCCCGAATTGAATTTCGTAAAGGCCTAAACCGACTTTTTTCAAAATTTCAGACTCAATGGTAGAGTTTATTTTAGTAAAATAGGAACTCATGGTATAAAAACGTAAAATTTGATGAATAGCATAATTCAAGTAGAAATAAACTGAGTTATGTTTCGTGATTTTAGGAACACCGAAAGGCTAGAGAAGGTAGTCTAGGCCTTCAGGTTGGAGATAGTAAAAGGGACAGCATTCTCATTGATTAGTTCGGCTACATAGCGAGTACAATTTCTTAGGGTTGAGACCAACCCATCAGGTATGATATTTTGCTAAGTAAGAAATAGAATTAAGTTTATGAGTGATTTCCATGTTGATTTAATGATTCATATGTTTTTGTGCTTATGTGCTCCTTGTTGTTTCCTTGGGAGTTTGGTTAAGTGATAAACGTGAACCATGATTATATGTATGTTCCATGTGTTGGCACAGTATGTGATTTATATTCTTCAAGAATTGTTAAGATTGTGAATATGTAATTTGAGCACGTGTTTAAATGGAATGTGTATGATATACACACATGAGGAATGAATTTTTTTGATTTGAATGTTATTGTATAATGCATTATTTAAAGCATGCTTCATGAGTGGATAAAGTGTTTCAGTGAGACTGCATTACTGCATGGTGGAATCAAGGCATATTGGCATGGTATAATTCTTGAAAGCATAGTGTGGGTTGAGCACGTGGTGCTATACATTATGAGGGTGTAGATCCTATGGTGAAAAACCCAAAATTGGCCATTGCATTGGTGCCTAGTATCCAATGGATGCGATTCATAAACGGGACATTGGTACTCAGGATCCATCGAAAGTGAATCCGTAAATGAGACATGGGTGTGGCATAGAGTTTGCATGGGTGTGTTATGCATATTGTTCATATACTGCATTGATGATTAAGAGACATGTAGATATAAATGTACACTTGCACATGCCACGCCTTAATTTTGTTCCTTGCATTAACATTGTGTCATACTAGTAGTTGAGCTGACCCATTCGTGGGATATCATATTACAGATGACGCCCCTAGCACTTGAGACTTGAGGAAGTCTTGCAGAGTAGAGGAGACATGAACTTAAAAGGATAATGGGCCCTTGGGGCATATTTTGAGATGTAAGGGCTTAAGCCCAAATGACATGTGAACGATATGTTTATGAGATGTACTTTATGTGTTTATATGTTGAAGTAAGTGAATGTCTATCTAATTGAATCCATTTAAATTGTCTTTGCTTTCCTTTTCTTTATTGTTTTCACTCACTCTCCGGGTTCGTGGAAATTCGGGGTGTGATAACGTGGTATCAGAGCATAGGTTCGAATACCTAGGGATAGTGGTAGAAGTTTAGACCTTAAGTTATTTGAGGGTAGTTTGGGTAGTATGTTTTATGTGCACATGTTGCATAGGTGTGCACGAGTATGCACTATAATTGATTTTTTGATTGACTAAGAGCATGTGATTGTTTGACATAAGGGTTGACTAAGATTAGAAACTCATGTCTATGTGATAGACTGTGTATTTTATGGGATGGGCCGTATTCCTAGTTAATTGTGATATAGATTATGCACTTAGTTATCTATACGGTAGGTCGTATGCCTAGTTATTTATGGGATAGGCTATAGACCTAATTATCTACCTGGTTGGCTGTGTTCTTATATATATGTATATGTATGCTAGGTTAGTACCCGATATTCATGGATTATAGTACTATGACTATGATATTTATATAGACTGGATTGGTCTCAAGTCTTGCGTTACAGCTGATGGATGGCGCCCCATCAGCCAGTAACAAATGGAGTTGTGATCCATGAAGGATTATTACCTAGTTATAAAAGTAAGGAATAATGAAATAATTATAAAAACCTAAAATGAACAAGTGTCAGTGTGGTAGTAAACCGTAAATTAAAAGACACATAAGATCTTATTATACTAAAATAGGAATTTAGACTTGTGGAGATTTTTTTGTGTATGGACTAGATAGCGGATATAGAGATGTTCTTGTGTTAAACTCTTTTGTGGAGAGATGTATTATTTTGGATGGCATTCACTTAGGGTCGAGTATTGGTAGGCTAGTTGAACATTAGCATAACTAAGAGTATGCGCATATTGTATTGTTTAAATGAATCACTTCCTTGCGAAAGGCTGTGTTAGAACTCAGTGTAAATTGTTTAGTGTAACCAATAGGTCGGGATGGTTGACGTTAGTTATATAAGTGTTGATTAGGCGAGTGTCATAACATGTTATGTTTGTTACTTGAGAAATGTGAGTTGTTGACAAGTACATGCTTAGTGTTCGTTTAAATATCTATGTCTAATGTGAAAGGAGGTGTAAATATTTTTTTTTCTTCTTGGACTTGTAGACTCATGCCACCGTGAAGAACTTTGGTTAAAATAGAATGTCAAATTGAGGCATTTCGGGACGGGTTGTAGTGTAACGGGGTCCCGAACTCATTAAGGGCAAAAGGGTGTTTTCACCCCTTGGCCCCTTTATTATAAATAGGACCCTTTAGTGTTAAAATTACATAATATTGGTCTGAAAGAACATAGAAGGTCGTGCATGGAGGAAAAGGTGAAGAAAACCTAGGTTTTTCCAACTTTCCACCTTCCAAAACTCTTCTCTAGCCTTAGAATTTTACAAGGCTTCCTTCTAGGAAGTTGTTCCCCACGTCAAGGGCTACGTTCTTACCAATTGGTTCGACTACATAGAGAGTACAACTCCCTATGGTCAAGAAAAACCCTTTTAGGTATGATATTTTGCTAAGTAAAGAATAAGGATAAGTTTATGAGTGTTTTTATATGTTGATTGTATGACTTACATGCTTACTTGTTGTTAGAAACCCACCTAACATATAGTTTCTTTGAAAACCTAGGGTTGGTACTTTGTGTATGTGGTCTTTGGAAATTTGGTGAAGTGATGAACATGTAACTTGAATATATGTATAATTCATTGCATTCTAGCTTATGTTCATGTAGGCAAAGTCTTGTAGTTTGAAAGTTATGGTTGCTCAATGTATTAGTACTTTGTGTATTTGTGTAATCTTTGAGAATTTGTTTAAGTTGTGAACATGTAACATGATTATATGTGTAATTGATTAGATTATATGCTAAGTTCATGTAGACAAAGTTTTGTGGTTTAAAAGTTATAGTTTGCTTTATGTATGATGCATAATTTAAGGCATACCCCATGTGTTTGATAAATGCCTCATTGAAATTGCATAGAAAAATCAAGGCATCTTGGTATACGTGAATCTTTGGAAACATGGCGTGTGTTTAGCACATTGGTGTTATGCATTATGAGGGTGTAGATCCTTTAGTGAAAAACTCAAAATTGGCCATGGTACTTATGATCCAACGGGAACGGACCATGAAGCGAGACATACGATTGGTACTTGTGTTTTAACGGGGAAGGACCGTGAATCGAGACATGGATGTGGCATAGAGTTGCATGTGTGTGTCATGCATATTGCCATTGCATTACATTTATGAATTGAAAGTTATATAGCTATTAAACGTACACTTTGCACATGCAACGCTTTATCTTTGTTCTTTATATTAGCATTATGTCATACTGAGCCGTCATGCTTACCCTATACTGGGATTACATATTATAGATGAGACTCCCGGCACTTAAGACTTGATGAAGTCTTGAAGCATAGAAGGGGAAGTGGACTTTGAAGAATATTTCACCCTTGGGGCATAATTTTGGTGTGTAAGGGCATAAGTCCCTGAAATTTATTGTATGTTTAAAACTTAGACCTTGTGTAAGCTATGAACTAAATTTTATGACGGATTGTATGAAATTATGTAGTGAATTTAAATGAGGAGTATGGAGTTCCATGTAGTTACTTATTTTTAAAATACACTTGTGAATGTTAGAATTACACAATTGTATGAATAATTGTTTCATTAGGTGTTGTGTTGGTGTTGATGAGGATGATGAGGCGAAATGGAATGAGAAAATAGGTTACTAAACAAAGGAGACTATGGTGAAATTTTTTAAAATATAGGCAACTAGATTGAGTGGAGTGGAAGACCATGCCTAGATTTTTTAAGTAGAGAAATAAATAACTTAAGAAAAAAAGAAAAGGTAAGGAAATAAAAATAAGGGCCAATTAGTCCAAAAATTACTTAAGGTCGAAAAATAAGAAAAAAAATATAAAACGGTCATTTTACATGTTATAGGGCCCTACACCAAGTTTGGTGATGAAATAAATTGAAATAGGTATAAAAATGTCAAAATCAAGATTTTAGGCCAAAGTTAGAATTTTGGCACTATAGTATTTTAGCTACTGGTTTACTGTAGCAATGAATAGTAGATTAGTAGCCCAGTAGCCAGCAGCCTGCACGCACGTCGCGCGCACGAGCGCGCCTTCCGCGCCACCCGCAGGGAGCACCAATGCCCATGCTCCTCTCTACGCTCGCGCCTGTCCCATTACACCTCCTCGCGCACGCAACACTTGCACCCCCATGCCACCAGCCCTTGACCACTTTCCTTGGGCTATGTTTGGCCAATCCTTATGTAGAGACCTGAAAAATAAGGGTAAATTTTTCGTTTTGCCGGCAGAACACTATTTATGCACTGTTTGTTGATAGGGCACTACACATGCATCATTTTGATATAAGTCATGTTTAGAGGAATATTTTGAGTATTCCATAGAATAGAAATATTCTTAGAATGTTAAAATACACCTCTTGTAAGAATTTGAGCCTATTCGGAGACAGTTTGAAAAATGGACCAAAAATGGCATACCAGGTGGACCTGGCTAAACCTGCCTACAGGCGAAAATAAAATTTTTGGGAAAATATCATTTAAAATAATTTTAAGAACTTTGGTTAAAACAAAATATCAAATTGAGGCGTTTAGGGACGGGTTGTAGTGTAACGGGGTCTCAAACTCATTAAGGGCAAAAATGTCTTTTTACCCTTTGGCCCCTTTAGTATAAATAGAGAACTTAGGTTGCAAAATATACATAATTGGTCTGAGGAATGAGCAGCAGGTCGTGCATGGAGAAAAATGTGAAGAAAACCTAGGTTTTTTCAACTTTTACTTTCCAAAACTCATCTTTAGGCTTGGATTTTCACTAGACTCCCTTCTAGGAAGTTGTCCCCCACGTCAAGGGCTACATTCTCACAAATTGGTTTGGCTGCACGGCGAGCACAACTCACTAGGGTTGAGAAAAACCCTTTTAGGTATGATTTTTTGCTAAGTAAAGAATAGGGCTAAGTTGAGGAGTGTTTTATATGTTGATTGAGTGATTTATATGTTTACTTGTTATTAGAAATTCACTTAGGATGTAGTTGCTTTGAAAAACCTAGAGTTGGTAATTTGTTTACTTGTGTGTCCTTTGGGTTCTTTGAGAATTTGTCAAAATTATGAATATGTAACTTGAAGTTATGTTTGATTCATTACATTATGGCTTATATTCATGTGAATAGATCTTGTGTTTTGGAAGATATTGTTGTTTAATGCATTGATGCTTGGTGTAATTATATGTTTGTTGAGAATTGGTAAGATAGTGCACATGTGACTTGAACATGTGTTTAAATTGATTGTATATAGCATGTGTTCATGTGGAAGAAGTCTTGGGATTTGAAAGTTATAATTTATTTTATGTATGATGCATGATTTAAAGTGTATACCAAGTATTTGATAAAATATCCCATTGAGATTGCATAGAAAAATCAAGGGATATTGGCATGGTGTGAACCTTTGGAAACATAGTGTGGGTTAAGCACATTGGTGCTATGCATTATGAGAGTGTAGATTCTGTGGTGAAAAACCCAAAATTGGCCATTGGTACTCGCGATGCAACAGGGACGGACCGTGAAGCGAGACATACGATTGGTACTCGCATTCCAACAGGGAAGGGCCATGAAGCGAGACATGGGTGTGGCATAAAGTTACATGTGTGTGTCATGCATATTGCCTTTGCATTGCATTGATGAGTTGAAAAGTATATAGCTTATAAATGTACACTTTCACATGCCACTCCTTAACTTTGTTCCTTGCATTAGCACTATGTCATACCAACAGTTGGGCTAACCCTTTATGGGATATCATATTACAGATGAGGCCCCCGGTACTTGAGACTTGATGAAGTCTTGAAGAGCAGAGGGGAAATGGACCACGAAGGATATTTAGCCTTAGGGCATAATTTTTTCAGTTGTATGAGGGCATAAGCCCTAAGACATATGTAATGAATTTGTAAAAACCTTGTATAGTGTGGAAATAATGGGCAAGACCTTAAAATTGGAAGGAGCATGAGGTTGTGATGTTTCACTATTCAAGTATATGTGCATGTATGGAGGATTGTATATTTTAAATGATATATAGATGTTTAGTTGAATTAAAGGATATATTTGGTTGCTAATTTGAGAAATGATAGGCTGTGTTATGGAATATTAGGTGAAAAAAGACTTAGAAAACAAAGGAAACCATGCTGAAATTTTGTGAAATTAAAAGGTTTGTTAGTTGTGTGAAACACCCTAAATATAGGTGGAAAAAGTGCCAAAAATGAGGGAGTTAAAAACTTTGAGGAAATAGGCTAAAAAATGAAAAAAAAAAATTAGCTTACGAAACTTGGGAAAAAAATTTCAGAAAACAAAGAAAATTAATGCCGAAAATAGAGAAATTTTGCTGCAGTAAATACACTGTAGTTACAGTGAACCTGCAGGCAATAGCTCAGGATATGCCCCTGCTGCACGGCCAGCCCATGCGCACGCCCAGCCTGCCGCACGCACGCCTGCAGGCCCCGTTCCATGCCCCGCGTGCGCGTCTTGCCCCTTGCGCGCCCTGCGCATGCTGCAGCCAACCTGCTGCCTTGCCCCCATGCGCACCAGCCCTGACAACCCCCTGACACCAGCCTTTGGCCACCTTTTTTAGCCATGTTTAGCCACCCTTTTGGACCATGTTTGGCGAATCCTTGGGCCATGTTTGGTCACTTCCTTAGACAAATTTTGGTAGAGTTTTTGGCCTATTCTTGGCCTATGTCTTAGGGCATTTGGGGCCTATTTGTGCAATTGTTCCAAGGTATATTTAGAGACATTTTAGGGCTATTTTGGAGACCATTTTTGAACATGACTTAGACTAGTTTTGGATATCGATTGGGAGAGACATTTGATTGACATTAGAAGACCATTTTGGCTAAGTCTAATAGCAAGTTTTCATTCCAAATTTTAGAGAAACATGGAGGAATAAATGCATAATCAACTAAATCCGTTAAACTGTCTTTTGTTTCCTTTTCTTAATTCATTTCACTCACTCACCGGGTTCATAAAAATTCAGGGCGTGACAACGTGGTATCAGAGCCTAGGTTCGAATACTTAGAGACCGTGGGGTGTTGTTGAACACAATAAGGCCGCGACACATAATTTGAAATTTTGGTGAGCATTGTGTAATATGTAAGGACTTGCTATGTGTATGTTATGATATATTATACTTGTTGCTTATGAAGTGTAAATTGTTGATAAGAACATGTTTAATATTCTTTTAATACTTATGTCTAATGTAATCTATGAAGGGTTATTACCTAGCTATAAAAGTGAAAAATAATAAAATAATTATAGAATTTTAAATGAACAAATTCCAATAAGGTAGTAAACCATAAATTAAAAGACACATAAGACTTGAGAATGCTAAAATAAGAATTGAGACTTGTGGAGATTCTTATGTATGGACTGGACAGTGGAGACTTAGAGTATTTGTACCTAAATTTTTGGGGATATTTTTGTGTTAAACTCTCTTATAGAGAGATGTATTATTTTTGGATAGCATTCACTTAGGGTTGAGTATTGGTAGACTAGTTGGACATTAGTATACCTTGAGCATGTGTATATTGTATTGCTTAAATGAATTTTCCTTGCGAAAGGCTGTGTTAGAACTCGTTGTTATTTGTTTATTGTAAAAAAAAATGGGTGGGGATGGTTGACGTGAGTTATATAAGTGTTGATTAGGCAAGTGTGTCATAACATATTATATTTGTTACTTAGGATTAGAAATAGATCGGCTAAATCCACCATTACATGTTGACACACCAGTTGGGGGTAGTGTGACACTGATGAGGGTCTGTAGAGATTACTTGATAGAGATAACTGATTATATCCTTTCTTTTGACTTCATTTTACTTGACATGTCTGGTTTTGATATTATATTGGGATGGATTGGTTGTTTGCTTTTCGGGCGAGTATAGACTGCTATAGGGAGAGAGTGACAGTGTGTACTCCTGAGGGAGATAGTTTTTATTTCATGGGGGATCGTGGGAATTTCTTAGTTCCACCCTTGTATGACTCAAGGAGTTGGGGAGACCATAGCTATTTATTGGCTATTTTGATAGCAAATAGGAGTGGGACTACAAAGAGTATATTACCGCTAGTAGTGGATAAGTTCCCAGATGTCTTTCCCGATGACTTGACTAGTCTACTACCGAGACGAGAGATAGGGTTCACGATAGAGCTTATCCCAAGCACTATGCCTATTTCCATTCCACCTTACCGTATGGCTCCAACTGAGTTGAGGGAGCTGAAGGAGCAGTTGACTGATTTATAGGGTAAGGGGTTTATTCGTCCTAGTACTTCACCGTGGGGTGCTTTGGCATTGTTTGCGAAGAAGAAGGATGGGATTACGTTTGTGTGTGCATTATAGGAGATTGAACAGGGTCACTATAAAAAATAAGTACCCGTTACCGAGGATAGATGACTTGTTTGGTCAGCTTAGAAGTTCAAGATGTTTCTCGAAGATTGATCTTTAATCGGGGTATCATTAGTTGAGAGTACGGGAGGAAGATGTGGCGAAGACAGCTTTTTGCACTCGTTATGGCCATTATAAGTTTGTAGTTATGCCATTCGATGTGACAAATTCCCTAGCGACATTTATGGAATTGATGCATCGCATCTTTAGCCCTTATTTAGATCAGTTTGTAGTGGTTTTTGTAGATGATGTTATGATTTATTCACCTTCTAAGAAGGAGCATACTTTTCACTTACGGATTTTATTACAGATTATGAGGGAGCATCATTTGTTTGCTAAGCTCTCGAAGTGTGAGTTTTGGCTTTAGGAGGTACAGTTTCTAGGCCATGTTGTATCAGGTAGTGGGGTGGTCGTGGATCCTTTTAGAATTGACTTTGTCATGAGTTAGGAGATGTTAAACCTTAAGTTAATTAGGGCTGGTTTGGATTACTTGATTATGTGTGTGCTTGTTACTTAGTATGTGTAATTGTACAATGTGCTTATTTTCTTGATTTGCTGGGAGTATGTGGTATGCTTTATTATTGATGAATTGGGGCTAGATGCATATATCTATGTAGTAGACCTAGTGATTTATGAGATAAGTTATATGTTTAGTTATCTATAAGATAGGCTATAAGCCTGGATATCCATAGGATCAGTTGTGTGCCTAGTTACCTATATGATAAGTTGTATGCTAATTTATGCATAGGTATATTCTTAGGATGGATCCTATGTTTAAGTGTTTATAGGGTAGGCTACGTGTTAGCTGTTGAATGTTGCTTCTTGATTCTATATTTCTATGCTAGATTAGTACCCAATATTCTTAGGTTACAGTATTAAGACTGATATCTATACGTTCAAAAAGACCCAAAAACATTAGACTGGATTGGTATCAATGCATGTATAAGGGTATGTTTAACCATGTTTGTATGTATGTGTGTTTTGATACATGTGTGTACAAATTTATATATTCATAGCTAAATTGGTAAAGAGTTTCACTAAGAATCTCATTTGTTTTGAGACTTTATTTAATATATTGACTAGAATAATGATGAGTTAGAATAATCTTAGATGAAATTGGAATATTTTTTTTTTACTTTCTCTAATGTTTTGTTTTTTTTTTTTTTTTTTTGAACCTTGATATATTGCCTTAGGTTTCATGTTTGGAATACATAGATTACATTGTTTACATTCGAATATCCAGTTAATATATATATATATATATATGCTTGAAATTAATAGGTTAATCTTTATTAATGCTTGATGTTTAGTCTCGGTTATATATATAGACTAAGGTAAATGATGATGGCTTTACTTTGAGATTATGTTGTTGATGTCTTATAGATAATTATCGTACTTGAAGAATATTGGATTATTCGATTACATTGAGGTGCAGGTTATATATTGATGACATTGTGATGAATTACTAGATGATTGCATAGCTTAAATTGTGATTAGTTAGATGGTCATCAAATACATTGAGAGACTTTGAGGTATCTTTGTAGGCATTGAGTTTCACGCCCCGAATTTCCACAAACCCGGGGAGTGAGTGAAATCAAATAAGAAATATAAAATGAAAGGCCATTAAGATGGATTTAATTGATTTCATGTTCATTTCCCCATATTCCCCAAAAATTTAAAATGAGAACTTACTATTTGACTTAACCAAAATGGTCTTCTAATGTCAACCAAATATCTCCCCCAACCAATATTCAAAATTTGTCTAAGTCATGTTCAAAAATGGCCTCCAAAATAGCCCCAAAATGTTCCTAGGACATAGGTCAAGAATAGGTCAAAAGGTCTACCAAAATTGGTCTAAGGAAGTGGCCAAACATAGCCCATGAGAGTGGCCAAACATGGCCCAATGGGGTGGCCAAACATAGCCCAAAAGGGTGCCCAAACATGTCCCAATAGGGTGCCTAAAAATGGCCCAAAATGGTGCCCAAACATGGCTCAAAAAGGGGCTAAGGGCTGGTGTTAGGGGGGTGTCAGGCTAGGACACAAGTGGCTGGGCAGCAAGTGCGCGGAGCAGGGCACGGCAGGGCGCAGCGAACGCTCAGGGAGCGTGGCATGCTCACTCAGGCGTGCGGGGCTATGGCTGGGCGTGGGCTGAGGCTATCCTAGTCTATTTCCTGCAGAATCACTGTAGCAACAGTGTATTTATTGCAGCTAAATTTCTCTGTTTTTAGCACTGATTTTCTCTGTTTTCAGAATTTGTTTCCCAAGTTTTGCAAGCCACTTTTTCCCATTTTTAGCTTATTTCTTCAAGGTTTTTAACTCTCACTTTTTGGCACTTTTCCCACCTATTTATAGGGTGTTTTACACATCTAACAAATGTTTTAATTTCAAAAAATTTCAACATAGTCCCCTTTGTTTTCTAAGTCTTTTCCTACCTAATATTCATAATACTTCATATAAATAAGAATTTATACATTCCATCCTCACTCGATAGCCATAATTTTATAGAAATTAAACATACATCATTTAAATATACAATCCACCATATGTACTTATATACTTGAAATTTAAATGCTACAAACTTCATGTTCATTACAAATATAAGGTCTTGCTCATTATTTTCATAATATACAAAATTTCTACAAATTTATTTCATATGGCTTAGGGCTTATGCCCTTATACAACTCAAAATATGCCCCAAGGGCCAAATATCCTATGTGGTCCAATTTTCCTCCGCTCTTCAAAACTTCATCAAGTCTCAAGTACCGGGAGTCTCATCTGTAATATGATATTTCACGAGGGGTCAGCACAACCGCTGGTATGACATAGTGCTAATGCAAAGAACAAAGTTAAGGTGTGGCATGTGCAAAGTGTACAATTATAATCTATATGATTTCCAATTCATCAATGCAATGCAATGGCAATATGCATGACACATACATGCAACTCTATGCCCAACACATGTCTCGCTTCACAATCCTTCCCCGTCAGCCCGCTAGTACTGTCGTATCTCTCACTTCACGGTCCGCCCCCGTCAGCACGCGAGTACTGTAATTGGCCAGATTTTAGATTTTTCACCACAAGATCTACACCCTTATAATGCATAGCACCGAAGTGCTCAACCCACGCTATGTTTCCAAAAATTCAAGTATGCCAAGATGCCTTGATTTTTCTATGCAAGTTCAATGAGACATTTTATCAAATACATGGTATACACCTTAAATCATGCATCATCCATAAAGTAAATTCTAACTTTCAAAGCACACAACTTCTTTCACATGAACATATGCTATATACAATCAATTTAAACACATGCTCATGTTACATGTTCACAATATTACCAATTCTCAAATAACACATAATTACACAAAGCATCAATGCATTAAACAACCATATCTTCCAAAACACAAGGTCTATTCACATGAACATAAGTCACAATGTAATGAATCAAACATATCTTCAAGTTACATGTTCATCATTTTGACAAATTCTCAAATAACTCAAAGAACACACAAGTATACAAATTACCAACTCTAGGTTCTTCAAAGCAACTATATCCTAAGTGACTTTCTAATAACAAGTAAACATATAAATCACTCAATCAACATATAAAACACTCCTATAACTTAACCCTATTCTTTATTTAGCAAGATATCATACCTAAAAGGGTTTTTCTCCCCCTAGGGAGTTTTGCTCCCTGTGCGGCCAAACCAATTGGTGAGAATGTAGCCCTTGACATGGGGAACAACTTCCTAGAAGGAAGCCTTGTGAGATTACAAGGCTAGATATGTGTTTTGGTGGCTTGAAACTTAGAAAACCCTATATTTTTCTTCACTTTTCTCTCCATGCACGACTTCTGCTTCTTCTCAGACCAATTTCTGAGATTTTTTATCTCTAATGGGCTGTATTTATACTAAAGGGGCAAAGGGGTGAGAAGACCCTTTTGCCCTTAATGAGTCCGGGACCCCGTTACACTACAACCTGTCCTAAAATGTCTCAATTCGATATTTTGTTTTAACCAGAGTTCTTAAAATTATTTTAAATGATATTTTCACCAAAATTTTATTTTCTCCTGTGGGTGGGTTTGGCCGGGTCCACCCGAGCCACCCGGGATGCCCTTTATGGTCTATTTTTGAAATTGTCTCCGATTAGGCTCAAATTTTCACAGGATGTGTATTTTAACATTATAAGCATATTTCTATTCTATGTCATACTCAAAATATGCTTCTAAATATGACTTATACCTAAATGATGCATGTATAATGCTCTGTCAGCAAACAGCGCATAAATAGTGCCCTACCGTCAAAATAAAAAATTTACCCTGATTTTTCAGATTTTTACATCGAGAAATTTACATTTTCATTGTGTTGAATTATTGAGGTGGGTCATGATGCTTGGATGGAAATGGAAAATTGGCATTGATAATCCATCATGTTTAAGGATTTCATTATGCATTGTGCCATGTGGAGTGGGCCGTTACAGATGGTATCAGAACCAGACCCTAGCAGGGAGTGTGGAGATGTCCGCATGCCGCTACATGCCTACTCAAGTGGATGAGGTTCCTTTGGGGGGAGAGGGTAATGGGAGAGGGTAATGCATTCCACATCGCTTGGTAAAGGGAGAGGTAAAGGATCAATAGGTAAGGCTGCACGTCTCCATGTTACAACGCATTTTGTATTTTGTATTTTTTTTGTCGAAGAGGTAAATTTCTAAATTTTGGGACAAAATCTCTTTAAGGGGGGAAGGATGTAGAGACCTGAAAAATCAGGATAAATTTTTCATTTTGCCAATAAAACACTATTTATACAACATTTGCCGATAGGGCACTACACATGCATCATTTAGATATAAGTCATGTTTAGAAGTATATTGTTAGCATTCCATAAAAGATAAATATGCTTATAATGTTAAAACACACCTCCTATAAGAATTTGAGCCTATTCGGAGATAGTTTGAAAAATGGACCAAAAAGAGCATCCCAAGTGGCCGGGTGGACCCGGCCAAACCCGTCCACAGGCGAAAATAAAATTTTTGGAAAAATATCATTTAAAACAATTTTAAGAACTTTGGTTAAAACAAAATATCGAGTTGAGGCATTTCGGGATGGGTTGTAGTGTAACGGGGTCTCGAACTCATTAAGGGCAAAAATATCTTTTTACCTCTTGGCCCCTTTAATATAAATAGAGCACTTAGGCTGAAAAATATACAGAATTGGTCTGAGGAATGAGCAGCAGGTCGTGCATGGAGAAAAATGTGAAGAAAACATAAGGTTTTTCCAACTTCTACCTTCTAAAACTCATCTCTAGGCTTGGATTTTCACAAGACTCCCTTCTAAGAAGTTGTTTCCCACGTCAAGGGCTACATTCTCACTGATTAGTTTAGCTGTATAGCGAGCACAATTCCCTAAGGTTGAGAAAAACCCTTTTAAGTATGATATCTTGCTAAGTAAAGAATAGGGGTACGTTAAGGAGTGTTTTATATGTTGATTGAGTGATTTATATGTTTATTTGTTGTTAAAAAGTCACTTAGGATATAGTTGCTTTGAAAAACCTAAAGTTGGTAATTTATATACTTTTGTGTCCTTTGGGTTCTTTGAGAATTTGTCAAAATTATGAACATGTAACTTGAAGTTATGTTTGATTCATTACATTGTGGCTTATATTCATGTGAATAGATCTTGTGTTTTGGAAGATATGATTGTTTAATGTATTGATGCTTGGTGTAATTATGTGTTCGTTGAGAATTGGTAAGATAGTGAACATGTGACTTGAGTATGTGTTTAAATTGATTGTATATAGCATGTGTTCATGTGGAAGAAGTCTTGGGATTTGAAAGTTATAATTTATTTTATGTATGATGCATGATTTAAAGTGTATACCAAGTATTTGATAAAATATCTCATTGAGATTGCGTAGAACAATTAAGGCATATTGGCATGGTGTGAACCTTTGGAAACATAGTGTGGGTTGAGCACATTGGTGCTATGCATTATGAGGGTGTAGATCTTGTGGTGAAAAATCCAAAATTGGCCATTAGGTACTCGCGATCCAACTGGGGACAGACCGTGAAGCGAGACATACAATTGGTACTCGTGTTCTAATGAGGAAGGGCCGTGAATGTCACGACCCGAAACCCATCCTATGCGGATCTCGTGTCGCAGGGCCGACCCGAAGGCCGTCCCTACTTTTTCCATTCCTGTATCATAGTACTAATATGCAAAGTACTAAAACCTCAAAACAATAACAGCGGAAGTCTTATCAGTAATAGTACATCAGCGGAAGTCTTTCAATACACAATGTTAGCGAAAGTCTTTACAATACATAATATGGTTCTACATAAACAAAATAAGAACCAAACATGACCAGCACCCGAGGGTGGTGAATACATGGGAGAACTAAAACATAAACTGATGCATTTCCTCAAATATCCTTCTATGTCTTTAAACTCCTACCGGGGTCTCGCGGCATCAGTACCTGAAATGGGGGTGAGGAGGGTGGAATGAGCTACAAGAGCCCAGCAAGTAAATACAGATCTCCGACACTGGTATCGAGGATCATAAAAGAATATGAATCCAAGAACAAGAATATGATAGCCAATCATAAGAAATAAGATGCTATGATAGCCAATGGGAACAGTTGCCATGAGGGCCAATAAACAATGGAATACAATGTACAATTAGGAGTAAAGGACATAACATCAACATGAAACTCTTAACAACAATATATCAATATGAACGTGCTGCCATAATAAACCGATCACAGTTAGATCAATAAAGGAATATCTCGCAATACAAGATAATCACAAGAATGAGGTAATTCAACAGTTACAGTCGAACAATCGTATAAGAGATGCTTTTGTTCTGTGTCAGGGCTTGATATGCCCTCGGTCCTTGGGGGCCCGGTTTACCCCCTTCAGTGCATTCCAGTGTATGGCCATATGTCCGTTCACGGACTCGACCCGAAGGTCTTCAGTGTATTTAAAAGCATCGGATGGATATTGTGACTGAGCACAAATCCAGTATACATAAACATTTCATGATCATAAATGATTCCATAGGAGTATATAAAAATGGAATGTCATCAATTCAATGGAAACATAACAATAGTCATTTCAAAGCACGGTTCAACATGATAACAATGGTACAACAATAAATCAATGTCCACCAGATAGAACAATATCATATTGTGGAGACAATAACATCAGATACGCTCAGGAGTACAAGTTTGGCAGTAAAAGAATGAACTTGGCTTGATAACACCACATAGAAGAGAAAGGGTATCTACTTACCTCTAATGTGTTGCTAAATCAATCTCTTGTAGGTTTGCCTTTTCCCGTTGAGTTCCCTATATATCAGTAAGTACGTTTCAGAATAATTTCTATTTACCAAATTCTATGCCTTGCTATGATCAGTATTTCTAATACTTATTTAGACTTTTATATGTCTGTTGTTCTCAGGAACCTCTTTTCATAATTTTGACATTACCAATAGATTCGGAAGGTTCAGAATAATAGAAATTCACTTGTTCTTTAAGTCAATCGGAGTCCATTTGACTCACCTATGAAGCAGGGGTATTTTGGTCATTTTTACAAGTCGTAACTTTTCGGGACTCCGTCTCGTGAAACGGACCTCACCATTGGACTCAGAGCATGCGAGATAATAAAAATTGACTATTCATTTGCCCTATTTGGACCTCGTTTGACCCACTTTTGAGTCAGGGGTATTTTTGTAAAATTAACATTTCTCTGTTGGGCCTTAGTGGAATTATCTATAACTTTTGGGGTCAAAATGTAATTATGCAGAGTTGCGGTCTGAACCAGTTGGTTCAGAACCAGAAACCCTAAACCGGTTCCATTCCACTGTGAACCAACCGGTTCAGTTAACTTCAGAGAACCGGATTGAGATATCCAATTCTCTCACCTTATCCACGGTTTGGACAACCCCAACCCAATTCCAATCCTTTATATCCGTAACCAAACAAGCCCAAATTATTTTAAATTTACATTCAAAACGACACAGTGTTGGTACCTGTATTGCAGTCGGTCGGATCTCAACCCGACCCGACCCAGACCCGGTCTCATCCTGACCCGAAGAAGCCCCCGATAATCCGGTCATCTTCTCCGGTGGGTTTTCCGGCCACGGTCGCCGGAATAGCAAAATTCTCTACGGATCTCACTGATTTCACGTCCGTTTCCAACTGTTTTCGTTCCAAATGAAATCTAGGATTTAAAGAAACGTTTAAGGACCAAATTTGGCTCTCCATGTGATCGGTTTTCCAACACCCATTCCCAGTTTCCGGTGTTGCACCAGTGAGGGAATAACTGGCCACAGAATGGCCATTTCTTGACCATTTAAGCTGATTCAAAGTGCGTTGGGTCCCTGGTGATGTCTCCTATCCATATTATGATTCAAATCTTGATTTGGTTTCACCTATTCTTAATCACCATTTCCAACCATCAAACCCAGTTCTGGTTTTTCTTATTTTTTTCTTCCCTGTTTCAAGTCCTACCAATTCACAATAGCATGCAAGAAGAACCTACGCAACACAGCAAGATTTGGTTACCTGTTTTGGTTGCTGATTTCCTT
Organism: Nyssa sinensis; assembly: GCA_008638375.1. Classification (NCBI taxonomy): domain Eukaryota; kingdom Viridiplantae; phylum Streptophyta; class Magnoliopsida; order Cornales; family Nyssaceae; genus Nyssa; species Nyssa sinensis. The sequence goes on along the minus strand of CM018043.1, from coordinate 25,565,116 downwards.
CAACTGCTTAAATCGGTTCTCTCTCTCTCTAACTTCTTGCGATTCAGTTTTATCTCTCTTCCAATCTCTTTCTAACTCTCTCTTCCTTTCTAATTATCCAACCGACTCAGTAGTCGGTGGCTTTTGCCACCTGTAGTCGCGGTGACAGCACCCACACACAAACAACACCTCACACATAGCTTTCTCTTGGCTGATTTTCAGTCGGTGGCCTTGCCACCTAACACACACATGCACCGCATGTTGCCACCACACATGACCCACATGCAGTTCCTTTCTTTCCATTTTATTTCCTTTCATTTAATTATATTGTATTATAATATATATATATATATATCATCCAACCGTATATATATATACACATATATATATATATATAATATTCATAATCATTTAGATTTACTTTAAAAATTTATGCGTCGACATTCACTTGCACGTTTTCTAGTAAAATCAGTTTCCGGTGCAACGGCACCTGGACACCCGTGACTGTTTGCCTCTCGTACCTATGCATTGTAATTAAACAATACAGTCTATTACGCATCCACTTTTATTTATGTCATATAACGACTTATAATTCGAGATCACATTTTATAGCCCGGTCCAGCCCGGTGTACATGCTATATCCCGGGTCGGGATATTACAGTGAAGCTAGACATGGGTGTGGCATAGAGTTACATGTGTGTGTCATGCATATTGCCTTTGCATTGCATTGATGAGTTGAAAAGTATATAGCTTATAAATGTACACTTGCACATGCCACGCCTTAACTTTGTTCCTTGAATTAGCACTATGTCATACCAGCAGTTGGGCTGACCCTTTATGGGATATCATATTACAGATGAGGCCCCTGGTACTTGAGACTTGATGAAGTTTTGAAGAGCAAAGGAGAAATGGACCACGAAGGATATTTGGCCTTAGGGCATAATTTTTTCAGTTGTATGAGGGCATAAGCCCTAAGACATATGTAATGAATTTGTAAAAACCTTGTGTAGTGTGGAAACAATGGGCAAGACCCTAAAATTGTAAGGAGCATGAGGTTGTGATGTTTCACTATTCAAGTATATGTGCATGTATTGGGGATTGTATATTTTAAATGATGTATAGGTGTTTAGTTGAATTAAAGGATATATTTGGTTGGTAATTTGAGAAATGATAGGTTGTGTTGTGCAATATTAGGTGGAAAAAGGCTTAGAAAACAAAGGAAACCATGTTAAAATTTTGTGAAATTAAAGGGTTTGCTAGTTGTGTGAAACACCCTAAATATAAGTGGAAAAAGTTCCAAAAATGGGGGGTTCAAAACCTTGAGGAAATAGGCTAAAAAATGGAAAAAATTGGTTTGCAAAACTTGGGAAAACAATTTTAGAAAACAGAGAAAATCAATGCTGAAAATAGAGAAATTTAACTGTAGTAAATACATTGTAGCTATAGTGAACCTGCAGGAAACAGCCGAGGACATGCCCCTACTGCACGCCTAGCCCATGCGCGCACCCCGTTCCATGCCCAATGCGCGCGCGTCCTGCCCCCTACGCGCCCTGCGCATGCTGTAGCCAACCTGCTGCCTTGCCCCCATGCCCACCAGCCCTAACAGCCCTCTGACACCAACCCTTGGCCACCTTTTTTAGCCATGTTTGGCCACCCTTTTGGACCATGTTTGGCCAATCCTTGGGCCATGTTTAGACATCCTATTAGGCCATGTTTGGCCACTTTCATGGGCGATGTTCAGTGACTTCCTTAGACAAATGTTGGTAGACTTTTTGGCCCAGTCTTGGCCTATGTCTTAGGGCATTTGAGGCCCATTTGGGCCATTGTTTCAAGGTATATTTAGAGATATTTTGGGGCTATTTTGGATACCATTTTTTAACATGACTTAGACTAGTTTTGGATATCGATTGGGAGAGACATTTGATTGACATTAGAAGACCATTTTGGCTAAGTCTAATAGCAAGTTTTCATTTCAAATTTTAGGGAAACATGGGGAAATAAATGCATAATCAACTAAATCCATTAAATTGTCTTTTATTTCCTTTTCTTAATTCATTTCACTCACTCTCCAGGTTTGTAAAAATTTGGGGTGTGACACCTTAGGCCTGTTTGGCCACCATTTTAAGCCATGTTTGGCCACCTTTATGGGCCATGCTTGGTGTAATACCCCGACCTAAAAATATCGGGTCATAGGGCACGTATTTCAAGGTTATGAAAATAAGTGTAAAGATGTCTACACTTAAGGAAAACAATTAATTAAATTAAAATAATTAATTAATTAAGTTATGGAATCGAATATTTAATTAAAATAAATACAAAATACACACATAAAAGTGTATTATGTGACCAAGTATGAGTGAGTGTTATATATGAATAATTATATACATAAAATGCTTGAATATAGGAAAAATAAAATAAAATAAATATAATATATATATTGTGTCCGTAGTGTATAATATATGTATATAGATATATATATATATATAGATATATATATATATATATGTATACATGGGGACATGGAGGTAAGGGGATGATGTACTCAATAGGTATATGATATATGCAAGTAGGTGTAGAGGAATGGGAGAAGGTATGGCCAAAACCAGAAAAGTAAGGGAGGCATGGCTATTGATTATGATGGGGTATGGGAGTGAGAGAAAAATACATATACACATCCATGGAAATATTGTGAAAGAAAGAGAGAAAGATAAAGAGAGAAAGATAGAGAGAGAGTTCGGGAAGAAGAAGAAGAAAGCTGAAGAGGAGAAGAAGGGAAGGAAACCAGAAGGAAAGGGGAGAGAAAGTCACTGTTAGAGGTAAACCCACAAAATCTCATAATTCCTCTCTCTAAAAATACATGCATGCCAATGAACTGTTTTCGTAATTTTCATGCATATAAGATGTTTACAGTAAATATACGTGAATAATACATGAAGAATAGACTCAAAGGCACACCAAAACGTCAAACCGTACACAAAACGGCCATGGATGACCTTGCATATAACAGGTCTGAATCCATGACGACAAAACCGAGTTTGACGTATTGGGGCTTCAAGTAGATATCATAGGGGTCACAAAAATATATAACCGTGACCAAGAACCCTAAGAGAAGGCCACGGAAACTCGAGTTGCAGGTACGGGTTCCAAAACCCAAACCCAAAAACTCACTGTTAAACCTACCATTGTGAATGAAAATTGAATCCCCATACCTTGAGGGTCACACAGAACCAAACCATTCAAAAAATGGTGAAGAAACGAGCATGAACCGACAAGTTACAGCTCGGATTATCGCAATTTAAATCGAGTCATTGAGCTGAATTCGAGCCCCAAAAACAATGTAGAAACATGCCTTAAGGTCCTAGGAATTGATTGGAAAAGAAAACAGGAAAAATGGAGTGGAGAAATTGCACGAAATAGCACTGAAAAATATTAGGGTCTTAAGTGAACAGTGTCGGCTTCGATGGGGAAGACGACACTGTTCAGGTCGGGTCGGTCTACGGGTCGGTTACGGGTCCGGGTCAAATCCGGTTATGGTTTATTTAAACGGTGACGTTTGGAGATTTAAAATTTTAAAATTTAAAACAGTTAAGGCTGACGTCATCATGACGTCAGCATTACGTTTCAAGCCAACCAAACCGGATTGGTTCAATTAAAACCGGACCGGTTCGCTTTAAATGTGACTGAACCCATTGGTTTTCTTATTTATTTAAAACCAAATAAACCAAACCTTTTCTTAATTACGGTTTGACCCCAGAAATTCTACGGATTTACACTGTGGCCCAATTTTTGGAAAAATTATGCAAATATGCCCCTGGAAAAATAATAAAATAATAAAATTATTTATTAAATTATTTTATTAAATAAGTAAAATTACTAAATTACCCTTGGGTCATAAATAGGGCAAATGAAGCCCAAATTAAATAAATGAATAGTGTATCCTTACTATTTTGGATATTCTGAAGCCAATGGTAGGGTCTGTTTTATGAGACGGGGCCTGAAAAATAAAGACACGTAAAAGAGGTAAATGACCAAAATACCCCTTGTCCAAAATTAACAAGTTATTAGTGTATTCTTACTACCTCGGACCTTTTAAGTCCAATGGTGAGGTCCACCACACCAGATGAGGTCCCGAACATAAAGACACGTAAGGGGTTAAAAAGACCAAATTACCCCTAGTACCTCAAAAGCCAAATTAAAACCAAGGAATGTCTAAATTGACTTTCTTTGGCATTCTGGACTCAATGGTGAAGTCCAAATTACGAAACGAAGTACGAAAAAATATGACACGTAAAACGATAAATGACCATTTTACCCTTTTACATATAAAAGTCCGAATTAAAATCTTGGAAAGCCTAAACTGACTTTCTTCGACGCTCCGGACTCAATGGTAGAGTCTATTCGACCAAAAAGACATGTCTAAATAAAAAGACATAAAATTTGATGAATAGCATCTGTTAGATGACTATAAACTGAAATATTGCCAAAGAACTAAACTGAGGCAAGTACGGGAAATGAAATACGAAAAGACACGACACGTAAACATGTCAAATAAATAACTTTAATTCAAAGTTAATGGAGCTACCAGAAGAGTATAAATTGAAATAAATTAAATTTCTAACACGTTAAGTTGCGTCATAGGTTAAGAATGCGAGTTAAAATAAGTACGTAAGAAATTTATGAAATCGTGTTAGGATCTAATACGATCTAAGCATAAGCTAAGAAGCATCAGTAGGAGATGTTTGAAGTGAACGTGAAGTTAATGAGGTTATTTATGAATTGTTCTTAGGAACTACAAAGGAAGTGGGAAAGCACATTAGTAGCACTAACCCTAAAGGACCAAGGTGAGTAATCTTGCATTTGAAGTGGAGGCTTTAACTCCACGGATTTCAACGAATGTTTTTAAGTTCAAGATATTTATAGCATTAATATATCAAATTCAGTATGCATGATTTCTGCTTTCTTAAATATTCTGCTATGACATGCTCCACGATTATTTATATATTTATATTCGTAAATGTTTTCCTTCTCAAAATAGTTAGCATGTCTGATTTCCTCAAATATTCTGAATTTGATTATTACAAGTATTGAAGCATCACTGCAAAAGTTATACGTTACATGTTTTAAATACTCAAAAAGGCTTTTATATAAAAGTCGTATGACAAACGTTTTGCAAGATAAATAATAAGCACATAGGTAGTGTTGTGGGTTGTACGGAACTCAACGGACCTATCATGTGCATCATCACATTGGTAGTGAGGAGGGTTGTACGGAACCCAACGGATCTATCATGTGAAATGCCCGGTAGCAGGATCTAATCCCCCTAGCAAATGAGATATCTCCACGTATACGTAAACCGGGAGTCTGGTTCGAAACAGATTCCACCTAATTAAAGAGAAAAGATGACAAACGATTTTGAAAATGGAAGCAGGTTTTACCCCCATTTTCACTATGAAATGTTTATATGTTTTAAAGTAACGCTTTGGAAAATGGAAGCTGGTTTTACCCCCATTTCCTATTATGCATGTATATATATACTTTGAAATGCATATACTCTATTTAAGAAATGTTTATTCAACTTGAATTTCATGATTTTAAGTTACATGCTCTGAAATGCATATGCTCTGTTATGGAAATATATGATTTAGCTTGAATACCTTGAATGTTTCAAAGCTACATATTTTAAGAATGCATGTCCTTTATGTTCAAGTATACGACCAATTGGTAGTTGAGTATTTTATAAATTCTCATGTACGAAACCTCTACCAATTGAAAACCCATGACAGATGTAGGAATTACTCATTGAGCTTCTCGAAGCTCACCCCCTTTCCCTAACATTTTTCAGGTACTGACGATGAGTGGGAGTCGTGCTCCATTTTGGGATGACGATTAATAGCTCCATTATGATCATGGACTTTTGGAAGTATTACAGTATGTAATTGACTTTTGGAGGTAGTTAGAACCTATAGCTGGTTAAACTATGATGTAATAGACTTCGGGTAGTATGTACTTAAGCCATAAGGCAACCGACATGCAATATGTATAAAATTTTAGAAATTCAATTATGCTCTGAATGTATGATTGTACATGTATACCGAAATGTGAAGAGCGGCAGTACCGGACGGATGTGCAAATTTCAAAATAAGAAAGAAAAGAAAAAGTTTTTCACGCTTCTGCAACAACATGTGGCACATCTATCCGATACCGCTACTTATGCGAGCCTTGTCTCGAGGCCTTCGGGTCTCGGGGTGGCGGTCGCGATCCGGTAATCTGCATAGGGTGGGTTTCGGGTCGTGACATTTGGCCACCCCTTGGGACCACGTTTGGTCGCTAATTAGGAAAATATTTGACCTTTACTTAAGCCATATTGGGCCACCAACCTTGACTATGATTTGTCATTATTTTAGACTATGCCAAGCAACTATTTGGACCACCTTGAAGTTGGGTTTTGAAAGCACCTAGGCTATGTTTAGCCTATACTTTAAGCCATTATAAGACATAATCTTGGACATTAACAAGTAAAAGCCAATTAAAAATAAATTAATTAATTTAATCCTTTTATTTTATTATTCTCATTCACGACTTGGGTTTATAAAAATTCGGGTCGTGACAATATAACTTCTAGTTGATTGCAAAAAGGTTTGATTGGTGAAATCACAAAGAGGGTTTTATATGTATTATGTTTGATATTGTAAATGGCATGCAAGATGTTTGTGAAATTGCTTGAATGAATCCTTGATGTGAAATTATGAGAATTTGACAAAGTTACTTGAATGCTTAACCCTTATGATGAAAATATGATGAATTGTGAACACAAACATGAATCATAAGCCTTTTGAAATGTGAGAATGAACATTTGAAAAATGATGAACATGGGACTAAGATTGGGCACGTCAATTGTGTGATTTTGAGCTTGGTGAAATTGCGCTTACTCGGGGTTTTTATTAGTGTTTCGGATGGCATCTCCCTTCAGCTTGCGAGCCTTAAACCAGTGCGGCTGGTTGTATGTCTCCATCGAGTTAGTAGGCCATAAAGCACACAAGGCATACCGGGGGCTGACTAGGATTATAATCTTGGGATTAAAACTTAAGAGATGAAAATGGAAACTTTGAATAATTAAAAGAACTCAAGTGGAATGAAATCTTAAATTTTGGAATAATATATATTGATTTTCTTGATAATGCTTCTCTGTAATGCTTTTATGCTTTAGTAGATGAGAACTTGGTTTTTGGTTTGAATTCTTATTGTTGACAAAACATGCTTGATGAACACTTGGTTGTCACTATATGTACATAAGCATACAAGTACCACCACATGTTCTTGCTTATGTTTAGATTTCTTCTACCGGGTTGTTGAACTAACCCCTACTAGATGCCGGAGCGAGCAAGGAAACGACTGCGAATTGAAGGACCACTATCACCAAGCTATTTTTGGGAAGATATCATTTTTGTATGCTTAGATGACCATCATGTGAAGAATGTATTTATGTTCATTTTTTAATAACTCTTGAACATGTGTATATATTTGAAATAGGTCATGTTGGGTAGCAATTGGAAAAACCATTGAAATCTCCTTCGGAATGACCTTTATTTTGTTCATTTGGACATTATGAAATTTTGGTAAGGAGCTTGCTCACTTGTGTACTTATTTTTGGAAATGAAACATGTAGTGGTAGTTTAAATTATATATAACTAGATGTGAAATGATATTAGTATGAGTTTAACATTTCTGATGAAGGCTATGTAAACCAACCTATTTTTGAAAGAGCATATCTCCTACATTCTAAGGAATTAGAATATCATATTTTCCAAATTTAAACCTCATCGTCTTTGTCAGGCCCCGAATTCTCATAAACTTGGGGAGTGAGGGAAATGAATTAAGAAAAATAAATAAAAGGCAATTAAATGGATTTAGTTGATTATTCATTTATTTACCCATGTTTTCCCAAAATTAAAAATGAAAACTTGCTACTAGGCTTACCCAAAATGGTTTTCTAATGCCAATCAAGCATCTCCCCCAACCAATATTCAAAATTAGTCTAAGTCATGTTCAAGAATAGCCTCCAAGATAGCCCTAAAATGTCCTTAAATATGCCTTAGAACAATTGCCCAAATGGGCCCCAAATGCCCTAGGACATAGGCCAAGAATAGGTTAAAAAGTTTACCAAAAAGAGTCTCAAGAGGTGGCCAAACATGGCCCAAGACAAGTGGTTAAGGCTAGTGTCAAGAGGGTGTTAGGCTGGCACGCAGGTGGCTGGGCAGCAGGCAGGTACGCACACGTGGCGTGGGCACGCGCAAGCGCGCACGCACGGGCGTGTGCGTAGGGGCTGGGCTGCGGGTTGCTGGCTTGCTGATTCACTATTCATTGCTACAGTAAACTAGTAGCTAAAATGTTACAATGCCAAAATTTCAACCTTTGTCCAAAAATCTTAGTTTTGACATTTTTATACCTAATTCAATTTATTTCATTACCAAACTTGGTGTGGGACTCTATAACATGTGAGATGACCATTTTCCCTTATTTTTTGACTTCAAATAATTTTTGGACTAATTTGCTCCTATTTTTCATTTCTTTACCTTTCTTTTTCTTCTTAAGTCATTTAATTTCCTCCTTAGAAAATATAGGCATGCTCGCCCGCTCCACTTAATCTAATTGCTATATTTTAAAAAATTTCACCATAATTTTCTTTGTTTTCTAAGCTTTTTTCACCTAATATTTCTCAACACAATCCACTACTCTCAAACTAACAACCAAACTACTTCCTTTAATTCAATTAAACATTCATACATCATTTAAAACATACAATCTACCATATGTACTCATATACTTGAAATTTAAATGTTACAAACTTCACGCTCATTACAGTTTTAAGGCATTGCCCATTGTTTTCAACTATACAAGATTTCTACAAGTAAATAAACATGTTTTAGGGCTTATGCCCTCATACATACAAAATGTAACCCTTAGGCCAAATATACTTCAAAAATCCATTTTCCCTCTGTGCTCCAATGACTTCATCAAGTCTCAAGTACCGGGAGCCTCATCTGTAATGTCACATCCCGAATCCCACCCTACACGGATGTCAAGGATGTGATGGCAGTTAGCCACCTTGTCAGTTTGCCAACCGACAATACGAACAACCAAAGGTGAATTTCTGAACTTAACGACGAATTGCATTCCAAATGTAGGGTCAAAGCAGCGGAATTTAAAACCTTTTTAATCTCGGGAATGCAACTCATTTATAAATACCATAGAGGTATGTACCACAGAGCAAGTCTAAAACCAGATAGCTAATAACTCTAACCACAAAGCACATCTATAATCAAACATATAACACAGAGAACATCTAATCTGGACATCAAAGCACGTCTATCATCAGTCACCAAATAATCTTTAGAGTACCATTACCATGAGCCATGTCCCAATACATCTAATGCATATCAATGAAGTCAGTTGAATCATGTCACTTACTTGAATAACCAGATTCAATCCACAAGAATCCAAGTCTACATAAATCAGTGCCATCAGATCCTTTACTTGGAATGGCACTCAGCCTATCCATGTCATATCAGAGTGCCTTCTAATCCAATGGAGATAAATCCTGAAAAATGTTAGGATATGGGGTGAGCTTAAATAAGCCCAATGAGTAACACAGGTTCCCTGTCAAGGGTTTCAAAACCCGTTTTTGCTTATAAATCACATGGATAGTTCAATCACTTCAGAAATAATGGTTTTATAAATCCACTTTAAATGTAATTTAAGTAGAATAAAACAGGACTGAGCTAAATGGAACAATAGATTAGAACAGACAGAACAATACAGGATGCCAATATATCAATCAGGAGCATAGGCAAATAAATCAAAGAATAGAACAAGTCAAGACAGAACAAAATCATGCAATGTGTAATGCAGTACAAAAAGTGTATGCATTTAAGTATACGCATTTAAACAATATAGCATATAAAATGGTACAGTGAATCAAAATACAGTATCTAGACAGTGTAATTTATACACCAAGTCAGAAGTTCCAAGTTACTCACAAACTGTTCGCTTATCTCCTTGTAGGAATAATCTGATAATCTCCAAATACGTCAGATACCTCCTTGCATATCCTGAACAATCATCATTAATCACAGACAAATCAGAATTTATCCATTCATGTCTTATTCATCATCTTAGGCGTCTATCGAATTACCTAAGATAGCCTAGTAGCCTATTGCCCTTTCATTGGGTTTCATCCGAGGCTATTTCATTCTTTAATTAGGCTTAGTAGTTATTAGGATTATAACCTAAGTCATTTAGACTTCAATTGTTACCAGTTAAGTATTTATTCAACCTTAGGGGCAAAATGGTAATTTCACCATTCTTGTCCCAAACCATATCGTGGTCCTCAGAATAGTCTATATATCTTAAATATAAAGTTTTAAGTCTTTTAGACTTAAATCGTTATCAGTTAAGTACTTATTTAACTTTAAGGGCAAAATGATAATTTTATCATTCTTGCCCCGGACCCTATCGTGGTCCTCAGAATATCCCCATATCTTAAATATAGAGTTCTAAGTCTTTTGGACTCAAATCATTATTAGTTAAGTACTTATTTAACCTTAGGGGAAAAACGGTAATTTATCATTCTTGCCCCAGACCCTATCGTGGTCCTCAGAATGTCCCATATATCTCATATATAAATTCTTAAGTCTTTTGGACTTCATTTTGTATCTGCTTTTGATCATCAGGACATATCGGTCATTTCTTATTTTACACGTTGACTGTTCCGGAGTCGTAGTTAGCCTCTCAATTTCCATAATTGGGCTTATGACAATTTATTAGATCAGATCGGCCTTTATTCGGCCTCTACTTTGTACTTACCATGCTCGGGGGCATTTTGGTCATTTTATGTTTTGTGAGATTCTGGTCCTATTTCGTCGTTTAATCATGTATTCAGTTTCACGAGTATCTGGGCCTCTATCAGTATTAATTTCGTCCCATTCGAACTTCAGTATAGCATCAGGGGCATTTCGATAATTTCACATTTTCACGCGTCACGTTTTTTGGTACTTCGTTTGCTAGTACAGATTCCACCGTTGAGTCCAGAGTGCCCAACATAATCAAAATGGACTATCTTTTATTTTTAATTGGCCCTAAGTATCATTAGGGCAGTACAGTTATTTACCATTTACATATCTGTATTTTTCGGTACTTGGTTCCTCAAATCAGACTCCACCATTGAGTCCAGAGTGCCCAACATAATCAAAATGGACTATCTTTTATTTTCAATTAACCCTGGGTGTCATCAGGGGCAGTACAATCATTTATCATTTGCGTGTCTTTATTTTTCGGGACTTAATTTCCCAAATTGGACTCCATCATTGAGTCCGAAATGCCCGAGATTATGAAAATGCACTATTTATTTATTTAATTTGGGCTTCGTTTAAGTCATTTAATGTCCAAGGGTAAAATAGTAATTTTACCCAATTAATAAAATAATTATTTTATCATTTATTTATTTTTTAGGGGCTCATATGCATAAAGTTTTCAGAAGCTGGGCCAGAACATAAATGTTCAGAACAGTTGGGGTCAATCCATAATTTAGGACAGTTCTGGTTTATTTTCCTTTCAATTAAGCCCTTGGACCATAGTGTTTACTTAATTAAACCCTAGACCGGATCCCGTTATATGGTGAACCAACCGGTTCAAATTCCTTCAGGAAACCGGAATACAATATCCCTATTGTCTTCCTTATCCGTGTCTAGGTTGGCCCTAAAACCGAATTTCAATTTCCTATAGCCGTAACCAAACAGGCCCATTTCAGGTTTAATTTTAAAACCTGTAACCCCAAACGGTGCCGTCCTACTTAAACCATTTATGAAACGAGTCGGGTCCCGACCCGAACCCAAAATCGACCCGAACCGAACCGCCCACTGTTCATCTTATTCCCTTCTTCTTCCCCCTGTGTTGCCCTAATCCTGCTTCCTTTTTCCTTTTGATTTCTTGGGTTTTTAATCATTCAATCCCTCTGTTTTTGGCCCCAAAATGTTTCTGGCACACGAGGGTAGGATTTGGCATTAGTCTCAAGTCTCAAAACAGTGTGTAAGCTTGGTTCGCACTCCAATATTGGCGACTGTAAATCGCCTACTACATGCTTATTTCAACACTTTTTCATGCGTGGCTTGGTCTACTATGTTCCTTAGGTCATGGTGATTCGAACCATGTTCTAAAAACAAAACCTAGAGCTCCATCTCGAGGGACCCAGTTCTTGATCCGTGACTGTAAGTGGGGTTTTCATCCCTATTTCTCATCCATTTGAAATAGTTCTAACAGATTTGGGACCCTTGGAGGGTCTTGTTTCAGTCTCAAATGAAGTAATAGGGTTTTGTTTTGGTCGATTCAGACCTGCACCATTGGAGGTCATCAATGGCGGTTTGGGCATGGTTTGGTGTGTTCAAGCCTCCTGGCTTCTCTCATTTTGCTTAAATCTGTCCCTCATTATTAGATTTACTCATGCATGCAGTTTATAGGGCTCAAAAGGCTGAAACAGTAAGTAAAAAAAGGAAAGGAAAAATTTATGAGTTTGGTATTTTATACCTTCTAGTAGACCACTGCTCCTCCATGGCTCACAACTGGGGTATTCAGTTACCTCGGTTCCAGTCAGGTGCCTCTCACTCCCTTCTCTTTTGTGCACCTTCCAACGGAAACACCATGCACACATGCATACACATACATCTTCACACAATGTTTCTCTCTCTAATCCCACTCTCTCTCTACCCGAGCACACACCCACACACTCCAGATTTCACACAGAGTCTTGGTCTAAACCCATAACACACATTTGAGGTGTTTTAAAAGTCAAGCTTACACATATGAGTGTACACCTATACATATACACATACATGATTATACATGTAGAGCTGATGTAGGAGCTGAGGTAGGGTGATGTGGCTGATGTGGGGTGACTCAGGTGATGATGAAGGGTTTGCATGTATAGTCATTGGCCAGCTTGGGAGGTGGACTTGGTTAGATTGGGTTCATATACAATTATGCTGTATATTTAGACACAAAGTTATTGGCAACCCACTTGTTAAATTTTTGGGTGCCATGTGCTTGCTCATTTAAGTCAAGGGTTCAAGTCCCCTTGGCCTCACTTTTGGGCATTTTTCCATATTTTGGGCTTATGCCCTGTTTGGCTGGCACAGAATTCCGTTTTGGCTATTTCCGTTATATTTTCTTTCCCAGTGCTCTTTTTACGAAATGGTTTCTTTTGAGAGTTTCGTATTTCAGTTAGCTTCGATGTCCAAAGTCCAGTGTCGGTTATTATTTTCTTTGGATTTCTGTAGTTAGCTAATTCGAGTTTCCACAGTGTTAAAATGTCATCATTTCACCTAATTAATAGGTAATTAGGTTCAGGTATTACACCCTTCCTCTCTTGACATGTCTAATCATTTTATTGGTCTATCATGACCGTCGAGAGATTCCCAATTAACTGTCTTAATTATTCTTTATGTTGGTTCTAATTAATAATTAGCAAACTAATTATTAATTAAGCAAGGTCGGGGTGTTACATGTAATATGTAATCGCATAAAGGGTAAGCACGACGACTTGTATGACATAATGCTAATGTAAAGAACAAAGTTAAGGCATGGCATGTGCAAAGTGTACATTTATAATTTATATGCCTTCCAATTCATCAATGCAATGCAATGGCAATATGCATGACACACACATGAAACTCTATGCCACACCCATGTCTCGCTTCATGGTCCGTTCCCGTTGGATCGCGAGTACCATGGCCAATTTTGGGTTTTTCACTACAGGATTTACACCCTCATAATGCATAGCACCAATGTGCTCAACACACATCATGTTTCCAAAGATTCACATATGCCAAGATGCCTTGATTTTTCTATGCAATTCCAATGAAGCATTTCATCAAACACATGGAGTATGCCTTAAATAATGCATTATACATAAAGCAACTATAACTTTTAAACCATAAAACTTTGTCTACATGAACCTAGTATGTAATCCAATCAATTATACATATAAACATATTACATATTCACAACCTTACTAAATTCTCAAAGATCACACAAGTACACAAAGTACCAATCTTAGGTTTTCAAAGTAACTATAAGCTAGGTGGTTCTCTAACAACAAATAAGTATGTAGGTCATACAATCAACATATAAAAACACTCCTAAACTTAACCCTATTCTTTACTTAGCAAAATATCATACATACAAGGATTTTTCTCAACCCTAGGGAGTTGTACTTGCTTTGCAGCTGTACCAATCGGTGAAAATGTATCCCTTGACATGGGGAACAACTTCCTAGAAGGAAGCCTTGTGAAATTCTAAGGCTAGAGATGAGTTTTGGAAGTTTGAAAGTTGGAAAACCTAGGTTTCTCTTCATCTTTCTCTCCATGAACGTGTTACTGCTTCTTCTCAGACCAAAATCTAAGAAATTTAACACTAAGGGGTCCTATTTATAGTAAAAGGGCCAAATGATAAAAAGACCATTTTGCCCTTAATGAGTTCGGGACCCCGTTACACTACAACCCGTCCCGAAACGTCTCAATTCGATATTCTGCTTTAACCAAAGTTCTTAAAATTATTTTAAATGATATTTTTATGAAAATTTTATTTTCACCTGTGGACGGGTGCGGCTGGGTCCACCCGGGCCACCCGGGACGCCCTTTATGGTCCATTTTTCAAACTAGCCTCCGATTAGGCTCAAATTCTAACAGGAGGTTTATTTTAACATTCTAAGCATATTTCTTTTCTATAGTATACTCCAAAATATGCTTCTAAACATGACTTATATCTAAATGATGCATGTGTAGTGTCCTACCGACAAATAGTGCATGAATAATGTCCTACCGACAAAATGAAAAAATTACCCTGATTTTTCAGGTCTTTACATCCTTCCCCCCTTAAATAAATTTTGTCCTAAAATTTAGAAATGTACATCTTCGAAAAAATTTAGAAAAATCAATACAAAACGCGCTATAACATGGAGACGCACAACCTTACCTATGGAACCTTCACCTTTTCCTTCCCCAGGAGATGTGGGATACATTACCCTCTTTCCCCAAAGGAACCTCATCCTCCTGGTGGGCGTGTAGCAGCGTGAAAACATCCCTACACTCCCTACTAGGGTCCGGTTCGGATACTATCTGTAACGGCCCACTCCACATGGCACAATGCATAATGAAATCCTCAAACATGATGGCTTATCAATGCCAATTTTCCAAATCCATCCAAGCATCATGACCCACCTCAATAATGTAACATAATTAAAATATAAAATTCTCAATGCCTATAAGGATACCTCAAAACCTCTTAATGTATTTGATGGCCATCTAACTAATCATAAATTAAGCAATGCAATCATCTAGTAATTCATCACAATGTCATCAATACATCACTTGCATCTCAATGTAATTCAATAATCTAATATTCTTCAAGTACTATAATTATCTACAAGACATCAACAACATAATCTTAAAGCAAAGTCATCACCATCCACCTTAGTCTATATATAACTGAGACTAAATATCAAGCATCAATAAAGATTAACCTATTAATTTCAAGCATATATATATATTAGCTGGATATTCGAATGTAGACAATATAGTCTATGTATTCCAAACATGAAACCTAAGGCAATATATCAAGGTTCAAAAACCCAAAACATTAGAGAAGGAAAAGAAAAATATCCCAATTTCATCTAAGGTTATTCTAATTCATCACCATTCTAATCAATATATCAAATAAGGTGTCAAAACAAATGAGATTCTTAGTGAAACTCTTTACCAATTTAACTATGAATATATAAATCTGTACACACATGTATCAAAACACATATACATACAAACATGGTTAATCATACATGCATTAATATCAATCTAGTCTGTATAGATATCATAGTCGTAATACTGTAACCTAAGAATATCCGGTGCCAACCTAGCATAGATATATAGAATCCAAAAGCAACATTCAATAGCTAACACGTAGCCTACCACATAAACACTTAAGTATAGGATCCATCCTAAGAATATACCTATACATAAATAAGCATATATACAACTTATCATATAGTTAACTAGGCACACATCTAATCCTATGGATATCTAGGCTTATAGTCTATCTTATAAATAACTAAGCATATAGCCTATCTCATAAATCATTTAGTCTACTACATAGATATAAGCATCTAGTCACAGTTGATCAATAATCAAGCATACCACATACCCTCAGCAAATCAAGAAAATAAGCACATTATACAATTATACATACTAAAGTAACAAGCACACACATAATCATGTAATCCAAACCATCCCAATTAACTTAAAGACTAACCTCTCCCAACTCATGACAGAGTCAATCCTAGAAGGATCCACGAACACCCCACCACTTGATACAACATGGCCTAAAAACTGTACCTCCTGAAGCCAAAACTCACACTTCGAGAACTTAGCAAACAAATGATGCTCCCTTAAAATCTGTAATACAGTCCGTAAGTGAAAAGTATGTTCTTCCTCAGAAGGTGAATAAATCAGAATATCATCTTCAAAGACCACTACAAACTAATCTAAATAAGGACTAAAAATGCGAAGCATCAAGTCCATAAATGCTACCGGGGCATTCATCATACCAAATGGCATAACTACAAACTCATAATGGCCATAACGAGTGCAGAAAGCTATCTTCGCCACATCCTCCTCCCTTACTCTCAACTGATGATACTCCGATCGAAGATCGATCTTTGAGAAACATCTCAAACCTCTAAGCTGATCAAACAAGTCATCTATCCTCGGTAACGGGTACTTATTCTTGATAGTAACCCGGTTCAGTCTCCTATAATCCATACACAAACGTAATGACCCATCTTTTTTCTTTACGAATAATGCCGAAGCACCCCACGATGAAGTACTAGGAAGACTAAAACCCTTACCTTGTAAATCAATCAACTGTTCCTTCAGCGCCCTCAACTCAGTTGGAGCCATACGGTAAGGTGGAATGAAAATAGGCATAATGCCTGGGATAAGCTCTATCGTGAACTCTATCTCTCGTCTCAACGGTAGACTAGTCAAGTCATCCGGAAAGACATCTGGGAACTCATCCACTACTGGCGGTAATATACTCTCTGTAGTCCCACTCCCATTTGCTATAAAACTAGCCAACAAATACCTATGGCCTCCCTAACTTCCTTGAGTCATACAAGGGTAGAACTAAGAAATTCCCACGATCGCCCATGAAATAAAAACTATCTCCCTCAGGAGTACACACTGTCACTCTCCCCCTATAGCAGTTTATACTCTCCCGAAAAGCAAACAACCAATCTATTCTCAATATAATATCAAAACCAGACATGTCAAGTAGAATGAAGTCAAAAGAAAAGATGTAATCAGCTATCTCTATTGAGCAATCTCTACACACCCTCGTCAGTGTCACACTACCCCAAACTGGTGTGTCAACATGCAATGGTGGATCTAGCTGGTCTATTTCTAAACCTAAGTAACAAATATAATATGTTATGACACACTTGCCTAATCAACACTTATATAACTCACGTCAACCATCCTCACCCATTGTTTACAATAAACAAATAACACCGAGTTCTAACACAGCCTTTCGCAAGGAAAAATTCATTTAAGCAATACAATATACACATGCTCCAGTTACGCTAGTGTTCAACTAGTCCAACAAACCTAAAGTCTAAACCCCATCCACCGTTCCCAGGCATTAGATCCTAGATCTTACGTTAATTGGGGCTACCAAGGTTGATAGAGGTTCAAGAACTAAAGTTCTCCCTCTCCCTCGACCTACTCTACCTCAACCTAGTGTTTTGGATGGCATCCTATAGTAGGAAAAAGCATTATTTAAAAATTTATCTTTTACTCATCTAATGTCTTCTACATCCCATGACATTCTCCCATAATGCTACATAATATTATGAAGGCAAACAAGCATTGTCACATCCCGAACCCCACCCTACGCGGATGTCGAGGACGTGATGCCAGTCAGCCTGCCACGCGACCAACCAAAGGCAATTTCTGAACTTTTCAGTGAATTGCACTCCGACTGTAGGGTCAGATGCAGCAGGAATTTAAAAACTTTTTGTCAAGGGAGTGTAACTCATGTATCCACTGTAGGATATGTATCACACAGAGCAAGTCTAAAATCCAACAGCTAACAATTCTAACCTCAGAGCATATCTATAATCTGACATGTAACAACAGAGTAGAACTATAACCTCTAGAGTACCGTTTAAATCCATGAGCCATGTCTATATCTAGCACATATCAGTCAAGTCATTCGTATTACATCACTCACCTGATTAAACAGATTCAATCCTCAATAATCCAGTCTCCACAGATCAGTGCCATCAGATCCAATAGATATCATTCCTGAAAAATGTTAAGGAATGGGGTGAGCTTCGAAAAGCCCAATGAGTAACACAGGTTCCCTGTCAAGGGTTTCAAATCCATTTCTTGTTTATAAAGCACAAGGGTAGTTCAGTTGTTTCTGAAATAGCAGTCTTATAAATCTACTTTAAATGCAAGTTTCAGTAGAATAAAGCAGGACTGTACAAAATAAAACAACAGATCAGAACTGACGGAACTGAGCGAAAACAGTACGTCAGTCAGAGATATAGGTACATCATCAAAGAACATGATAGATCAGTATTGAGCAGAATAGGACGGGACAAAACAGAACGGAACAGATCGAACATAACAAATCAGGACGGATTAGGGCTGAACGGATCAGACAGATCAAACAGAACAGGTCAGGGCAGAACGGATCAAACATAACAGATAGTTAAATATGTTCATTTGAAACAGTATTAAAAACAGGTGTACAGTTAAAACATCAAAGTAACAGAACAAGTCAGTAATGAGCAGAGCAGAACAGTATAACAGTATAAACAGTACAGTATAGCACAGATTAAACAGTGCAGTGTTCATTTGAAATAGTATTAAAACAGGAGTACAGTTAAAACATCAGAGTAACAGAACAGATCAGTTAAAACATCAGAGTAACAGAACAGGTCAGTTAAAACATCAGAGTAACAGAACAGGTCAGTAATGAGCAGAGCAGAACAGTATAACAGGATAAATAGTACAGTATGCACGAATTAAACAGTGCGGTATGCTCATATAGCGCTCAAGACTGAAATGGTACCAAGAGTCAGTTGTTCTTTCAGTAAAAACAATGATAGATTTATTGCAGTACAGAATAGAGGAATCAGACAGAGTAAAGATCATGCATTTGGGTAAGAGCATGAAATTAGTGTATCAGATAAAACAGTACAGTACAGTATAGTATTTTAAAATACAGTAACTAGGCAGTGTACTTATACACCAATTCAGGAGTCAAGGTTACTCACAAGACGCAACAGTACAGAACAAAACCAGGATAGACCATACAACGGAACAGGACAGACCCGAACTGAATAGGAGAGCAGGACAGAACAAAATCATGTCACGTGTAATACATTATAAAAGAGTATGCATTTAAAAACATGCATTTAAACAGTATGGCAGATAAAACAGTACAGTGAATCAAAATACAGTAACTAGACGGTGTACTTATACACCAAGTCAGAAGTTCCAGGTTACTCACAAACTGTTACGGTTATCTCCTTGCACAAACAATCCGATAACCTCCAAGTACGTCAGGCATCTCCATGTATGTCCTGAATAATCATCATCAATCACAAACAGATCAGAATTCATCCATTCAGGCCTTATTCGTCATCTTAGGTGTCTATCGGTTTACGTAAGATAGCCTAGTAGCCTATCGCCCTCTCATCGGGTTTCATCCGGGCTATTTCATTCCTTAATTAGGCTTAGTAGTCTTCAGAACTATAATTTAAGTCATTGTAGACTTCAATCGTTATTAGTCAGTTACTTTTTCAGCCTTAGGGGCAAAACGGTCATTTTATCACTCTTGCCCCGGGCCCTGTCAAGGCCCTCAGAATAGTCTTTATATTTTAAATATAAAGTTCTACGTCTTTTGGACTCCAATCGATATCAGTTAGGTTCTTATTTTAACCATAGGGGCAAAATGGTAATTTTGTCATTCTTGCCCCGGACCCAGTCGTGGTTCTCAGAATATCCCATATATCGTATACATGAAGTTCTAAGTCTTTTAGACTTGAATCGCTATCAGTTAAGTGCTTATTTAGCCTTAGGGGCAAAATGGTAATTTGTCCATTCTTGTCCCGGACCCTATCGTGGTCCTCAGAATAGTCCACATATCTTAGATATAATTTTCTAAGTCCTTTGGACTTCGTTTGGTATCTGCTTTGGTCATTGGGACACATTAGTCATTTCTCGTTTCACACGTTAACTGTTCCGGAGTCTTATTTAGCCTTTCAGTGTTCATAATTATCCTTATGATAATTTATCAGATCAGTTTGACCTTTATTCCACCTCTACTTTGCACTTCTTGTGCTCAGTGGTATTTTGGTCATTTTACGTTTCGTAAGATTCTAACTCTGATTCATCATTTAATCAAGTATACAGTTTCACAGGTATCTGGGCTTCTATCGGTATCAGTTTCATCTGAATCAGACTTCATTTAGGTTTCGTATGGCATCAGGGGCAGTTTGGTAATTTTACATTTTATGTGTCTGTATTTTTCGGGACTTCAGTTCAGTAAACGGACCTTACCAGTTAAGTCCAGAATGCCCGACATAATCAGAATGGTCTACCTTTTATTTTTATTTAGGCCTAGGTATAATCAGGGGTAGTACAGTCATTCACCACTTACATGTCTGTATTTTTTTCGGCACTTAATTTCCCAAATCGGACCCCGCCATTGAGTCCGGAATGCCAGAAATAGTGAAAATACACTATTTATTTAATTTATTTGGACTCCGTTTGACATAATTAATGTCCAGGGGTAAAATCGTAATTTTACCTATTAAATAAAATAAGTAAATAATTAATTTATTATTTAATTAATTTATTCAGGGGCTTAAATGAATAATTTCTCAAAAATCTGGGCCACAGTAGGATTCTGTTAAACAGTGGGGACAAATCCGTAATTTCATAAATCTTTAGGGGTCAAAACGTAAATTCAGTAAATTAAGGTTCAAACCAAACGGTTCAGGGGTCAACTGGCTGAACCGGTCCAAAATTCAGGAAACTAACCGGTTCACTGTCTTTAGGAAAACCGGGATATCATATCCCATTTAACCTCAATTGGCCCTTATCCTCGGATAGCTTATCCCAATTCCCCAATTTTAATTTATTATCACTGTAACCAAACAGGATGAATTCAATTTAAAACAAAACAGTAACCTTCAAAACGGCGACGTGCCACTTATCCAGTTTTGCAACGGGTCGGGTCCCGACCCGAGTCAGATCCAGGACCCACCCGAGACCAAATGGTCTCTGTCTTCTTCGGTGACCTGCAGGGGTCTTCTCCGACGCCGGTGGACAATTCCGGTGACTTCGTGGGTTCGGTCCAACGAGGTTTGAAAGGGATTTCCGTGATCTTTCCATCCCCGGTGTCGGTTTCCGTCCTAGGCCAAGTTTTAGCCGTCGAACAGTGGGTTACAGGTCGCGGCTCCGGTGATGGCCGGTTTTCCGGCGACGTTTCCAATTCCGTTTTTTCACCATTTCAACCAGTTTCGACCCCTCATTCGGATCATAGAGACCACCTTGGACCCTTAGGGAGTATTTAGTGCATTTAAAACTCACGAAATCAGTTGGGTTGGGGGGATTATCATTTCGGCCAACCGAACCTGCAACTGCCTCTTCCTCATTCGTTTTTGGACCATTTTGGTCCATCCAACTTGAAAATAAATCCCCTTGGTGTCTAGATTATGTCCCAAGGGTCAGAAGTCTATTTTATGAAAGTTGTTTAAGACCTGCACATTTGAGGTCATCCATGGTGGCTATTCATGGGTTTTGGGTGTTTCTACCCTATTCGACCCTCCCAATTTATTTAGAACAGTTCTAAGGCCTCACAGGAACTCATTTATACAGTTCATATGAATTAAAACCATCAGAAACAGCACCAACAATTCAGGACAGAAAATTTGGGAAATTTTGGTGTTTACCTTTAAAACAGTGGGCTTCCCTTGCCGTCCATGGTTCAGTTCAGTCCTTTGGCACCTCAGGTGTGCCTCAGTCCTAGTCGTGCACTTCAGTTCTGTTCTTCCTTCATACGGCAGCTCCATGGGACACAAACACTAACCATGTATACACACATGCACTTGCACATACACACCTTGGAAGACCTCCCCCCAACAGTTCTCTAAGTCTTTAACAGATCAGTCTCACATATCCAGATCTGTATTCTCAGTTTCTCTATTTTCATTTACACACAAGACCCTTCCTTTTTGACCAAGAGACTCACAATTCCTTTCTATATTAGGTCTAGTGTATGCACCTATACATATCTGTATATGTATATGTTATAGGGTTCAGTATAGGGCAGAGAAATGATGGGGCTAACTCAGGCAATCATGAGGGGTTTGCATGGATTGCCATTGGTCAGTTTGGGTGGCAGATTAGGATAATTCAGTGTTATATACAAATGAGTCACAATTGTATGCACAAGGGTGTGGGTAGCCCAACTGGTAAGTTTTTGGATAAAATTTCTTTCCACTCAAAGGTCAAGGGTTCAATTCCCTTGGCCTCCCTTTGGCCATTTTTCCCACATTTTTTGTTAAGGCCACGTTTGGTTGCGCAGTAATTCAGTTTCAGTGTTTCTTTCATAACTTTCATTTCGTAGCTCCTTTTTCGACGCGGTTTCTTCCGGTCAGTTTCTATTTCAGTTATCTTCAGTGTCAGGGGTTTCGTGTCATTTATTAATCATCCGGGATTTCCCGGGTTAGCTAATTCGGATTCCGTTGGTGTTAAAACAGCGTTATTTCACCGAATTAATCAGTAATCAGGTTCGGGTATTATACCATTCTCTCCAGACATATTTAATTATTTTAATCAGTCTATCATGACCATCGGGATTATGATTAATTCCCTTAATCATTCATTAAGTCAGTGCTAATTAATAATTAACAACTAATTATTAATTACGCAAGGTCGGGGTGTTACAAGCATCAATCTATCATGTATGTAAAATATACTAAGTTACCACATACAGTCATATCAATACACACATTACCCATATCATGCACCACACCGCATCAAATCACGTAATTATGCATCATAGTATAGCATTAACTAACACATAATCACAACATGTGATGCTTCAAGTATAAATAACCACATAACACACAAGGTCCTATCTCATACCACCGACAGTTCACACTAAGCCATGTGCTCTCCTCTAGGTTCCCATGGTGTTCAACAACACCCTATCGTCGCCAGGTATTCTCAAACTAGAGCTCTAATGTTAGAGTCTACACATTACACAAGGTTTACAAAAATTTTAAATTACGCGTCGTGGTCTTATCGTGTTCAACAACACCCCACGATCCGTAAGTATTCGAACCTAAGCTCTGATACCAAGTTGTCACGTCCTAAATTTTCATAAATCTGGGGGGTGAGTGAGAATAATGAAATAAAAGAATTATAGTAATACATTTGTTTCTAATCGACTTTTACTTGTTAATTTCCAAGATCATGTTTTATAATGGCTTAAAATATAGGCTACACATAGCCTAGGTGCTTTCATAACCCAACTTCAATGTGGTGACCAAGCATGGTCCAAGTGGTTGCTTATCATAGCCTAAAATAATGACAAAGTATGGTCAAGGTTGGCGGCCCAATATAGCCTTAGTAAAGGTCAAACAATTTCCTAAGTAGTGACCAAACATGGTCCCAAAGGGTGGCCAAAGATGGCCCATAAAGGTGGTCAAACATGGCCCAAAAGGGTGGCCATACATGGCCTAAGGATTGGCCAAACATGGCCCATAAAGGTGGTCAAACATGGCCCAAAAGGGTGGCCATACATGGCCTAAGGATTGGCCAAACATAGCCCAGGGCAAGTGGCCAAGGGCTGGTGGCATGGGTGTAGGGGCTGGGTGCACAAGTGGCTGGGTGCTCATACGTAAACGTGCGAGCGGGGCATGGCACGGCATGAGGCGCGCGTAGCCTGGCAGCCAGGCGCCCACGAGTGCAGTGGTTAGGCGTGCGGCTGGGCATGTGGGGCATGGCCTGGTGTGCTGTTCCTATAGCTACTTTTCATTGCTACAGTAAACTAGTGGATAAAATGCTACAGTGCCCAAAATTCTAACCTTTTTCCAAAAATCTTGGTTTTGACATTTTTATACCCATTTCAATTTATTTCACCACCAAACTTGGTGTGGGGCCCTATAACATGTAAATTGACCATTTTATCACCATAGTCTCTTTTGTTTTCTAAGCATTTTTCACATAATATTTTACAACAATTTGTATATACAAGCATATGTACATTCCACCCTTACTCGATGGCCACAAGTTTATGGAAATGGAACATACATCTATTGTTCTCAACATATACATGTGATGCATATTAAACAAAATACCCTATTTGTTATTTGGGTTTAAACCCTTACATTACAAAATGGTCCAAGGTTTATAATCCACCATTTTTCAAGTTAAACACAAGTTATTCGGGCTTATGGCCATATATACAAATGTGCCTGCGCGCGCCCCGTGCGCCTGCCACGCCCCCTACTCCATGCCATGCCCCCTTCGCAGGCGTGCGCATGTGCGCCCAGCCCCTGCACCCATGCCACCAGCCCTTGGCCATTTGCCTTGGGCTATGTTTGGCCAACCCTTAGGCCATGTTGGTCAACCACCTTGGGCTATGTTTGTCAGTCCTTAGGCCATGTTTGGCCACCCTTTTGGGCAACTGTTTAGCCACCCTTCGGGCCATGTTTGGCAACCCTTTGGGACCATGTTTGGTCATTACTTAGGAAAATGTTTGACCTTTACTTAGGCTATATTGGGCCACCAACCTTGACCATACTTTGTCATTATTTTAGGCTATGATAAGCAACCACTTGGACCATGCTTGGTCACCACCTTGAAGTTGGGTTATAAAGGCACCTAGGCTATGTGTAGCCTATATTTTAAGCCATTATAAAACATGATTTTGGAAATTAACAAGTAAAATTCAATTAAAAGCAAATGTATTAATATAATTCTTTTATTTCATTATTCTCACTCACCCCCTGGGTTTACGAAAATTTGGGGCGTGACAATCTTAGCTTTCAAATGGCTTAAGAATGACCTTAATTAAACAAAAATTGAGGGAGTTATGCTGATTTTAAGAAACCTGCGTAGAATCTGACCATTGTTTACAAATCAGTCCATAACATGAGTTCTAGGTACTCTTTTCGAGTGTTCCAAGTTCTATGGAAACTAGACTTACAGTGTAATATGGCATAGAAATCTTATAATAACATATTTTATAAATTAGGAGATACAGAGCTTTAAACAGGGCGGATCTGTTGTGTGAATAGAGCAGTTCAGATTTGTTTTCACCTTTTTGTTAATAACTTGAGCTACCAGATGTATTTTTGAGTAATTCCATAGCTCAATAAAAGTAAACCCATATTAGAACATGCTATAAAAATCTCAAGATATTAGGTCTTATGGGTAAAGACTGAATTGTTTAGTGAACAAAAATAAGAAATGAACCATAGGTTGTATCCTAAATGAATCTAATTTTTTTTTTTTTAATGCATGGGACTTCAAGAAACAATGTATAATAGTTAAGTAGTAAATATTATAATTCATGGAATGAAGATCAAGTAGGGCGAACTTTAAAAATTACTAGATGTACCATAAGGAATCGATCACAACCCAGAGATTTGGGGACTTAGGACGTGACATCTCACATAATATATGAACTAAATCATCCTCAATACATGGTTAGATGCATTAGAAATGTAAAATAAAAGATTTTGAATATAGTTTATACATTAGTGCATTTAATTGCAAGCTCTTCCACAATTAATAATACAATAGCATAGGATTTCACCATTTAATTCCCATGAATATCCATTTAATTACACAAAACAAACAAGATAATGTAGATAATGCATAATACACACTTATTTAGCACTTCAAGTTGAAAATTGATATACCATAATTTGACCACAATACTCACAACATGATGCGTGTCCCCTAGAGGTTCTTCAGTATACAAATTAAAAAAGTGATTACCCGTTCGACCTATTAGCATACAGAATATAGAGGCAAGACGTTCCAAGCTGATCACCGCCCTCTATGGCATACCAATCCTCAGAATAAAGGAACATAATTCTACATGGAAACAACTATCTATAAATATCTTCAAATCCCTATTTTCATGGTTCCTAATCCTACTTAACTTTGGAGGTCTACAGACTATAAATAAGGTCTTAAGGTACACCTTTTGATTAATATTCAATTCTTCTTTAGACCAGAAAAGTGCAACATTAGCTTGGTGTCGTCTATGGGAACAATGATCATTTTTACTATTTTACAACAAAAACTAAGTTCGTTTTCTTAAAAAATTAATGGCTCTAAACCTTCATCCCATAAGGAATCTTTGAAACCCTTAAAATCAGCCCCTTGTTGGAAGAAGATGAACACCCCCTCATCTACAACAATAACTTGATCAGATACAATGACAATCTGATCAGATGTAAGAGAAACTCACAGCCATGTCACAAGCTCTAGCCTCACTAGCTTAAAGCCAACGAAACAATCCTCATTTCCCAACCAACATTGTTCATGGAGGACCTCAACCTCTTGCCACCACCACGGGCAAAGGACCCTACAATGAAGAGCTGCTCAATGTAAAGCAGGTACACCCCCATGGTACCGCTCAAACAGGGGTTAATCCACAAACGTCAACGACTCTCGGTAGAGGTATATCGTTATTCTATCCTGTCGTGTATTATCAAAGCAGGACATGGATACCAGTTCCGACAATCTCTAGAGCTAATTAGACAACTTCAAGACTTCAGCCACCCGAAGTCCCCACGCCCTACAGAGGGATAGCACCTTCCTGACACTACAAGGCAGGATCCCCCTATAATTCCCAAAATAAGAAATATAAGGCAAAATCAGTAACAAGCACCAATAGTAATGCAACTGAACTAGCCCAAGATCCCTTAGAGGATTGAGGGGATACTAGATTCTCAAGATCAAACCATCTCGACCAAAAGGTTTTATGTCATTCCAAAACAAGATAAGTTAGACAAACTACTCGGTGGATTCTTTGTGCCATTCATTTTTGCTATAATAGCCAAAGAGTGGCCTAAGAAGTTTATTGTCCCAAAATTTACTCTCTACTACAGGTCTGAAAACCCTGACAACCATTTTTCTCACTATCAACACACAATGGATTTACACGAGGCTACCGAAGCCTTCATGTGCAAAACTTTTGTAATAAGTCTGAAGGGTACTGCTCTCAAGTGGTTTCATTACCTCTCCTAGAATTCAATCAACAACTTTTATGAGCTCAGCATGTTATTCCTTGATCGTTTCTTAAGAAGCAAAAATTGAGAAATGACCGGAGTTCTTATTGACCATTAAACAATCTAAGGGGAAAACATTAAGAGAATATATAACTCTCTTTAATGTTGAGCTTAGAGATGAGTGACTGTGTGTTGGTTTCTTGGTAGTTGCCTTGACCTTAGGTCTGGGACCTAGACATTTCTAGGATTTTTTAAGAAAGAATCCACTAGCCGACATGGCAGTACTCATGGAGAGAGCTCATAAATACATCAACTATGAAGACACCAAGTCTTCTTTTCGAAAAGCCAAGGATTAAGCTTAGAAAAATGATCAAGCTCAGGAGAGAGATAATAAGGACAATAAGAAGAGAGTCTAGAGTATTGATAAAGGATTGGCATTCAGAGCGCATAACAACTCTAGCTCCAAAAGGTATGAAAAATGGAACTTATAGCCCATTAAATGCTTTCCTTACTCACATCCTTCAACAAGTTCAGACTCGCGAAAACCTATAATGGCCCGAACTAATGAAGAGTAGTTTAGACACTAGAAACAGAAATAAATATTGTGACTTTCACAAAGAGCAGGGCCACACTATTGAGGAGTGTTGGGCCCTAAAGTAGGAGATTGAGCACCCCATTAGACGTGGGCGACTAAGAGAATTTGTCTGCCAGGACAGGAAAGAAAACAAAAGAGACGAAAGACCCCCTTAGAGGAGGCCATATCAAAGACCCGAGTAGAGAGAAGCTCGAAATGATCAACAACAGTTGAACAATTAGCATGTGATATTTATACTTTATGCTAATAACACAGTAACTGGGATGTCTAACAGGGCTAAAAAGAGGTACACCCATAAGGTAAGGGCAGAACCTTATGTTGTCCAGATCTCATCCATTGAGAAGAGGACCAAAATAGCACCACATATACAGTTCTCTAAGCTAGACCTTCTTGTAGTACATTGCCTCTACAGCGATGCCCTTGTTATCTCCCTCAAAATAGCTAATTTTGAGATCAATAGGGTTCTTGTGAATACTGGAAGTTCTACCAATGTTTTGTTCTCCGAACCTTTCAAGCAGATAAAGTTGGAATAGAAGGATATCATAGAAACTGTCTCAGTAATGGTAGGCTACAATGGACTCCTTAGTTTCCCCCTAGGGAAAATTGAGCTGTTAACCACTATTGGAGAAAGTGACGAGCAAAAGACCTTAATGTCTAAATTCATGGTTCTGGATGCCAAGTCTCCTTATAATGTTATAATTGGGAGACCTTGGATCCACCAAATGGGAGCAATCACATCCACCTTGCATAAGTGCCTCAAATTCATACATCAAGACAAAGTGGTGACTATTAAGGGTTGTCAGCTTATAGCTTGGGAGTGCCACACTCTTACACTTAAAG
The DNA here is from genome assembly GCA_008638375.1 of Nyssa sinensis. Taxonomy (NCBI): domain Eukaryota; kingdom Viridiplantae; phylum Streptophyta; class Magnoliopsida; order Cornales; family Nyssaceae; genus Nyssa; species Nyssa sinensis. The sequence goes on along the minus strand of CM018043.1, from coordinate 25,536,329 downwards.
AAAAGCCCTCTAAATAACAATCACAGTACCATCTTAGAGGAAAGGACTTCTCCACCCCAAATCTTAAAAGTCTAGAAGAATGCCTCTTTGAGAGTGAAGAATAGTTAAGTCCTGGGGGAAGGGATAATATGGTTAAACCAAAAGAAGAAGTCATAAATGTGTTTATCAGTATCGAGATAGATGGAAAATACTTACAGATCGGATCTGTTTTATGCCCTTCAGATCAGGCAGAACTAACCGACTTCTGGAAACAAAACCTCTTGTTATTTGCATAGGAAACTAGGGATATGAAAAGTATAGATCCCAACCTCATCTCTCACAAGTTAATGATAGATCCAGACCACCCTCCTATACAATAGAATATAAGGAGCTTTGCCCTAAATTTCCATAAATTCATCAGCGATGAAGTTCAGAGGTTGCTCAACGCTGGGATGATAAGAGAGGTAGTCTACCCTGATTGGCTTGCAAATACTGTCCTTAAAAAAAATAAGAATAACAAGTGGAGAGTCTATGTTGACTATACATATCTCAACAAAGCTTGCCCCAAGGATAGCTTTTTTCCCCTATAATTGATTAAAGAGTGGATGCCACAGTAAGACATGAACTTATGAGCTTTATGGATGCTTACTCTGGGTATAACCAGATTCAGATAGACCCTCTCGATAAGGAGAAAACTGCATTCATATCAGAACAATGTCTCTATTGTTATAGAGTGATGCCATAGGGATTAAAGAGCGTTGGGGCAACTTATCAGAGACTTTTTAAAAAAATGTTTAGTCTCCAAATCGGGGACGCAATGGAAGTCTACATTGATGATATGCTTGTTAAAAGTGTTCAAAAAGCAGACCATGTCCAACACTTGTCCCAGACATTTAGAATTCTGAAAGAACACAAAGTGAAACTTAACCCCCTCATAGTGTACCTTTGGGGTTACAGAAGGAAAATTTTTAAGATTCTTAGTCTCACAATAAGGAATTGAAGAAGATCCTACCGAGATCAAAGCTCTGATTGATTTGGAGTCCCCAAAAACTAAGGACATCTAGGGATTGAATGACAAAATAATAGCATTGAACCGATTTATTTCGAAGTTTACAAATCGATGTCTTTCATTCTTTAAAGCTTTGAAGGGGGGGAGTAAGGCCATAAAATGGACCTCTGTATATGAAGCAGCTTTCTAATTACTCAAGAATTACTTAGTATCGCCCGACATTCTTTTAAAGCCATTGTCGGGGGGAAAACTACTCTTATATTTGGTCGTGTCTAAAAATGTGGTCAGCTCAGCCTTGATTAGGGAAGGAAAAGGGATTCAGAAGCCAGTCTTTTATGCCAGTAAAACACTCATTGACGTTGAAACAAGGTACTCTGAAATTGAGAAATTAGCTTTTGCATTGGTGGTGTCAGTTAAGAAGCTCGGACTATACTTCCATGCTCATTCAATTGTGATCCCCACATCTTATCCTCTAAAACCAGTTATACACAAACCTAAAATCTCTAGATGATTGGTTAAATGGTTAGTGGAGTTAGGAGAATTTGACATATCTTACGTTCCACGAATCGCAATCAAGGCTTAAACATTAACAGATGTCATAGTTGAATTCACCGAAGTACTACACCCAGAACTTCAGACCCCTACGGATACTACTGCATAGCTGCTTTATACAAACGGTCTTCGACGGCTAAGGGTTATAGAGTAGGGCTTATACTCCAGTCCCTTGATGGGGTCATTATGGAAAAGGCCATTAGGGCCTCCAATAATGAAGTGGAGTATGAAACATTAATTCTCATATTAAAATTGGCATTAAAATGTGGGGCTTCAGGCCTTAATGTATTGTGACTCCCAGCTCATGGTCAGTCAAGTTTTGGGCTAGTATTCAACTAAGGATAAGAAAATGTCAAAATATTCAGAACTACTGGACTCATTGAAAAAATATTTTCTTAGTTTCTCCATTCAGAAGATAGAGTGAGCTTTGCATCAAGTATCCGGACTTGTTTGCTACTCCAGGTACTTTCTAAATTTCGAGGATAAAATTTTTCTAAGGGGAGAAGAATGTAAAGCCCTGTTATTTTAATGGAATAAATAAATAATTAAATTGGAGAAATAATTAATGTTTTATAAATTTATTTGAGAAAATTAAATTAGTTGTACATGAAATGTAAATTAGACCCAATAAAAAAATAAAATGGATACATGAAAATGAATTTAAAATAATTTAGACTTTTTTAGGATTGTAAAAAGACAGAAAGACCATTAGTGAGATAATTGAGGAAAGGAAACAATATGGGTAGATGGGTAATTGTTTACATAAATTTCAAAGTGGGTGGTCAAAGGTTATAATGTGAGTAAATCTCCACCACACATTTAAATTTTAACACACCCATACATGCTAGACCTAAAACACATACACAGAGGAAAAAAAAGGGTTGGGCACACAACACATATACACGGCTGAATAATCAAAAGAGAAAAAAAAAAAAAGAAAGAGAAAGAGAAAGAAGGAAAGAGAGGAAAAAAAAAGAAAGATTCTTGGGCCCATTCTTGAAGATTGAAGATAATTTGGCACTTGTCTTTACTCTTGGAAGAAATTAATTAGAAGAAATCAAAGAAATCAAGTTAGGGTTTTCCAAGTTTGCACAAAAAGTGAGGTAGGGCTTCTAAACTTGAAGAAATAGAGATGCTTAGAGTTGTTAGGTTGTGTTTGGGTTAAAACTATAATTGGGTTTATGTAATTGTGTTTCTTTTTAGGGTTTATCAAGAATTACATGTAGGGTTGTACACTAATTTATCGTATTTCTTGAATTGGAATGTTATTCTTGTTGTAATTACCTAAAGCATGATCCCTCTTCTTGATTTCCCTAGATTATTTCTCATTATCTCCAAAAATTGTTAGTTTTTCATTTAAAGCCCTTTACTAGTTTGTATAACTTGAAACCCCTTTACTTGTAAATGAATGGAAATTATTTGAGTTGATAGAAATAGACCTTGGGTGATATATACCTTGTTTATATGAATTGGAAGATAAATTGTAAACTCCCTTATTGATAAAATATTGATTAGTCATGAGAATTATGAAGAAAAATGAAAGATGGGGAAACTAGAGACGTCTTTATGTGCTCTAGAGTGTATGTGAGATTGCAATATGTCACTTGTGTGCCTTAGAGTGTATGAGAGATTACGATCTCGGGCTATGAATTTTGATATGGAAGTGAGCTTTCCTTTGACTTGCGAGTCAAGAACCCACGCAGGGTTTGGTTGTGGTGTCCGGCGGGTTAGTAGCCCGTAAAACCCAAATAGTGTTGTCGAGAGCCAAAGCTTAGGTTGGGGGTTGAGATAAAAGCCTAAACTTAAATTAGTGGAATGTAAAGACAAATTATGAAATGAGAAAGTGAGAAGAAAATCGGACCCATCCACAATATATTAATATCCTTAAAATTTAATTAGATTGTATTGTTACTCTTATGATTTATTTAGTTACATTTAATAAATATTGTCATTGGCATGTCACTACACTAGGGGTAGTCAATTTTTGACACGACACGATAACACGACTTGAACTCGACACATAATTAGTGGGTTTGGGTTGAGCTTATATGGGTTCGGGTCATAAACAGGTCAACCCGTTTAACACGATTAATAAACGTGTCGTGTTCGGGTTATCATCGGGTTGACCCGTTTAACACGAAATAACCCGTTTAATTATTCGTGTCAAACCCATTTAATACAGACCCGTCTAACCTGTCTAATCTATTCATTACCTAAGGTTAATTTTGTAAATTATGTCCAAACAAAGAAAAACCTATTCTCAGCCGCATCTCTTTACCAAAAATTAAAACCTTTCTGATCTCTCATTCTTCTCAGTCGCATTTCTGATCCCTCTTCTTCTCAGCCGCCGCATCTTTGATCTCTCTTCTCAGCTGCATCTATCTAACCAAAAATTCTTCCTCGCTTGTTGCCGATTGCGGTGAGTGTTGTTAAAGAACGTTGGATCGAGGTATGGCCTTCTGCTGTTGGTATTTTTCTCCAATGATTTCGCTACTAGCTACTGCTGTTTCGATTCTTATTTTTCTCTGGCTCTGTTATTTTCATATGTGCCGTTGGAAGAAATCTGTGTTCTGCAATGAAATGTTTCCCTCTTATTTATGACTGTAATGATGCTCCTTCAATATTTCACCTGCTCTATCATGGGTTGTATTATTGGTTGGCTTCTCCCTATTTGTCGTCATTGTTAATAGTGTTATCGGGAAAGGTTGCAGTATAAATTTCATTTTATGGGGCTGTACATTTTGTGATGTGTAGTTAATTACATTGGTCTGAACTTCTATTGCTTAGCAAGGGACTCTGAGTAGTCTCAAAACTTCCAAAACCTCTTGAAGTATAGTTTCTGTAAATTAGTAATTGTATCTTGAAGTAGTCTCATAATCACCTTTTTATCGTACACTGGCTATGATTTATATGATTTCATAATATTCTTTATAATAGTTTTTTTATAGCTAATTTTAAATCAATGTATTTTTTACATTATTGGTCTTTGTTTTAAAAAAAAAAATTTAGTCCATCAATTATTATTTACAAAGGACATGAGTTCATTAAAACGAGACCATTGGAACAACTTACGGAAATTGGGCAGTGTTTATCAACTCATGTGAACGAGTCTTTTATTTATTAATTTTAAAAATTTTAAAAATACTTTTATTTAAATATTAAAATAATTATAGTAAATTAAAAATACAATTATTTAAAATAGGGTCTTTCGAAATTTGTATCTTGTACCAAATTTATATATTAATAAAGAAATCACTTCTGAACATTTGTATCTTGTACCAAATTTATATGTCTGCCATATAACATCTTTTAGAAGTTTGCCCCTAGTTGCCAGTAGGGAAAGCAGAAGCAGAAAAAGGCAATGGAAATGTGAAATGTGATGTCATAATTGTTGCAATATTGCAGTTCTGTTTTATATTTCTCATCGTGTTTCTTACAATATTTTTTGTATTTTTATTTTATAGATAGATGGAAGCAATTAATATTGACAATGAAGAAGATGACATTGAAGTGAGCATTGAATTGACAAATGGAAGATCAATTGATTGTGCAGAACAGGATAGTGAAAAAGATGTTCAAACTTCCAAAGTTAAGAAACGCCATCGAAAATTGACTTCTGAGGTATGGAGTTTCTTTGACTTACTTCCTTTAGATTCAGATGGAAAACAGAAATGTAAGTGTAAGAAGTGTGGATCTTGTTATCTTTGTGATAGTAAATATGGTACTGGAAATCTTAAGAGGCATATGGAAAGTTGTGTTAGAAAATATACCAATGATGTAGGTCAACTGCTTATATCCCGAACTGAGGGGTCTATGTCTGCACGGAGTCTTAAGTTTAATCAAGAAAAATTTCGAGAGTTGATCACAATTGCAATTGTTAGGCATGATTTGCCGTTCCAGATTGTTGAATATGAGGCCGTTAGAGATGTCTTTAGTTACTTGTGTATGGATGTCAAAAGTTTTAGTAGAAACACTGCTAGAGCAGATGTGATGAAGATATATAAGAGAGAAAAAAATAGGATTTCTAACCTTATGCAGTTATGTCCTGGTAGAATCTGTTTGACTTCTGATTTGTGGACCTCGATTGTCACTGATGGTTATTTGTGTCTCACTGCTCATTTTATTGATAAAGATTGGATATTGCAAAAGAGAGTGATTAATTTTTGTTACGTGCCTCCTCCACACAATGGAATTTTTTTAGCAGAAAAAATACATAATTTGTTGTGCCAATGGAGGATTGAGACCAATATATTTTCCATTACTTTGGACAATGCTTCTGCAAATGATGTGGCTGTTGAATTGTTAAAGACTCAACTTAGTTTGAAAGATGCACTTTTATGTGATGGTAGTTTTTTCCATATTCGTTGTTGTGCTCATATTCTTAATTTAATTGTACAAGAGGGATTGAAAGAAATTGATGGGTCCGTTGACAAGATTCGAGAGTGTGTTAAGTATGTTAAGGGATCACAATCTAGGAAAAAAAAAATTCATGGAATGTGTTGCACAAGTTTCCTTGGATTCTAGCAAAGCTTTGCGACAAGATGTTCCAACAAGATGGAACTCAACATTTCTTATGCTTGGAAGTACCCTTTATTATCGCCGTGCTTTTTTTCATTTGCAATTAAGTGATTCTAATTTCAAGCATTGTCCGTCTCAATAGGAATAGGGTAAAGTGGAAAAGATTCACAAGTTTTTGAGGCTTTTTTATGATATTACTTGCCTTTTTTCGGGGATGAAGTATCCTATGGCAAAATTATATTTTCCACTTATGTTTAAGCTTCAATTAAGTTTGACTCACGAAAAGCAAAGTTATGATGGTTTTTTGCGTAGAATGGAACACAAATGTTTGGAAAGTTTGAGAAATATTGGTCGGAATTCAATCTGATTTTGGCTATTGCTGTGATATTTGATCCTCGTTATAAGATTCAATTTATAGAGTTCTCTTTTAACAAGCTCTATGGTGATGGTTCCAATCAATTAACACATGTTCGGAACAAATTTGTAACACCCCGACTTTGCGTAATTAATAATTAGTTATTAATTATTACCGGCTTATAGAATGATCTAGGGAATTAATCATAATCCCGGCGGTCATGATAGATCGATAAAATAATTAAATATGTCTGGAGGAAAAGGGCAAAATACCCGAACCCAATTACTGATTAATTCGGCGAAATAACACTGCTTTAACACTAACGAAATCCGAATTAGTTAACCCCGAAAATCCCGAATGATTAATAAACGACATGGAACCTCTGACACTGAAACGAACTGAATTATGAAGCTCTCGGAAGAAACCGCATCGAAAAAGGAACTACGGAATGAAAGTTATGTAGCAAACATGGAAAACTGAATTTCTGCGCAACCAAACGTGGCCTTAACCGAAAATATGGGAAAAATGGCCAAAGGGGAGGCCAAGGGAATTGAACCCTTGACCTTTGAGTGAAAGGAAACCTCATCCAAAAAAATACCAACTAGGCTAGGGGTATCTTTGTGTACAAATATACAAAGATATATATATATATATAACTATAAATCTGATTTGGTCACCCCCCAAGTGACCAATAACCAAACATGCAACACCTCATCCATGCATCACCCTATGCCCCTAGGCCATCATGCCTATGCACCCTAGATCATCATGCCTATACACCACATGATGACCTCTCCTCCAACCAAAATACATGCAAATTAATCATGAGGTTGGGAGATGTATTGAACAAGAAAAATCAGATTGGCATTTACACATCTCCATATATGCAATGGAGGGAGAACAGGCCTGAAAAGGATCCTATAAACTGATATTGAAAGAGAGAAATGGTGTGAGAATTTGTATGTCCATGGTGTGTGTGCATGTCATCCATTGGAAATGCACAAAGAAGGGGGAGAACTCTGCACTGTGTGACCAAACCGAGGGGCACGACTGCACTGGAGCCACATGCATGAACACAAACCTGAGATGAGACCACTGTACAAAGGTAAACCATCAAAAATTTTGAGAATTTCCCTTTGTAAATTTCAGCTACTGTTTTGATGTTCTTGAGAGTATCATTGCATGTATCATAGTTAGACAATGAAATCTGGATTGATTGTGCACATTTGGACCAATAGAACTGCCCCAAAAACACAGAACCGTAGTAAAACTGCCATTAATGACCACGAGTTGCAGGTCTGATACGATCTCAACCAAGCTAACCCCTGATGGTCTAGAACTGATCTAGACACGAAAATGGTTTAAAAACCACTAAACCGCGATCCAAAATCGCATGGGAAGACCCTCAAAACCGAACCTATTGTCTCGGCCATTGGAACCCAAACTTTAAAATAGGCTTCCAAACTGAAACGTGAGAATGGGAAAATGAATCCCCTGTTGCTACGGTCACAAAGAGACAAGAAGCATGAAGTTTGGTGGAGAAATGAGGATTTAATAGCCGAAATATCTTTTCTGTTATTCCTCCATATATCAAGCTATTGAGCTTGATTCGACTCATGAAACCGATGCCAAAGTGTTGGCATGACGACCAGGAACCATTTGGGATCAAAACAGATTGAAGAATGTACCTGAAACTTCACGAATTGAAGAAATCGTGAAACTGTGAATTAGGGCAACACTGAGTTGTTTCGTTGGGGACGACAGAGTTGACTCGGCCGAGTTGACCGAGTCGAACCGAGTTGGTGAGCTGACTCTGGACACGTGTTGAGCGAAGAGGGATGCCACCGAATTAATTGGAACAGCACCGTTTGATGTAACTGTTTTGTTTTAAAACCTGAATTCGGCCCATTTGGAAACAGAGTTAATAAATCCAAAATTAGGGAAAATTGATTTGGGGGTATAACCAAACCAGGGATAGGGGCCAATTGGGGTTACCAGGAATATGTCATCCCGGTTTTCTGAGGGACCCTGAACCGGTTGGCTTCTTTGAATTGTGGACCGGTTCAACAGTTTAATTCTTGAACCCTACGGTTTGAACCCTTAAATTATGAAATTATGTTTTGACCCCAAATACTTTCTGAAATTACGGATTTGTCCCCAACTGTTTTAAAGAATTATACAGTGGCCCAAATTTCTGAGAAACTGTTCAATTAAGCCCCTGACAAATTAATTAAATAATAAAATAATTATTTTATTATTTTATTAATTAGGTAAAATTACGATTTTACCCCTGGACATTTAATATGTCAAACGGAGTCCAAATAAATTAAATAGATAGTGTATTTTCACTATTTTAAACATTCCAGACTCAATGGTACAGTCCGATTTTGGAAATACAGTACCGAAAAATACAGACCTGTAAGTGATAAATTATTGTACTGCCCCTGATGGCACCAGACCCAAATAAAAATAAAAGACAGTCTATTTTGACTATGTCGGGCGTTCTGAACTCAACGGTGAGGTCCGTTTAACGAACTGAAGTCCCGAAAAATACAGACACATAAAGTGTAAATGACCATACTGCCCTTGATGCTTCCCAGGGTCAATTGAACATAACAGATAGTCCAACTTAATTACGTCGAACACTCTGGACCCAATGGTGAGGTCCATTTTATGAACTGACGTGCCGAAAAATATGACACGTAAAATTACCAAATTACCCCTGATACTGTACGAAGCCCAAATGAAGTCCGATTGGGACGAAACTGATACCTATAGAAACCCGAATACTGGTGAGACTGTATACCTGAATAAATGACGAACCGGGATCAGAATCTTACGAAGCGTAAAATGACCAAAATACCCCTGAGCACTGTAAGTGCAAGATAAAGGTCAATCTGATCTGATGAATTATCGTAAGTATAATTATGGACACTGAAGGGCTACGTAAGACTCCGGAACTATCAACGCATAAAACGAGAAATGACCGATGTGTCCCGATGATCAAAAGCAGATACCAAACGAAGTCCAAAGGACTTAAGAATTTACATATGAGATATATGGGACATTCTGAGGACCACGACAGGGTCTGGGGTAAGAATGACAAATTACCATTTTGCCCCTAAGGCTAAGTAAGCCCTTAACTGATAGCGATTCAAGTCTAAAAGACTTAGAACTTCATGTATACGATATATGGGATATTCTAAGAACCACGACTGGGTCCGGGGCAAGAATGACAAAATTACCATTTTGCCCCTATGGTTAAAATAAGAACCTAACTGATACCGATTAGAGTCTAAAAGACGTAGAACTTTATATTTAAGATATAAAGACTATTCGGAGGGCCTTGACAGGGCCCGGGGCAAGAGTGATAAAATGACCGTTTTGCCCCTAAGGCTGAAGAAGTGACTGACTGATAACGATTGAAGTCTAAATGACTTGGGTTATAATCCTGATGACTGCTGAGCCTAATTTAAGAATAAAATAGCCCCGGGTGAAACCCGATGAGAGGGCGATAGGCTACTAGGCTATCTTAGATAAACCGATAGATACCTAAGATGACAAATGAGACCTGAATGGATGAGTTCTGATCTGTATATGATTGATGATTATTGTTCAGGATATACATGGAGATGCCTGACGTATCTGGAGGTTATCGGATTGTTTGCGCAAGGAGATAACCGTAACAGTTTGTGAGTAACCTGAAACTTCTGACTTGGTGTATAAGTACACCGTCTAGTTACTGTATTTTGATTTACTGTACTGTTTTGTATACTGTACTGTCTGAATGCATACCTCTTTATACTGCATTACACGTAACATGATTTTGTACTGTCCTGCTCTCCTGTTCAGTTCGGGTCTGTCTTGTTCTGTTGTATGGTCTGTCCTGGTTTTATTCTGTACTGTTGCGTCTTGCGAGTAAACCTGACTCCTGAATTAGTGTATAAGTTCTGTCTAGATACTGTATTTTGAAGCACTGTACTGTTTTGAACGTTATACTGTTTAAAAAAAAAAAAAACATATATTTAAAGTAGCATATGCCTTGTCCTGATTGATATTGTACCAGTTTGTTCCGTCCTGTTCAATTCCGATATGTCTTGTTCTGATAGATGTATTGTTCCGTTTTGTTCCGACTTGTTCAGTCCTGATATGTCTTGACCTGATTGATATTGTACCATTTTGTTTCGTCATGTTCAGTTCTGATATGTCTTGATCTGATTGATATTGTACCGTTTTGTTCCGTCATGTTCAGTTCTGATATGTCTTATCCTGACTGATATTGTTTCGTTTTGTTCCGTCATGTTTAGTTCCGATATGACTTGTCCTGATTGATATCGTTTCATTTTGTTCCGTCATATTCAGTTCCGATATGACTTGTCCTGATTGATATTGTTTCGTTTGTTTCCGTCATATTCAGTTCCGATATGACTTGTCCTGATTGATATTGTTTCATTTTGTTCCGTCATGTTCAGTTCCGATATGTCTTATCCTGACTGATATTGTTTCGTTTTGTTCCGTCATGTTTAGTTCCTATATGACTTGTCCTAATTGATATTGTTTCGTTTGTTTCCGTCATATTCAGTTCTGATATGACTTGTCCTGATTGATATTGTTTCATTTTGTTCCGTCATGTTCAGTTCCGATATGACTTGACCTGATTGATATCGTACCGTTTTGATCCGCCATGTTCAGTTTCAATATGTCTTGTTCTGATTGATGTATTGCTCTGCTTCGTTCCGTTATGATCCGTCCCGTTATGCCTCTGTCCTTGATTACGCCTGTGACTTGAACTAGTGTTTTGTTCCGTCTGATCCCGTTATGTACCGTCCGTTAATCATCTGTCTGTCTTGATTGATATATGGTCCAGTTCCGTTATGATCTGTCTGAATTCTTGACTTGGTTTATAAGTTACTGCATAGATACTGTATTTTGATGCACTGTACGGTTTTAAAAGTTAAACTGTCTGAATGCATGATTTTAAATGCAAACCTTATACTGTATTGTACGCGGCATGATTTTGTCCCGTCCTACTATTATTTTGTTCGGTCTGTCTTGTTCCGTTTTATGGTCTATCTGATTTTGTTCTGCTATGATGTGTCTGACTCTGGGTACCATTCTGATTATGAGCGGCCTGGCATAAGTAGGCTTGATTACGTGCCTAACTGATATATTATTGTTATGCCCTGTTATGTTCCGCCCAGTACTGATCTGTTCTGATATTTGAATTAATTGCCTATACTCTCATTGATATTGGCATCATGCACTGTTTCGTCTGTTCTGATTTGTTGTTCCGTTTAGTTCAGTCCTGCTTTATTCAACTGAAACTGCATTTAAAGTAGATTTATAAAACTGCTATTTCAGAAACAACTGAACTACCCTTGTGCTTTGTAAACAAGAAAATGGTTTTGAAACCCATGACAGGGAACCTGTGTTACTCATTGGGCTTTTCGAAGCTCACCCCATTCCCTAACATTTTTCAGGAATGATATCTGTTGGATCTGATGGCACTGAATCTGTGGAGACTGGATTACTGAGGATTGAATCTGTTTAATCAGGTGAGTGATGTAATACGACTGACTTGACTGATATGTACTAGATATAGACATGGCTCATGGATTTAAACAGTACTCTAAAGATTATAGTTCTGCTCTGTTGTTATATGTCGGATTATAGATATGCTCTGAGGTTAGAATTGTTAGCTATTGGATTTTAGACTTGCTCTGTGTGATACATATCCTACGGTGGATACATGAGTTGCATTCCCTGGACAAAAAAAAAAGTTTTAAATTCCGCTGCATCTGACCCTACAGTCGGAGTGCAATTCACTGAAAAGTTCAGAAATTGCCTTCGGTTGGTCGCGTGGCGACTGACTGGCATCACGTCCTCGACATCCGTGTAGGGTGGGGTTCGGGATGTGACAAAATTATTCTCTCTCTTTGATGAGTATATGCGTAAATCTTCCAAAGGTTCTTCATCAAGTTCATTCACTTCTCAAGATGGTGCTTATAGTCATGGCTCAGATCATGAAAAAGATGACATAGATTTTATTAAGGTAACATTATACTTCCCTTCCAAATTTGTATATCTGGGTGCATGCAATCTAATACCAACCTGCATTTTACAAGTTTATTTCTTGCATTGTTTTTCTTTCTATTAGATTTTTCATTAATGAATGTCTTATTTTTTTTATCCTAATATATTTCTAATCTCTAATGCAAGAATTTGGAACATTTGAGAGTCAAGAGTTTATGTCTAGTGCTAAAAAAACTCAATTGGAATTATATTTACTTGAGCCAAAATTAAAAGCGATGGAACATTTGATGTTCTTGCATATTGGAAAGCTCATCAATATCGATATCTCGTACTTGCTCAAATGGCTCGGGACATCTTGACCATTCCTATCTCTACTGTTGTATCTGAAGTCGCTTTTAGTGTTGGTGGTCGAGTTCTTGATCAATATCGTAGTTCTTTAAAGCCTGATATTGTGGAGGCGTTAGTTTGTACTAGAGATTGGTTGTATGGAGAAGGAGGTAACAAATAAAAATTATTAATTATTATTATAATTTTTTTACAATTCTTACTTTTAATTTTTTTATTTGTTCTATAATAGCTTCTCAAGTAAACTCGAATGACCTCACTAAAGATATCATGAATTTGAACATCAATAAAGATGAAGATGGATCAGTTGAGTGTTCAAATGAAGTAAATCTTGAAACTTAATGCTCAGGTGAGTAGAAAAATTTAGTTAGTAAAACTATTATTTCTAATTGCTAATGTTTCAAAATTTTCTTTTATTCTCTTAAAAAAAAATGTATGTTTTAAATTTAAACTAGTTACACTGATTGTTATCATATAACCCTTTCCTTTTTGTAGGTGGGAATGAGAAGTTTTGGAAAGAAGATCTGGAAGATTTCCTTTTTGTAGGTGGGAATGAGAGGTTTTGGGAATGAGAGGTTTTGGAAAGAAGATTTGGAAGATTTCCTTTTTGTAAGTGGGAATGAGAGGTTTTGGAAAGAAGATCTGGAAGATATGTGGTGTTGATAATAGTTTTTTTAAGAGATTTATTTAAACTATATTTTGGTACATTTGGAACATGTACAGGTTACTTAACCTTTTTAAGTAATAGGTTGGTTTGAACTTGTTCCTACTTTTATTAGTATGGTTTGTATTAATTTGAAACCTAGGATAATGCTATGATGGTTATAGACCTTGTGGTTGTGGTTTTGGTTATATTAATTTGACATTTTGGATGATGTTACGATATATGGTTATGTGGTGAATTTATTATTATTACTATAATGTGTTAAAAATGAATGAATTGGATTTTATCTAGTAATTTTATTATGAAAATAGGTTATACAATTTAAATGGGTCGTGTTATTCGTGTTTTAACTATGACTTGTTTAATAAACGGGTAATACAGGTCGTGTCGTGTTATTTGTGTTTTAACATGACCTGTTTAATAAACGGGTTATACGGGTTGTGTCGTGTCACCCGTGTATTATACAGGTCATGTTAGGGTTGAGTAAGTTGACACGATTAATTAATCGTGTCGTGTTCGGGTTGACCCATATAGTATAATACTCTTACCTTGACACGACACGACACGATTGACACCCCTACACTACACCTTCACAAGCATACATATTATAGTATTTTCATTTCTCCTATTTAGATATCCTACTGGGGTACTGACCCCTACCAAATGCAGGTTTTGGCAATGAGTCGACCATTTGACACGTCCTCGAATGGAGGTCAAGACCACTTTTGGTTTCTTTTGAATATGGGTTTATTTTTTATTGTGTGAAGATTACATAACTTGACTTGAAGACTTGTATTTTTGGGCTTCTTTAGAAAATAGGCATATACTAATGCTACTTATGTTTTGGACTCATAAGAGTATGAATGTAATGTGCTATCTATTTATTTGTAAGAAAAAAAAAGGTATCCAAGAATGAATTATAACATTGCTAAAATGATATTAGTATGAGTTTAGCATTTTCGCTAAAGGTTGTGTAGAACAGCCCACTTTAAAAGACTATATCTTGTACATCCTATGGAATTAGAATCTCATATTTTATAGAATTAAACCTCCTTGTATTAGCTTTCAAATAGCTCAATAATGACCTTAATTAGGCAAATATTGAGGGAGTTATGTTGATTTTAAGAAACCTGTGTAGAATCTTACCATTGTTTGCAAATCAGTCCATAACTTGAGTTCTAGGTATTTTTTCGAATGCTTCCAAGTTTTAAGGAAACTAGGCTTATAGTGGAATATGGAATAGAAAACTAATAATAGCAGGTTTAATAAATTAGGAGATATAAAGCTTCAAACATGGGGGGACCTGCTGTGTGCATAGAGTAGTTCAAACATGCCTTCACCTTTTTGTTAATAACTTAAGCTATCAGATGTATTTTTGAGTAATTCAAAACTCACTGAAAGTAGAGTCATATTAGAACATGCCCTAAAAAGCTCAAGATATTAGGTCTTATGTGTTAAAAGATATGGGGCTTCAAATAGGGCATAACTGTTTAGTGAACAAAAAACAAATGAACCATAGATTGTATCCTAAATGAATCTGAGTTTTTTGTTTTTGTTTTTGATGCATGGGGCTTCAAGAAAAAATGTATAATAGTTAAGTAGTAAATAATATAATTCATGGAATAAAGCTCAAGTAGGGTGAACTTTAAATATTACTAGATGTACCATAGGGAGTCAATTACAACCTGGATCTTTGGGGACTTGGGACATGACAGAAATACCACAAACTCTTCAGATTTCAGAATAGTCCTCCAATTGGATGACTCTTATTACCAAATTCTTAACAAAAGGTCTACTTCCTGAAGATAAAAATCAGACCTAGAGGATCGGAATCAGAACATCTCAGTACTTTATCCTTGGAGAGAAATTATATCGAAGATCTTATTCATAGCCCCTCCTCTTATGCCTAGATCCGGAAGAGACTTAGTATGTCCTAACTGAAAGATATAAGGGATATGTGGTAACCATAACAATGGAAGAACTATTGCCCACTGAGCTCTAACCTAGGGCTACCACTGGCCCAGTATGTTAAAACAAGCCAAAAATATGTTCGGAAGTGTGACAAGTGCAAGCGTTTTGCCTTCTACCAACACAAACCCTAACACGAGCTCATTCTGTCACTACCCGAGACCCCACCTTATGCAGATCTCGTGTCGCGCACCCGATCCGACGCTGCTTGTCGAACCAAGGGTCTCAACTTACTACACAATCAGTGCTACTAACATGCAACGACTAAAATGCGGAATAAAAATTAAGAAAGCTGCATGTGATATATATAATGTTTACAAAAATGCAAAATACAAAATTTCTTAATACAACTGTTCATCCCCAAGACGTGGATAACATGGGAGAGCTACAAGACTATCTGTACTAAGTATTACACTTACAACTTCAAAAGAAATGTCCACTGCTATCTAGCTGACTGCTACTGCTACTATTACTGCTACTGCTCTTCTACAGCTTCCTTTCCTGAAAGGGGTGGTAAGTTTGGGGTGAGCTAACTAAAGCCCAATAAGTAATTCTCCTTTGCTCTGCCATGTGTACATGAATATAGAAAGCATTATCCATAAAAGAACTAGGATAAATGCAGATGTGCTAGCCAGTCAATGAATATAGAACTCAATATCAAATGATAGAAACTCAAATGATAAAGCAATGAAATCTGTCTGATAATATAATCATACTGCTACAGTCATGAGCTGTCTCAAGCATAATCATATGCACTCAATAAAAAGCTGTGAAATCTCATGATCATTCATAATGATATAATATGATCAAGCTATGATAATCAATAAATGATAGTGATATCAAAACTAGTTGATGCACTCAGCTGAGGCCTGGCTACCCCTTGAGCTCGTATTCATATCCGCTATGGGCTGTTTGAATACGGCTCTGAGCTCGTATTCAGATTCCACTACGGGCTGTTTGAATACGGCTCTGTGTACATTGTATAATAATAATCTGCTTGAAATCTAGACCCGAAGGTCATAACTAGACCCGAAGGTCATAACTTGCATCAGATAGAGATGTGACTGAGCACAAATCCGGCTACAATATAATATATCAAGATCATGCTAAATCCAATGAACAGTAAATGCAATAATACTATCTCAGCAACGAAAGAAACTATTGCCTTAACAGGCCAATATAAACTGGGCTGCTGAGATCTTGCCCCTTGAGGCCTATGTACAGAGTGTACACAAATCATGATCAAGATATACAACAGTCAATAAATACTTTCCACAAGATAAAGCAATATCAATGTGGACTCGATAAACGTTCTGATATGTATGGAGTACAACTAGATGATATAAGAAAAACTATTGACATGGCTGGGAATGTAACATGTACAGAGATCAGAGATTACTTACATTTTTACTGTATCTGTCTAGAAGGTCAAACCACCTTATTCTACTTATCTCTTTCTGTATCTGTCTAGAAGGTCAAAACCGCCTTCTTCTTGTCTCTTGGTATTCCTATGATTCAGGAAACTCATCTCAGTCTATGTATATATATATTTAACTCATGCTATTTATCAAATTTTATGTCTCTTTACTATTTATATCTCTTTTACTTGAATATACTTTACTATTGAATCCAGAATGTCGAACAAAGTCGATTTAGACTTTCGCGGAATTCAATTTGGGCTTCTGTACTAAAAAGGGCAAAATGGTCATTTTGCACTTTTATGGGTCTTTTATTTTTTGGGACCTCGTCTTGCTAAACGGACCTCACCATTGGTTTTTGAATGTCCGAGATAGTTAAAATACACTATTCATATGTTTAATTTGGACATCGTTACTATAAAGGGTAAAATGGTCATTTTATACTTTTACGCGTTCTCACCTTTTGAGACCTCTTTTCACAAATCAGACTCCACGGTTGAGTTCGGAGTGCTCGAAATAATAAAAATTTACTATTCATTTGCCTCGTTTGGACTTCGTTTGACCTATATTTGAATTAGGGGTATTTTTGAAATAAAGTAATATTTTACAAATTTTCTGTTTGGGCCACAGTGAAAATTCCTAAAAATTCTGGGGTCAAAGTGGAATTTCCCTAAGTTCCAGTCTGAACCAGTGGGTTCACGTCTAGAAACCCTAAACCGGTCCGATCCTCCTCCGAACCAACCGGTTCAGTATACTTCTAAGAACCGGAATAAGATATCCCCTTGGTCTACCTTATCCACGGTTCGGTTACACCCAAACCCAATTTCAATTTCCTATCCCTACAGCCAAACAAGCCAAATTCCATTTAATTTCAATTTTAAAATGACACAGTATCACTGCCCGTTTATTTTCGGTTAGGTCCAGACCCGGATTCGACCTGTGACCCGAAACCTGAACCCGAACCCAACAGTATCATCTTCCTCGTTTTTTCCGGTGTAGCTCCAGTAGGTTTCTGTCGCCATCTCTGGCGACGACGACTAGATTCTGATCATTTTTTCAACCTAATTCTTTGCAGTTTTCTTTATTTTTTCATGAGGATCTCGAATCTAACATTAGTTTTTCATTTGGATCACTATTTCCCTACGAATATGGCCAAACCCGTAACTCCAGTCAACTGTTACTTCTCATTTTCGAAGCTCTTTTTACACTGATTTTCACGTCTTTCTTTTTCATTTAATTTTCTGCAACATAGAGGATAAATTTCCCATTGTTCAATGGAAGTTTAAAGCATAATCTCAACTTTGCCGATTATTTACCAAGACCTGTAACTAGGGTTTATTCATTGATTTTAGAACCGTTTTAAGTGATTCTTCTTGCTAAATGATCCTAGTTGTATGCTGATTAAGATCCTATATTCAAAATCATACGAATCATGCTCTAAAGATTAAAACAGAATAACCCATTTACCTTTCAAATTCTGATTTTCTCGGTGCACCGTGCCTCTCCTACTCCTGAGTTCCTCTCGGTTCACCCCTGTGTTCTTCCCAATGACTTCCCAAGCTTTTGAGACACTCACAGTTCTGAATCTCTCTGATTTCTATCTTCCTACGCAATATATATATATATATACACATATATCTTATACACACGCACATTTCACCGCCCTAAACCTCTTCTTTTTGGTTTCTCCCCCTTCTAAAGCCCCTTTCTTTGACCTAGGTTCTGATTTCTCTCTGCCAAATGCAACCTTGCATTTATGGCTTGGGAGACTTGTGTGTGTATATATATATTATATTACATACACCACACATACACATATTGCCCAACCGACACACACACTGTGCAAACCTGCTTAGCAATTCCCTTCTTTGCTTCCTTTTTTTTCTTTTCTTTATTTCCTTTTTAATTTCTTAT
Source organism: Nyssa sinensis (assembly GCA_008638375.1). Lineage (NCBI taxonomy): Eukaryota > Viridiplantae > Streptophyta > Magnoliopsida > Cornales > Nyssaceae > Nyssa > Nyssa sinensis. The sequence goes on along the minus strand of CM018043.1, from coordinate 25,517,574 downwards.
ATATATATATATACATATATATATACATACACATATATATATATATCATTATATATGTATAATGCATCACACTATACATACATAAAATACATGTTTACACATGTATACTTATATCTATATGTGTGCATAACACTCTATTTTTAACCACGTATACATACCCTGATATTAAGTAGGCTACATGTATATAAATACGTACATATGCATGGGAATGCGCGTATGCACGCATTACGAGGCATAATGCCGGGTTGCTCGGCACTAACTGTATAACTAATACTATTTTAGCTTCTAAAGTTGTACAATACATGTGGTATCAAAATATGGAGCTTAAACAGCTCGGGTTACAACTAATAGTACTCTACCCGACCCGATTTACCTCGGTATACGTGCTAACCCGGGTTAGGGTATTACACATTCCCATAGCCAGTCCTTGGCCCTTTGCCCAGTGGGGAATAGACATCGTGGGGTCATTGCCAAAAGCCCATCAGAACAGGAGATTCTTATTGGTCGCTATCAACTACTTTTCAAAGTGGGCAGAGGCTGAACCATTGACTAATATCACTGAGGTAGAGGTGAAGAACTTCACTTAGAAGAACATAGTATGCAGATTCAGCATCCCTAAAGTGATTATCTCTGATAATGGGACACAGTTCACAAGAAAGGTGTTTGGAAAGTTCTATAAAGATCTCCATATCAGCCACCACTTCTTCTCTTCGGGGTATCCTCGAGCCAATGGGTATGCCGAGGTAACAAATAGAATAGTCTTGGATGCCATAAAGAAGAAACTGGAACATAGATGGGTTGAGGAGCTCCCTAGGGTGCTCTAGGCATACCGTAGTACAAGAAAAACCCCCACAGTTGAATCCCCGTTCTCACTTGCTTTTGGAACCAAGACAGTTATCCCAGTAGCGATCGATATGCCGACCCTAAAGATAGACTTCTTTAATTTGGAAAGCAACGACCAACAGTTGGTAGAAAACCATGATCTTTTGTAAGAAAAGTGCGAGCAAGCACAAATCAAGAAAAAGGCTTACCAACAAAAAATGGCTAAATGTTTTAATAAAGGATTAAAGCCTGCCACCTTCTAGCTCGGGGGCCTTGTCCTTCGAAAAGTATTCCCAAACACTAAAGATCCCACCATGGGGAAGATTTCTCCTAACTATGAAAGACCCTATAAAGTTGTAAAGATTGTAAGACCAAAAACTTATTGGCTGGAAGAATTGGTCGGAAAACCTATGCCAAGGCCTTGGAATATTGAGCATTTACGTAAGTACTATCAATAAACTTCCAAGATTGCTATCCACTCCAGTGTTTGTTAACATATAAACCTCTAAAAACCTTGTATCCATTACAAGTGTTACAGGTCTTAACTATTTTATTATTGTAACATTGTCACCAGACCCTTAAAAACCTTGTATCCATTACTAGTATTACAGGTCTAAACCATTTTATTGTTGCGGCATTGCCACTAGATCCATAAAAACCTTGCATCCATTACCAGTGTTACAGGTTTGAACCAGTTTATTATTGCGACATTACCACTAGACCCCTAAAAACCTTGTATCCATTATAAGTGTTGCAGGTCTAAACTAATTTATTCTTGTGTCATTGCCACCCATTCAGACCCCTAAAAACCTTATATTCATTATAAGTGTTACAAGTCTAAACCATTTATTCCTACGGCATTGCCACCCTTCTAGACCTTTAGAAACCTTATTATTTCAATAGGTGTTACGCTTCTGAAGTTATTTAAAGATAGACCACATGCCCTAATTATTTTAACAAATGTTGTGGGCCTAAGTCGCATACTATTATGATGTTCAGGATCTCACAAGGCTTTAAGTTTTGTAGGTCTGAACTAATGAGAAGAGTTTCTTGGATGATTGCTTAGATTCTAAAAAGACTACGCTATGGCATCTTAGACTAACCAAGTTCATCAACCACAAGTCAAAATGTATCAAACACACAACTCAGAAGTTAAAAAAGCGATAATTTTATATTTTATCCAGTGGGGGAGTACAAAAAGAAAAGAAGAGAAGGGAAAGGTACAAGAAATGTTCTAAGAACTAGTTTTCTACAAGTGCATTTTCCTTGTCTTGTTCAGTAGCTTCGAGCTGCTTGGTATGAGAAAGATCCTGCAGCCAGCTCCTCCTTGTCCTCATCATTATCCTCAACATCCATTTCAACCTCGAAGACAGAGATTTCATTTAGACCTAGTCAACCTTAGGTTGAGGTACATCTTTTGAAGCTTTTTCTTGTACATCCAGGTTGAGGTACATCTTTTGAAGCTTTTTCTTGTACATCCTATACCCATAGTCGATGAGTTCTCCCCCCAGCTTCTGGACTTCAGCTCTCAAGTCCTTCTTAGTTTGAGCATTTTTTACTTCAACACTGTCATAAATCTTTTGGGAGCAGTAGCTTCGAAATTGGCAAAATTCTTCTTCAAACCCTTCAGCTTTTAAGTCAAAACGTTATTCTTCGACTCTTAGATGGCAAAAGCATCGGCCGTGTCCTTCAGCTTCTCTTTTGAAGCAATAATAGCAGATTGGGCAGACCCGAGCTAAAGCCTCACCTCATCAAGCTCCTTTTGGAATGCATCAATTTGCTCGACATCCTCAAGACTGTCTATTATGGCAGGCATACCATGAATAGCCTGCATTTTGCTCGACATCCTCAAAATTGTCTATTATGCCCACCTTTCCCTTCCCCTTCTTTATGTTTTCGCACTACGGGGGCAGGAATTGGAAGAACCTCATGAGCTGGTGAGCAAGGCAGATCTTCTGAAAATGTCCACTTGGGAGAATCATATAGTAACCTCATTCTCTTCTTTGAAGGGGGGTTCAATAGGAGTTGAAGTCTCCTCTTCCTTATTCTTTTACCCCGGCTTCCATTCGAGGTAGATCGTTTTCTTCAACCCCTCGCTCTTATCCTTTACCAAATCAGTATCCATCAGGTTTTTGGGCTTCAAGATGAATTCATGGAAGCGGACCTTGGTCTAGAAAAGTTGCATGTATTTGTCTTGGAGGTCTTGAGTAAAAATTGACCTCCTCTAAGCATTCTTGTTTACACGACATATCATAATAGAATGTGTTAGGTCAAATGAAAGAAAATGAAATAGAAAAGAAAATAAGCTTTATAAGAAGGTGGGCTCACCCTTAAAACTAGTTTTTCTTAGAAAGATGGTGGCCCGTTTCTAGAAGTCCTCATACTCCTATCCTCCTTTTATGAAAAAAAATCACTTCTTCCAGGTTTTATTAGAAAAGAGTATAGAGGAGAGGGCTTGATCCTCCAACCTCAAATACTTCATGTCCATGTTCCTTCTTATTAAAATAAGGTCTATCTTAACTTTATTCAGATGACCTAAAACTATGAATCCAATCAACTAGCTCCAACTGTTGATGTTCAGGTTAGTAGGGCACATGTTGAACCACCGAAAAAATTCCCTGATGATACAATGGAATAAAAAATGCACACCGACCTTGAACCACTAGAGATAGGCACAGATCTCACCACTTTGAATATTAGAAGGGCGATCGATGGGGTCTGTCACCCTACAAGACATGTTTTAAGGGAAATTAAAAGTAACCTTTAGAGCATCTATCATACTCTAAGTTATGACACTCTCTCCTCTTTCTCTTTTATGGACTCTACCAAAGGTCCTAGCCTCTTTATTCCTCGATTTTAAATTGGCCTCAACTATCTTGACCCTAGAACTGGAGGTCAGGCTATCGGTAGGTCCATTTCCTAAATCCCTTGATAAACTGCTAACCATAAGGTTTAGTTCTACTTTGTCATTGACCCCCAATGGTTCTATATACTCACAACTAGTACTTGATTGGGCATCAAAAGTGGAAATTTTAAGTAAAGAAGAAAAATGAGTGGAAAAACATAGATGGACTAACAAAGAAATGAAAACAGAGGAAGAGTGCACTCAGAACCGAACCTGACCGAAGACTTGACCGGAAAGAATTGTAGCCCACCATAAATCGCCTTAAGTTGCTTGTTGCCCAAATACAGTTTTAATGAAAGCTTAAAGGTGTTAAAAAGGAAAATATGGTATGATTATTTCCCTTTATAAAGCCCCAAAACCTTTATTAAGGTGTCACTCATGAACTGGCGCGGTAGTTAAAGCAATGATAACATCGTTTCTCCAATTAATGACCAACGTAATCAATGCCACATCAATCATTGTCTCATCGAAATTGGGAACGACACATTTCTAATATCGTATGCATGACTCTTCAAAAAACCTCAACTCTAGATGGGTTCAACAAAACTGAGGCTCGAGGGGGGGAGTAGCTGATATACCATAATTTGACCATAGTGCTCACAACATGACACGTGTTCCCTAGAGGTTCTTTAGCATACAGATCACAAGAGTGATTACCCGTCTGACCTATTAGCATAAAAAATACTAAGGCAAGGTGTTCCGAGCTGGTCATTGTCTGTTATGGCATACCAACCTCAGAATGAAGGAACCCAATTCTACATAAAAACTACTATCTATGGATATCTTTAAACCCTTACTATAGTGGCTCTTAATCCTACTCAACTTGGGAGGTCTACATCCTATAAATAATGCCTTAAGATATGCCTTTCGATTCATGTTCAATTCTTTTCTTGAATTGTGGTCTTTATTTCTTCACTAACTTTATCATCGGAACGGCTACCACCGAAGCCTTCCCGATGACCCTTTAACCTCGAGTTCTTAATAGGTAGCTGAAGAGAGGAAGTCTCCAGACCAAAAAAGTGCAACATAAAAAACTCCTACCATAACTCAAAGCTTGGTAAAACACTAGTTGGAGAACATGCTTCTATTTTTAATTCCATCCTTGCCTTAGTTCAAGAATGATTGTATGGAGCCTTCAAGCACAAACTCCAATCTAAAATCCTTGGATTAACCGTTGATTGAAGAAATAAGAGAAGAAAATGGATAAAGAGGGATAGAGAACCCAAACCATGAGAAAAATGGAGAGTTTCTAAATGGGGTTCAGGTATTGTGAGGCTTTTTTCTCATTTTTTTTAGATTTTATGCTCCCCATTGGTCTTCTTACTATGTTTCCCTTACCATATAACTTTATTTCCCACTAGTCCTTTCACTTAAATGACCACATTAGCCCTTTTTTGCACCAACTTCCCAACTAGTTGTATCTTTAAGAAATTCTAAGTTTCATTACTCATATTTCTAGGTACTACTTGAAAGGGGTTATAACACCCCAACCTAATTATATTGGATAATTATGAATAATGATGATTATTTATAGAAACTAACCTTTATGACTATGTATTTTATTTGAGACAATTAGTCTAAGAATTTTGGAGACAATAGCATATGCAAACACAATTGACCATTAAATTGGTGAATATAATTCCTAAGATAAAGAATTATAGTGAATATCATTGTTAAATGGCAAAGCCTTAATAAGTGTTAATTATTGACTAGTACATTAATAATTTTGAATAAATCAGTGCCCAAGTGTACCTAATTATAGATTAAAAATCTAAAACCAAAGTATAAGTGATTAAGGTTAATGACATAAGATGATATGTCGTGATGTGAGATGTGTGAATAAATGCATGTGAAATAATATATTATGTATGGTGTACAATAGGTAACATGTGTATATATATATATATATGCATGATAGTTTGAAATCGTATATTGAAGATGTGATTTTAAACCAATTATGATTTGAGATGATTTATGCAAATAAAATGTCAAATTATTATTAATTTGAAATAGCATTTCAAAAAAAAAATTAACTTTAAAATTATATCTTCACATGAATTTAATAAATAAATCAAAGGATTAATTACACTTACCTTCCTTGAGGTTTTTGACAATTGCAGAAATCTTTCTCATACTTTCTGAAATAACACTATCCCCCCTGTCAAAATTCACAGAGTAACGGTGTTAACGGCAAAACTTAAGTTACCAAAATACCCATGGTAAGAGAAAATAATATTATATTCAAAATATCTCTTGAGGTAAAAAGGCATAAATGCCCTTGTGTAATTTAGATCGTTCTAGACGATCTACTCGTCATTTCAATCAGCCATAACTGAAGGTTTAGAGAGAGATAGAGACGCCCTTATTGTCGAAACCCTAGTCAACTGATCAAGTGATTTTGGTTGTTTAAACCCAAAACGAAGCCAATCATCTGATACTACAACAAGATCAAATAGCTTTTACCAATTTGGATCGTTGGTTAAAGTCCACGAGATTTCTTCAATCTCAAGTAACATTTTTTTCTCTCTTTCAGTTCCCTTATCTTTTTCATGGTTTTATAGGTCGTTTGAGGTCAATTTTGTGAGCAAATAGAAAAGATGGTGAGGGTTTTTACTTCAAAAATCAAAGAAGGGTTTAGGTTTTGGGGGAAAAAATAGATGAAGGTTAAGGTTTAGTTTTTGTAGCGTCTGGATTTTTGTGTTTTTGGGTTGAAAAGGTTTGGTATTTGTGTCAGTAATTTTTTTTTTTTGGGGGTTTTGTTAACTATTTTATTTCTCTACTCTAATTTATTCTCTTTTTTTTTGGTTTTTGAATGATTCTTCGTATGGATTTTTTTTGTTACCCTTAGGGATTTTCTTGCGATTTGATTGGGGTGTTCTTGAAATAAGAACTTGGGTTGCCTAATTAGTTTAGGGATTCTACAAATAATGGTAATTAGTAGGTAGATTCATAATATTCCTACTGATTTGTGTATAAGTAGCGTCTGGATTTTTGTGTTTTTGGGTTAAAAAGGTTGAGTATTTGTGTTGTCATTTTTTTTTGGTTTTTATTAACTATTCTATTTCTCTACTCTAATTTATTCTCTCAATTGTTTTTTTGGTTTTTGAATGATTCTTTGTATGAATTTTTTTTGTTACCATGTTATACTCTTTGATGCCACAATGTTTTGCCTTATTGCTCTTATTATAGTCCATTTGTTAATGATAAAATGTTACAATGTTCATGTATGTTTAAATTAGCGACATGTTTTTTTTTTTTTTCTATTTCCTGTGTGGAATTGAGACTGTTTACTCTTTCATGCCATAATGAATCTGCCTTTTTTCTTGAGACTGTGTTAGTGAGTCTAATTCCTGCAAGAATTACACTCTTATGTTTTGTTTATTTTCTGTATTTTTCAGCAATGGTGTGTTCTAGATATGATCTTATTGTGCACTATAAACAAATGGTGAATACAATATGAAATGTAGACCCATATAAATATTCTTATATAGAACTGCTTCACGATGTAGGCGAATTGTCATTATCTCATGTGTTTGCAGTTATTGGGTTTGTAATCAACTTGCATTGTGATATACCTGGTTCTAATGATAGAATGATTGTTTCAAGTGATTTGGATGTTTTAAAAATGTTTGAAATCCATAACAGTAGGGAAATCAATATTTATGTTACCATAATGAGTGCAGTTTCATGTCATACTATAGATGTTAATGAGACTGTGACAATTAGTAGCCAGACCAGTGAAGATGAAATCAGTGACAGTGATGATGTTTATAGGTTAACATATGAAGATAAAGCATTTGTGCCTTCAGTTGGTGAGAACTTAAGGAATTCCACATTTAACACTACTTTTAGCCCTAGTGTGAATGTTGAGATACATGGTGGAGATGATTTATCAGATTTTGAATCTAATGATGATACAGAATATAATCTTAGTTCAGAAGGCAGCAGTACTGATGAGGGTGAGGGTAAGGGCAAGTCTACAAGCAGGGTATTTAAGTATAATTTATATGGGAAGGAATATCATGCTAGGGAGGGTGATAAAATTTGTTGAAATTAGGGCAATTATTTGAAAATATGGATAAGTACAGAGAAGTGCTGAGGGATTATACTATTCAATAGGGTTGTAGTATCATTAGAGACAAGAATGAGAAAGCTAAGTCATTGCACATTGTGCAGATTCTAGTTGCATGTGGAGAATATATGCTTCCCCTTTGTCGGATAGTGTGACTTATATGATTAAGACATATAAGGGTGACCATACATATGTGAGGTTACATTCCAACTCCAATGCAAACTCAAGTTGGATTGCCAAAAAATTAGAAGAAACTATCAAGGCAAATCTCGACATGAAGGTTGATGCAATGCAGACATGCCTCCAAAAGACATATGGGATTAAGGCTAGCAAGATGTAATTGTAAAGGGCAAAGAGAAGGGCATTAGATGAAATAGAGGGAAAAAATAGGAGTTCCTATACAATGTAGCCTATGTATGCTAGTGAAACTAAGAGAGCTAATCCCGGTAGGTTAATGAAGATAGAGTGTCAAAGACCTTCATTGTGAATGAATCCAAGCTTCAAGAGGATATTTATTGCTTTTAAGGCATTGTTTAAGCTGTTCAAAGTTGGTTGTAGGCCCTTCATAGGGATTGATGGATGTCATTTGAAAGGTCCCTATGGTGGTGTTCTTTTGGCTGTAGTGTTTTTAGATGGAAACAATAGGTTGTTTCCAATTGTTATGGGAGTGGTTGAAAGTGAAAATAGGGACAGCTGGGGTTTTTCCTTCAAAACCTAAATACAGTCATTGGGGCACATTCAAGTGAGGTGCCTTGGACCTTTATAAGTGATCAATAGAAAGTATTGAATTTAAATACTTTTAATTATCCAGTTTATCAATTATTTAACATTGCTTTGTGATTCATCCTTTTTTAACATTACTGCATTTTGAATAAAATAGGGTCTTGATCGAGTTATAGTTAAGACATTTCCAAAAGCTACTCACCGTTAGTGTTATCAACATTTATGTGCTAACAATTGGATTAAGTTTCCTTGGATGTTGGTAAGAAAATACTTTTGGAAGGCAACTAGATCATATAATGAGGTTGACTTTAGGGAAACAATGGATAACATGAAGGGGGTATCAGTTGATGCACACACTTGGTTAGTGAAACTACCTGTTGCTTCATGGTCAGGGCATGCCTTTGACACTAGACTGAAAAACGACCATGTCACCAATAACTTAATTGAATCATTTAATAATTGGGTGTGTAGTTTGAGGGATAAGCCAATTTTGACTATGTTGGAATTGTTAGGTAAAAAATTGTGTGTAGGATAAGAGAAAGGTTTGAAAAGGGCTGTAGTTGGGAGGGAATAGTAACTAAAAATATTAAGAAGAGGTTGGTGAAAATTATTGAAGCTTTTAGGCAATGCACTATTTTCTTTGTTTGGGGAATGGAGTTTAAGGTGAATGATGGAGAGGGTGTCAGTTTTGTGGTGAACCTTGGCTCGAGGAAATGTGTTTATAATTCATGGAAAATCTCTGGTTTGCCTTGTAAGCATGCAACAACTGAAATTTCTTATATGAGGAGGAATATAGAGGAGTATTGTGATGCTACATTTACCAATGAGAGGTACATAGCAGCCCATCAAAATATTTTGCATCCTATAAATGATCCAAAAATGTGAAAAAAAGATGGTGTTATCGGTGAACCCAATATAACCTCCACCTCAACATCGTTTGCCTTGTAGGCCTAGGAAGAATAGAAGAAGAGAGCTTGATGAAGAGGTTGGGGGTATTAGATAAGCAAGACAAACACACAGTCTTTGGTGCAAAATCTGTCAACAGTGGGGACATAATAGGAGAACTTGCCAAAGAGCCCCTGTGAAAGGTAGAGGGTATGGTAAAAGAGCAACAGTAGTAACGGTATGCCATCTTCACTAATTTAATTACACATTTATGCAGCAGTTTTAAGATGCTAATGCACTTTAATTGCTTTACCAGCCACCAACTTCTGCAAGAGGTTCTCTTGATGAGTCTTAGGGTAGTGGATCTCAGTGTTTCACACAAGAGGTAAACAATTTCATATTGAGGGTCTAATTAAATTACACATTTATGCAGCAGTTATGATACACTTTAATTGGTTTTTTCTCAGTAACAAGTTGGGCATGAGATGGAAAATAGAGCTGAAAGGGGAAAAGGAAAAGCTATAAAGAGGGGAAGGGGTGGACCACTCCTTTCTAGGTTCAATGACTAAAAATTACTAATTCTGCAAGTTTAGGTGATGTACTCAACCAATTGCTATATTTTTTTGAATCAATCTTTGATATTTTTGCTACTACAATCACTAAGATCATTAATTTTGTGTGTCAGTTTTTTGGTTGCTGCTACGAGAACATGTCAGGTGTTATGTTAAACTTAACTTTTCTAAGTATCATATGTTTTTTGTATAGGTAAATTTTTTTTATGTAAGGGTTTCATCAGGTTCAGGTTTTTGTAATTGATTTGCTATAGTTTCTTAGTCATAGTTGCTGCCATTTTGTTTTGTCTTTTTTTTTTTGTAACAGTAGCTGCTAGATGTTATTATGAACCTTGGATCTAGTTGGGTTGCTGCCACTTTGTTATTTTTTTGTAAAAGTGGTTGTTGGATGTTCATGTTAGGTGTATATGGTCTTGATCTAGTTGGGTTGCTGTCACTTTGTTGTTTTTTTGTAAAAGTGGTTACCGGATGTTGGGTTGTAAAAGAGGCAGTTAGTATGACAATTATAAATATTTACTTAACTGATTATATATATATATATATGTATATATAAGATAACTTTTGGTTTATGTATTTCAAATGTTTATTCATGTGATTTATTACTTATACATTATACAATGGACATGAAATAATGTTGTTAATATGTTACTTGCTTCCATTACATATTAAGGATTAGTACAAAATATTTTTCTTTAAGGGCCAACTCACAATATAGTTACAAAAGTCCCCTATTCCACTACAAAGTTAAACTGACTTGTCCTTACAAATTATCTCATCACCTTAGAAGTACACCCCATACAGTTACCAAGAAAACAATAGTAGACATTACAAAACTTGCAATCACTGACACTTTTAGCATTCCTTAGCTAAGCTCAACCATTTGTAACCTTATAGATATACTCCTTACTTCGGTCTTTACCTTACGCAATTCATTTGCCAATTGAGTACCACTATTTCCAATATAACCAATTGGTTCATTTGTTATAAAAGTATACTGCTCCACCAATGCTCCTAAAGACGCACACCATTTCCATAATTTACATGTTTTAGCTTCACATGAGTAGTATAACCTACCTTTGTTTCCCTTTCTATCATTTTGTGTAATTTTCATAGCTGCCTTTTTGCTACACAATTGCATAGCTTGTTTGCAAATTTCAATCCCTTGTAGGAACTTTGCTCAGAACTTGAACTGACCATCTGAAAAAATTAGTCAATCACATTATTGATATCAAGACTAATTAATTAAAAAATTATAAGACTAAGTGTCATACTTTAGTATTCAAAGTAACTAATTAATTAAGAAATTATAAGAATGCAATAATTCATCTTATTATTGTTACACTTACTTTTGTTCAACAGTCACTGCTCACTTGAGTGAGGGAAAAGGGGAGAAGGGGCAAACTGGCAAGTAGGAGAAAATGGAGCAAGTGTTGGAAAGCTGAAGCTGAAGCGGTAGAAAATGGTCTAAAAATTATATAAGAGTCAATAAAATTGTAAGGAGCATATTTGTCTTTTTATAAATATAATAGTGAGGTTATTTTGAATCATTCACATCAAGTATTACGCTTAATAAATTACAAGGATAATTTGGACATATAATATTACTTTTTGACTTACATCATTTAATGCTTGTGTCAGAAACGGACGTTAAAAGAAAAAAAAATCTATTACATATTAGTAAACTATAAGGAAGAACAATATTATAACAGAAAATAAATATTTCTACAATAATCAAAGTGTAATTAGCCCTAAATAAAAACATGCCTGGATGAGATTAAATCTGACCAAATCACGTGAGTTTGGTAAAATAATTCTAAGAATTTGTATTATAACCGGACCACTGAAAGCAGCGTGGACCTGAAACAGCCACAAACACAGAAGAAAGGCACTTAAGCTGCATCGTGTTCTCTCTTCCTCTTTCTACAGCTGTACGGATATAAACCCTGATTGCACACACAAAGAGAGCTGTGTCTTCCTTCTCTAATGGCACTCACTGCATTGTCTGCTTCTGCAACACTTAAACCTTTCAATCGTAAGTTCTCTCTTGCTTTGTATGTCCCTCAAATGATTTATCTGCCTATCTTTAGGTCTCTCTCTCTCTCTCTCTCTCTCTCTATATATATATATATATAATACCCATACATGTATATATACATTGTTTCTGTATATTATGAAATAACTAGCCTTTCCAACAAAAAAAAGTGATTTTGTATTGTTTTATAGGAATTTCAGGAGGGGCAAAGCAATGGGGTAAGCTATTTCCGGGTTCTTCATGTAAATTTGTGACCAATTCTTTGTTATTTGCAAGCATTCGAAGGAATGGATTGCGTGTTGTTGCTTCTGGCACAACGGGGAAGAGTGGAGGCGTTGTCGAAATGACTGAAGGTGAAACAGTGGGACGGTCTTATAAATGGCCAGATAAAAAGGTTGGACTCTTCTACGAATTTATATTCATTGAATATATATGTGAAAAAGGCAAATCAATGCATGTAGTTTATAATTTTGCTTGGGGTCCTTTTTCTAGAAATTTTATACAGATTAACAACTACTAATAATCCATACTAAATGAAATTGCACTATCTCTACATTTTACTTATCAACAAGAATGTTAGTATTGTCCCATTCATTGCAATTTTTTTAAATTGCCCTTGCCACATCAGGTATAATAGATTGTGGGTGATAAGAAAAGCATATTCCTTGATATGAATACATGTCTAATTCTTAATATTTTTTGATTTTTAATCAGTCAAATAGGATTTCTAACTTCAACTTCTATTCTTCGTGATGTGAAAGGTTGTTTGTGGAAATATAAACCTATTGTGTCATGCATGATTGATGTTCATAACTACTTGAAAGAAGTAATGGAATGCTTGGTTCCCTTTTCCCTTTGTATATTTTTCCCTTAAAAAAAATTATCCTGACATCCTTGAATTGATTATATATATGGTGATTTTTAAAATGTTTACTAGATGACGACTTTGTTGCTTAATGACTATTTTCCTTGACACCTCTTTTACTATAGACATTCTTACTTATCAAAAATTTTAAAAACTATGAAAAAAAGGACTCGGGTGCGGGTTTGACTTTAACTGAAGTTCCTTAATGTCTCATGTTATATGATGGATTGAACACTTACAGATCTTGATGATTTATTATGCGCTTGTGGTAGTTGTTAGTATAGCATTAGTACATTATTCTATTTATTGTGCACAATAATTTCTACGTAGTATCTTATGCGCTCGAAAGAAAGTTCTGGATAGTCTATGGGTGAGTTAAGAAGGAATCTTGGAAACATCATAGGGATTGTAGAAATTCCCTAAGAATATACTTCTAGAATGTGCAAGTATGCATTTTCATAGGGAGGACTAGACATTAGCATGAGAAGAATGATTAATAATTTAGATTTGGATCCAAATTGCCTAAGAACAGTATGGAAGCTTTCTAAGAAAACTAGTTGAAAAATTAAAGAGTATGAATTTTATAAGTTTCAGGATTGATATTACTAAATTTAGGACATTTGGATCCAAAGTGCTCTTACATTTGTTCTCTTGACTGGAGGATTCTCTAATTTTTGTAGCTTATGGTTAACATTTGGGTAAGTTGGAGAAAGGCTAATTTGTACTATGCATAGTGCTAAGAAATTTCCACACCAAGCGAAGGTCATAATATAATGTCACTCATTGTCTTTGTATGAGTGAGCTACAATTAAAATCTCCGGAACATTTTCAATGCCTGGACGTGTTTTTTTTTGGGAAAATTTGTGATATGCAAATGGGGTAAGGGCCACTGCAGGGAGAGTTAGCATTTGAGTTGACAGACGTATCCTTGGACTAATTGTTAGGAAATTTAAGTTACAATGGTCGTAAAACTTCCCCCTAAAATTATGTGTTGGCATTTCATTCCAAAAATCTCTATTGAGTGCTTAATTGTTAGGTTAGATTATGAGCTGTACAATAACATGTTGAAGTGCAGTTTCATAGCTGACTGATCTTTTTCTTTAGAATATTAGGCAAGCGGTAAAGGCATTAGTATTGATGGAAAGGAAGTGAAACAATAGAATTTTCTTTATGTGCTCAATACCAATAATAATTATTAATTAATACAGTTGGAATACATCACTGACTGGCAATGTTCCGTGAATATATATATATATATATATATATATATATATATATCACACACACACATATATTTTGTCGAGAAATTTCAGCCTTCTTGTAGCCTCAATTGTAGACTACATGAAGAAATAGTTGTTTGATGGAAGTACATGAAAAAAACTTTTTGTTGATTAAAAATTTATTTATTTATTTCCTAATCCTTTGACTGATGATTCTGAAAAGTTCTTTGGGAGTCTCTTGATTTGTAGATATGTAATATAAATTCAAATTTTATAGTAATATGTATAAAATTTTGAAAATAGAGATATTGAAAATGCAAGTGGTCTTATGTTGTGACTTGGTATGATAAATAATTGGATAAATTACATTGACCTTCCCTGAGATAAAAACGAAATTACACATGCTTCTTGCGTGGTTTGAGAAATTACACCGTCATCCCCTCCGCTTTAATGTTGGCAACAGTAAGCTCCCCTCTTTAAGTCAATCGTTAGTTGACTAAACATTTTTATGCTGATGTCATCTTTCATTTTTTTTTTTTTTTCCTAAATACATGCCATCACTAACATCTCTTTATTCTTTCTGCAAGAAAACCTAGCTCAACCTCTTTTTTCCCAGGCAAATAATAATCTTATGATCACCTTTACAACACCATAACCCACCGCCTGACATCATAACGTTATAAATGAACTATTGATTTAAATATTAACTTCGTTCCAAGCAGATTTACAAGGTCATATTCGGAGATGCTCTTGCTATTCTATTGATATTTGGACATCAAGATATTCTTACCAAAAATGTTTGAATTTATAAAAGACAACAAACATGAATTAATTGTATTTTTTTTAATAGGTCAAGCATTAATTAATGCTATTGACATTTGGAATTGGCAGATTGGAAAAATAACAAATACGGTTTTACAACCTCTTTGTGTACTCGTTGAAGACTTTTTGGAATTTCTTTGCTTTCAAACTGCAACTGCGCTGATTAGTGGAGTGAGCAAAGAAACATAGTTAGCGGTCCCCAAGCTCATAATTTTTGATTTTTGCCATCATCCACCGTCTACAAACCCAAATCACTATAAGGACAACCAAAGACCGACCTCGTCACTCCCGATTTCTGCCACCATCTGTTGTTGACAACACTCTAAACTTTGATCTTGCCATCAATTGACAGTGCGGTGGGAAGTTGGGAACAGAGGATGAAGAGGAAGGGGCAGATCCTCGATCAAATCTTACCATCTGGACAAAAACCCAATGTTGGATTTCGGTTTCCGCATAAATTTGTCTCACCCCTCAATCTCTTTGCCAAAACTCATCCGGGTATAGGCCTTTTTTCGCTAACCACTAGTGTCAATTACCTCAAAATCTCATGGCATTTTTGGGGTTTTGGAACTAGTTGCCAACTTTTGTATCCCCATATTTGAGAAACTCAGAAAGAAGATGGATCTCTGATATGGTGGTGAAGATGGATCTCTGATATGGCGGTGAAGATGGCTCACTTTTGATATTCCTTTAGTTATGGAGATCTCACTCGGAGGGTGTTGTAGGGCCAAGAAGAGATGACGATGGGCCAAAAATCATCACCAGTGAGACAAAAAAAAAACCTTAAAATGCAGTAAAACAAAAATGAAAATATAGGGGTAATAAAGTATTTTATTTCATTAACTAAAGGTGGTAGGAGATAAAGTCTAATAGGGGAGACTAGTGTAATTTCTCAAAACACAGGGGTGCATGTGTAATTAAAACTTACCTTAGGGGAGATCAATGTAATTTACCTTAAATAATTTTAGGAGAAATTAAAGAAAGAGTGCTTCTTATGTTGACAATTAACATGAGAGCCATATTTTCCAAAAGGGTGTAGTGCTATGTTTTTAAGCAAGCATTTAAAAGAAACATACAAAATGAGGTCAATTTTTTTACTTGAAGCAAGGTATATCCCTTTTTTTGAGCAATTATACATAGGAACATGTCAAAGGTGACCTTTGCTAAAGAACATGGGGTTTAATGCCCTATGTGAAAAAGAGAGGCTAGAGCTAGAAAAAAACATTTATGGAGGAGGTAGTGGCTACCTTGGATTCTTGTGATAGAGACAAGATGCTAAGTTTGGATGGATTATTTTGGCATTCTTTCGTTATTCTTGTTCAATAGTGAGGAATGATGTCATGGAGGTTTTTTGTGCCCTTTCGTGAGTATGTGACATTTGAAAAAAGCCTTACTATGTTTGTTTAGATTTTCAAACACATATTTTTAATTTCAAAACGTGAAATTTGCGTTTGGCAAGCTATTAATTTTATTTTTTCTTAATTTTTTATAATTTAGATTATCATATCCAAATACATTTTCATAGTTTTTAAAACATTAATTACAAAATTTTTAAAAATATTTTTGAAAAAATTATATCTGAATCACTATCTAAGCAGCCCTTGATTCACTCATTGCTTTGGTGAGGAAGGAGGGAGCAAAGAACATAAGGGATCTTAGGTCTACTAGTTTGGTGGAAGTATCTATAAGCTATTGGCTAAAGTTTTTTTCCCTATGGCTGAGAGGTGTTATGGTAAAGTTGATCTCGGTTTCTCATTATGCTTTTTTTTTTTTTTTTTGGGAGGGGGGTTGATTCTTGACGCAGTTCTTATATTTAATGAATGTATTGATTTGAAAAGGAAGAGTCAAGACAAGGGTTTAGTTTGCAAGTTGGACATTAAAAAAGATTTTGGCCATGTAAATTTGTGTTTCCTGGAGTGAATGGGATTCGAGGATAGATGGAGTGAATGGATGGATATGTGCATTTCTTTATTGTCATTTTCAATTCTGGCTTTTTGTGGGTTTCATTCGGAGTTCTAGTGGGTTGAGGAAGAGTGATACTCCATGCTTCCTTTGAGTAGACTGATGGCGAGAGTTGTGTAAGGAGGGTTGCTGAATGGTTTTGGGGTAGGAGGCAATCTTGGGGAGGGTTGAAGTCTCTCACCTTTTCTTTCCCAGTGATATGATTGCTTTCTATTGTGTGGAGACTCAACTTTGTTTTTTGAGATGCGCTATCTTGCATTTTGAGGCAGCATGAGGGCTCTATGTTAATTTGGAAAAGAGTGAGTTTATCCCCACGGGTGGTGTAGGGGACACAGAGAGTTTGGCTTGGAACTTGGGATGTAAACTTGGGCTCCTTCCCTTGTGTGTATTTGGGACTTCCATTAGAAGTTAATCAAGAGCACTGTATGGGATCTAGTAATGGTCATATTTCAGAGAAGGTTAGTAGGTTAGTAGGTTGGAAGACACAGTATCTTTCCATTTCTATTTGGGATGCAGTTACAAAGCATTTTCAACGCAGACTTGCGAGATGGAAGTGACGTTTCCATTTCCAAAAGAGGCAGGATCACTTTGATAAAGAGCACCTTGGAGAATCTTCCAACGTATGGCATGTCCTTATTCCCGATGCCAGTCTCAGTAAAAAAGAAGCTCGAGAAGATTCAACGTGATTTCTTGTGGGGAGGGAAAGAGGGAGAGAGGAAAATTCACCTAGTCAAATGGGAGAAATTGAAGAGAACAAAGGAGGGTGGGTTGGGGTTTAGAGATTCGAAATGTTTCAATGGTGCTCTTTTAGGAAAGTGGTTGTGGAAATTTGCTAGGGCAGATAATGCCTTATGGAAGAGAGTTATTTCCACCAAGTACAGTCGCAAAAAGGGAGGGTGGTTTGTGAAAGAGATTAGGGAGCCTCAGGGGTGCAGTTTATGGAAAGCAATCCAAAAGGGGAGGGAGAGTTTTAGAAAGATGGTTTGCTATAAGGTGGGGAGGGGTTCGAGGGTGAAGTTTTGGGAAGATCCTTGGTGTTGTGAGGATTCTTTGAAGACTAAGTTCCCAATGATTTATTCTATTGCCTCTAATAAGGAGGCTTGGGTGGGAGATTATGTGGATTTTTTGGGGGATAACAGTGTGTGATGTCCTTGTTTTAGGCAGAACTTTCGTGATTGGGAGTTGGAGGCTGTGCAAGAATTGATGATGTTGTTGGATCATTGCTTCTTGTGTAGGGAGGAGGATGTGATTATGTGGAAAAGAGGTAGTTCGAAGGAGTTTTCGACGCGTTCCTTCTACAAGTTAGTGATGGGAAAAAAGATTGTGGCTTTCCTGTGGCAGCTTAAATGGAATTTCAAGTTTCCAAAGAAAGTGGCTTTCTTCTGTTGGTCTGTGGCTTGAGGTGCAATTCTTATGACGGACAATCTGCGAAAGAGGGATTTTCAAATGTATAGTAGATGTTGTATGTGCAAGATTGACGAAGAATCGGCTAATCATCTTGTTTTGCATTGTAAGGTGGCTCGGGATATTTGGGGTATGGTGTTCTCTCTCTTTGGATTCAGTTGGGTTATGCCGTCCTCAGTCCGAGACGTTTTGTTTAGTTGGAGGGGTACTCGAGTTAGGAAAGACATTTGGCAAGCTTGGATGATTGCTCCTCTTTGTCTTCTTTGGTGCCTGTAGAGAGAGAGAAACACGAGAGTTTTTGAGGGGGAGGAATCCTCTATGTAAAAGTTTAAAGAAAATTTTTTGTATGTATTTCTCTTTTGGCTAAAAGAAGATAGGCCAATGTATCTTCATAGCTTTATGGATTTTTTGGGGGATTTAAGGCATTAATTATTGTAGCCTCTCTTCTTTTTTTGTATTAGGGTGCGCCCCCCTTGGGCGCCTTGTTTATATACTTTGCTTTTACTGATTAAAAAAAAAAAAAAAGAGCATTATAGCAGGTCATTGACTTACTACATGCCAATTTCGGTAGAAAGAGATTGGACAGATAACAAAGGGATTTTTTTTTTCCAGGAGGGAAAGGATGGAGCATATTATTCTTGGTGAATTGGGATAGAATAAGACTTCCCTTAAAGGAAGGGGGATTGGGGATTAAGGAGTTGAGGATCTTCAATCAGGTCCTTTAGGAAAATGGTTGTGGAGATTTACCGAGAAGCCTAGAGCTTGGTGGAGAAGGATCATAGCAGCCAAGTTTGGGTGTGAGGAGGGGGAGTGGGTCTCTCAGTAGGTCAAGGGGCCCTATGGGGAAATCAAGTGGAAAGGGGGGCTGCTAATTTTTTCCAGAGTATTTGCTTTGAGTTAGGAGATGGTGCAAGGGTGCAGTTTTGGTTGGAGTGGTGGTTCAACTTTTAAGCATGAGTTCCCTTTCTTATTTTAGCTTTCGTTAAATCGTGAAGCTTATGTGGTGGATTTGGTGTCTTTCTCATATGGCGAGCCAATTTAGACTGCTCAATTTCGGAGAAATTTCCTTGATAGGGAAATGGAAGAAGTATTGAGACCGATGAAGTTTCTTCACTACGTTAGGCTGGTTGCTTATAGAGAAGTCTCTCAGGTGGAAGATTGATATGAGTAGGAAGTTCTCTATCAAGTCCTATTATAAGGAGCTGGCAAGGAGGGGTATTAGAAATTTTCCGTGGGAGAGTATTTGGTATGTGAAGGCTCTTGGGAAGGTAGCTTGTTTTTGTTTGGTCTGTGGCTTGGGAAGTAGTGCTGATGCCTGACAGTGATAATTTACAAATGAGGGATTTCTTTATGGCCAACTAGTATTACATGTGTAAAGTTGAGGAGGAGAACATAAGTCTCCTACTCCTTCACTGCCCAGTGGCGAGGGAGATATGTGGTGTTTTCTCTTTTCGCACTTTGGTTGTGCCTAGATTATGTCTGCCTTAGTCTTGGAGCTCTTGAGGGGATGGGGAGGAAATTGCATTAGAAGAAGCATAAGGAATTGTTGGCACCACATTACTGGTCTTGGTGCTTATGGCATGAAAGAAATAGAAGAAATTTTGAAGGGAAAGAATTATCCCCTTGTAGATTCAAAGATACTTATTTTAAAGGGTATGCGAAACACTCAGTTTTTTCATAGGGTGGCAAACTCGCGCAGAAGAATGAACAATATTAGCAAATTAAAGGTTGAAGGGGTGAACCTAGATGATGAAGAGTCAGTGAAGAGAGGTGTTACAGTGTTTTATGAACACCTCTACTCAGAGAATAGCTACAGCAGGTCCACTTTGGACAACCTTACTTTTAATTCTTTGGGAAGTGCAGATAGGGACAGATTGGTGGCAAGCTTTTCAGAGGAGGTCATGTCGGCCTTAAATTTTTGCGATGGAGACAAAGCACCGGGTCCGGATGGCTTCTCCATGGCCCTTTTTAAGCATTGCTGGGTGGTGGTGGGTAGGGATGTGATGCAGGTCTTCCAGTTCTTTGAGCATGCCAACTTCGAAAAAAGTTTGAATGCTACTTCATAACTTTAATTCCGAAGTAAGGGGGACTGAGGATATTAGAGATTTCAGCCCCATAAGCTTAGTGGGGGGTGTTTATAAGCTTTTGCCCAAAGTCTTGGGAGCCTCATATCGGATAGTCAAAATGCTTTGTTGGCGGGAGGCAAATTCTTGATGCGGTCTTGATTGTGAATGAATGCATTAATGTGAAGATGAAAAAGAAGGAAAAAGGTCTGATTTGCAAACTTGATCTGGAGAAAGCTTTCGACCATGTGAGCTGAGCGCTGGAGCCGTTGGATGAAGACTTGTATCTCCTTAGTTTCCTTTTCCGTGCTTGTCAATGGTGCAGCCACAGGTTTTTTCAATAGCTCAAGGGGCCTTGGGTTGGGCGACCCCCTGTCACCCTTTCTCTTTGCCATTGTGAATCTGTGATTGAAGCTCTGAGCAGATTATTGTTGAAAGCGGTGGGGTTGGGTTATTTCAAGGGCTTCACAGTGGGTAATCATGAGGGTTCCATGGTGGACATCTCCCATCTCTTCTTTGCGGATGACACTATTATTTTTTGTGAAGCAAGGGAAGAGCATTTTCGTTACCTTAGATGTGTCCTCTTATGCTTTGAGGTGGCTTCGGATCTCAAGATTATTTTGGGTAAAAGTGAGCTCATCCCAGTGGGGGAAGTGGAGAATGTTAAAGAGTTAACTTGGAATTTGGGTTTTAGAGTGGGATCCCTTCCTTTGATTTACTTGGGTTTGCCCCTTGGTGCCTCCTCGAGATCAAAAGTCATTTGGGATCCGCTAGTGGAGAGGTTTCAAAGAAGACTTGCGGGTTGGAAGAATCAATACTTATCTAAAGGTGGGAAGATCACTTTAATCAAGAGCACTTTGGGCAGCCTCCCAACTTTATGTCTCTTTTCCCTATCCCGGTGACGATAGCTAATCTCCTCGATAAAAACCAAAGGGACTTCCTTTGGAGTAGAAATGAGGTGGTCAATGGCCCTAATTTAGTTAGTTGGGATAAGATTAGATGCCCGGTGAAGGGGAGCGTATTGGGCGTGAAGAATTCAAGGGGTTTTAATAAGGCTCTTCTTGGAAAGTGGCTTTGGCGATTTGCTAAGGAGGAGAGGGCTGGTTGGAGAGCTTCTATTTATGTGAAGGTTGGAAGCAAAGAAGGTAACTGGTTCGCAAATATAGATGGGGGTCCGCATGGGGTGGGTTTGTGGAAATCCATTTGCAAAGGCATGGATGATTTTCTCAATAATATTTCTTTTATTGTTGGGAATGGCAAGTGAGTGAAATTTTGGAAGGATTGGTGGTGTGGGCTGTGGGGAAGCTCCTTTTGAGAGACAATTCCCAAGGTTGTTCTCTATATCCTCTAATTGCGATGCTTGGGTAGAGGATCTCGTTTCCTTCAATGAGAATGGCCATGTTTGGGCCCCCTCTTTTCAAAGGAACTTGAATGATTGGGAGTTGGAGGAAGCTGTTGCGCTCTTAGAGCGCCTCCATAATATTCATGTTGCAAGGGATAAGGAAGATACTATTTGTTGGAGGCTTGATTCGAATGGGGCTTTTTCGGTGAATAGTTTCTACTCCCATTTGGCAAGCAAAGGCATCAAGGGCTTCCCTTGGAATGCAATTTGGAGGACCAAATCCCCTACTAAGGTGGCCTTTTTGGTGTGGTCCGCGTGGTGGGGTTCTATTTTGACGTTTGATAATTTGCAAAGAAGAGGTCTCCCTTTGGCCAACATATGATTGATGTGCTTGGAAGAGGAGGAGAACATCAACCATTTTTTTATTGATTGTTCTATTGCTAGGGATGTCGGGCATCTCTTCCTCTCGCTCTTTGGTCATCTTTGGGTTATGCCTCAATCGGTGAGAGAGGTGTTGTCGGCATGGCATGGCTCCCGAGTTGCTTGTGATGTGAAGAAAGTTTGGCGTCTTGTCCCCCTTTGCATCCATTGGAATTGCGCGAAAGGAACAACATGATTTTTGAGGGGAAGATTACCCCCCCTAAAAGGTTGGAAGGATAGAATTTTACACTTATACTTTTGGGATGTGGAATCTTTTCCCCTTTGTATAGAATCTTTCGTAAATTTTCTGGGGGGCCTTAGCCATTGATATTTTCAATCTTTTGATGTACCCCTGCCCATCTCGGGCTTTTTTGAATACTATTATCTTTTACCCATCAAAAAAAAAAAAAAAAAGAAAAAAGAAAAAAAAAGATTTGACATTGGAGACTCTACCCTTCACAGATCGTCCGTCTAATTGCATCTTCCCTGCCTTAAGTTGTTTTTGAATGATGGAGCAAGTTCATCAGAGCCATAGCTTCCTCTTCCTCTAATTCCCAATCATGAAAATCTTGGCTAATTTGCGTAGTTCACACCACACCATTTCCATTTCCCATGAACGTTCATAAGTTGTTGTGATGTCCTGTTCGTTGGAGGAGATAAAAAAACAAGTGGGGAACTGTCTTTGAGAGCAACATCTCCACACCAAGTGTTGAGCCAAAATTTCTCCCTATAACCATTCACCATCTCAAAGGCAGGGAAGTGAGAGAAGACATCAAAACCCTTTCTTATATTTTTCCAAAGCCCTGCGCCCTCAGGACCATCCACCTTCCTAGTAGCCCACCTCTATTGGAGCAACTGAATTTGGCTTCAATAAGAAGCCCCCACCATGCTGTGGTCTCCCTGGCGAACCTTCACTACCGTTTCTTGAGAAGAGCCTGATTAAAGACTCTTAAATCCTTAATCCCTAAATCACACCCCCTCATATGGGTTTGAATTTTGGTCCATCCCATTAGATGAAATTGTCTATCTTCCCGATGCCCCCCCCCCCCCAATAGGAAGTCTCTTTCATTTTATCCAACTTCTTTTTCACCAAAGCTGGAATGATTTTGAATAAACTAACTAAAATAACCAGTTATTATTTCATTAGGACATGTTACTGACCTTAGTTGATCTTATGATTCATATCATAATCAAGTACTGTTTTTGGTGTAATTCTTTGTCCTTTCTCTATGGATAGAAATTTTTGTAATAATAATTCAAATTAAATTTTTTCCCATCTTCCTTATTTTACTTAATAACTAAGTATTCACTTTTTACTAGTAATTTGGTCATATCATCTGACCAATTGTAATTTCTTAGGAAATAGTGACATAAGGTAAATCGGGAGACTTGCCAAAGTGCTCTCGACCAGGGTGATCTTACCACTTTGGGAAACATATTGCATCTTTCAATCCGCCAACCTCTTTTGAAAACTATCTACAATACCATCCTAAATTGCTTTTGCCTTGAATGAGGAGCGAATATGTTATGGAAAGGAACCTAACTTGCAACCTAGGATCAAAGCCATGCACAAAAGAGGGAAACTCAAATTAAAAGAGTTCATGTCACTTAAGAAATCTACCAAATCTCCTACCAAGGGATTACAACCTTTAACCCATACATACAAGGAATATAAAGAAATGCTCCTAACCCTATACAGGGGAGTTTCTATCACCCTTCTTAAGTCACAATGATATGAACTTTTGCCTCTAGCAAATCTCCTCAGAGAGTTGATCCTCCCTGTCTTTCAGCTCTTCTCTACATGCTCTGTCTTCCTCCGGGAGGGATGCTAATTGCTCCTTTTCATTCAAGTGCTTGATGTCGTGCAAATTTAGCGAGTTCAAGACCTGAATTTCATTATTTAATGACCATATGCATGAATTTTATTATGACACATATTTTGGTGTTTCATTCAACTTATAACAGCACATGGAGGAAGATATCCTGTTATATATACATATATTGATTAGTACCTGTTATGCAAGACCTTCGTTGATTGAACTCAGATAAGTAACTGTATTATTCTTCGTCAACATTTGTCGGCTATATAATATTATTTTTTATAAGCTTCTATGTTCAGTAAGGTTTATGCATGTAGTTGAAACGATACACATCAACCAGGAGAATAGAGTATGTTAAGAGGATAATTTTCACCCCTATCCCACTTCTTCCAAGTTTATGTGCTCATGAAACCATTTCAATCCACTAGGTTGACAAATGCATATACCTCTATACTAGAATTAGAACTTTCCCGACTTGGGTGGTTGAGATTCTTCTGATGACCGTAGTGTCAAACTGCCTAAGGGACATAACTTTTTTCTTTTCCCTGTCATTCTGTTACACAAATATATTCTGTAAATTAATTTATTTCCAGAACAAAGTTTTCCTGGTTCACGATTTTTTTAAAATTATTTTTTGTTATTTTACATATGTGCTTGTGTAATTAGAACCCTGGTTCTAATGACTCCAACAGAACAGATAACTGATGGCTCTGTTTTGATAAATTGGATAGAAAGGCTTGCAAAGTTAAATGGTAAAAGGGGACTCTAGCAATGTGCTTCCTTTGTGATAGGGAACTACAACTTAAATGAAACTTCTACATGTCAAATAAGTGCTAGCATGTGTCCTATTTTTGAACATCTTGTTCTCATGTGTGAGGATCCATTATTGATTTCATGGACATATATGTATATATGTATTGATATTTTGGTTCAAGGGCAATGGACTACTCAATTCAGGCTAGTGTTCTCCCATAGAAACCCCTAATTCAGGGGTATAGGCAGAACTCGGTCCGAGGTCTCTAATACAACTATCATGAAACATTATCAACTGAGCTAGCTAGCAACTTCTGTTTTATGGAAAACATTTTCAATTATGAGGTTATAATGATGTCACGTACTCTGATCTTGCCTTTTATTCTTGAGCTACTCCTCCAACCCCTTTTTTCAATTATTAAATTTCTGTTCTTACCAATATATTATGTCCACTACTGATTAATATATATATATATATATATATATATATATATAATGGCCACAGATGCCTCTGTTAAGGGCATTATTGATTGCAATTGATGAAAAACTAATCTCATCATTTTGATTATTGTTACCAGCTTTACAGTTAAAAGTTGTTCCAACTTTCATGCATCAGTTTATTACTGGAAGACCAATAAGTCTAGTTCAAGTCAAGGTTTAATACACGGCATGCACACTGTATTTTTTAATTTTTTTTTGGTATTTTAAAATTCTCAAAATTTTCTACACAAGTGGGAGAGATAATCATGAGTTCAAAAATCATAATCATGGGTGAAATATACCTTGTTATATTAGAATTCAGAAACGACAGACAGCTTGATAATATGTATTTCATTCCTAATGCCATTTTATTCAGTGAAGTCACTTAGTGGCTGTCTCTTTTATGCATTGGTTTAAGATAATGATACATCCTTAAATTACTTTGTTGTCACATTTGTATTTCGTACGTCTAAGCATAGCATTTGTCTGAGGTTCTTTCCATTGGACTGATATTTTTGTGCTTTGATTGAAGGAGACTGCACTTTATGATGCATTGACCCCGTTGTGCCTTGCATTTATTTATTTTTGCAGATGTAATGATGAAAATTTTAGATTTAGAGATCATTTATAAAAAAATGGAATTTTTTTTATCTCAGAAACCAAGGGTTTGCATACTAGGTGGTGGATTTGGCGGTCTATATACTGCTTTAAGACTAGAATCCCTCGTATGGCCTGATAACAAGAAACCTCAGGTAAGCTTTTATTATATGAAATTATATATATATATATATATATATATAGTTTTTTTTTTTTGGACTAATGTCACTAATCAGCTTTTCTACTAGGCTTGTCCTTTTTCCTCATATAATGTAAATTTAATTTTATGAACAATTTGTTTGCTGATTAACAGCTGAGACCATCTTGTTCATATATTTTTGGGTACATTACACCTTCCTTCCCTGATGTTTCTCATCATTATGGAACATTTCTTGATCATTTTTTTCTTCAAGTACACTGACCTCCCCCATTGAGTATGTATGTTGGATGCTGTTGATTGTGAGGTTCTAATTATCCTTTTGCCCTTATTATGTGGGCCGAACAGCCATCATCACCGTCCAAACCAATTCTACTGCTATCTCCACTTCAACACCATTGGCTACCCGAATCACAGTCATTCTTAGCTGCCTTTACAGCTCCCATATCTCTCTCTCTCTCTCTCTCTCTCTCTCTCTCTCTCTCTCTCTCACGTTTGCTCTCACTCCCTCCTCTCAACCTCCTTTCATTCTCATCTACTCATCTCCCAGTTTCACCTTCCATCAGTTCTTTCTACCTTGCTGCAGTCTACTCTTGGTCTCAGTAAGACCGACTGCAAGTCTCCTCTGTGCTAACCCTCATCTTCCCAACCTATCTTCAATCTTAACTGCAACTAGTAACAACCATATTTGTTTCCTTCTTTGCCTGTACTCCAGAGACCATTTTTGGATAAAGCTTCTTTTTGTTGTCCACCGGCCACATCACCTTCACCCTGAAACCACTGCCACCAGCATAAAAACCACCACTACCATGTGTATGCCATTGAACAATGAGCATTACCACAACTACCATCAAGGATCAAAATATCGTTTCGATGTATAGTTTCGGTCTGTCCGGAAACGGAAACATTTTGGAAACATAATGAAAACGGAGAAAAAATTGGAAACATGTGGAAACATAACTTAAAATTTATTTATTTATACAAATAAGCCTATTTATTGAATATTTGTGCATGTTTAAGGCATATACATCATATTCATGATAAATGACATTAATTTAAATTGAACAACTGAAGACTAACTACTTGTTTTTTCATTGTACAATGTGCAATACAATCTTTCTTGACCTTTTTATCATGTAGATGACAATAATGGCATAAGAAGATCTTTGAAGCGACATAGATTCACAAATTGAGACGAATGAAGCAATTTTTTATATTTTTCATGCTTTTGGATTGTACAAAATTATTTCATAAATGTTTTTTTTTTTTTTTTTTTGTAGAGTTCATTAGTGATTTTTCATGGATAAATGAACATACTCTTGTAATGATATTTCATGTTTATAAAAAAATCAAATAATTATCATTATTATATATAGAGATATATAAATAACTAATAAGTAATCACATAAGCAAGAGGAATAGTAAATATTATATAGCAATATATGAATGTGCAAAAATAAATAGTATAATTAATTAATTGTAAATGTTTTAGGAAACATGTCCATCCACATAAATTACTAGGGATGAAATTGAAAAAAAAAAAAATGTAAATGCAAATTAGTTATTAATACCAAATAACTCTGTATTAATTAAAAAACAGTATAAAAAATTAGAGCTAATTTTTTATATAATATGAAATTATTATATATTTTAACATATATCTCCTTTTATTTTATGCCCTTCTCAGGCTGTTAATGAAATTCTCAGTTTTCCTATAAAAAAAATTATATATTTTAAAATATATAAAATTATTATAATTAAATACAATACCATAACATAATTGATAAATACTATGTAATATCCACAAATTAGATAATTTGACACAAGTTACATATAAAATAAAAAGTAAAACAAAGAACAATTTAAACCTATTATAATTAGTAACTTAGTATTAAAATAGTTGTTTCTCTACACTTTATTTCCTCTACTACTTTTCTATTATTTTAGAAAAAATAATAGAAATATCTACTTGTAATTTTGAGTCTTAATCCTTGAAAAATAAATGGATATTATCTTTTACTAAATTCTAGAATTATTGTTGATACAAAAGAAATATTTCCTCTGATTCAGTATGTTTTCACTAGTTTCGGTATATTTTCACGGAAACAACTGTGTTTCCACGGAAATATGTGAATTTCGATATTCTACTAGTGTTTCGTTTCGGTTCCCTGCGAAACGAAAACGTTTCGGCCGTTTCGATAGAATAGAAAAGAAATTTTGATCCTTGGGACTCGAAAAGGTGCCATCCATAGCAACAAAACGTCTCCAAGTAAGAGGATGATAATAACGATACCCCTCCTGTGTGGTTGAGTAACCCAAGAAAACACATTTCAAGGCCTTTGGATTGAGCTTACCATGAAATGGATCATAAATATGAACAAAGCAAACACAACCAAACACACGAGGGGAAATAGAAAACACTGACGATGAAACTCCTAAGACGTCGAGAGGAGATTTGAATAATAGAACTCGGGAAGACATTTGATTCATGAGATAGGCTGCCATAAGAACTGCATCCTCCCAATAATTGTTGGAAACATTCGTAGTGAACATAAGTGAACTAGCTACTTCTAATAAATGATGATTCTTACGCCCAACAACCCCATTTTGTTGTGGAGTAACAACACAAGTAGTTTTATGAATAATGTCGTGTGTATTCAAATAAGAAAGAAATGCACCATCACCATACTCACCACCATTATCAGACCCGAGTACTTTGACCTTAGTATCAAATTGGGTAGAAACTATGCTATGAAAATTTTAAAACAAGTAAAGACTTCACTTTTTGCATGAAGTAAGTATACCCAAGTAACACGCAAACAATTATCAATAAAAGTAATGAACCATCGATAACTAATCAAAGTAGGGATACGAGAAGGACCCCACATATCAGTATGAATAATAGCAAAAGGTGAAGTGCTTTTATTTAAACTAAGAGGAAAAGAAGCACGTCTATGTTTTGCAAGTTCACACACTTCACATTGAAGTTGAGAAATATTCAACTTAGAAAATAAAATAGGAAACAATCTCTGCAAGGAAGAAAATGAAGGATGCCCAAGACGCTAATGCCATTGAACTATCTGATCTATGGTAGACACACTGCCACAACTTGTAGACTGGAAGGCTCGTTGCTCCTCTAAAGGATTGGAAGCAGAAGAATCCAAGAGATAAAGACCATTCTTGTCACGACCACTGCCAATCGTTTTCTTCATGTCCAAGTCTTGGTTATACTACTAACAGATAGAAGGTTAGTAGAAAAATTAGGAACATTTAAGATAGATGACAAGGACATGGACAGAGAAACTTAAATGAAACCTTTACCAGAGATAGAAGATAAAAACCATCAGCTATCCTAACCTTGACTCTACCTAAACAAATGTTATAAGAAGAAAAAAAATTGGATAAGCCAGTCAGTTATATGATCAGATGCTCCTGTATCAATGATCCATGAGGGATTATTAGATAAGAAAGATGCACTATACGCCTTGGCATGAATACCTGAATGAGCAAATGTGGAAGCAGCGGTGGCAGTAGAGGAGGCCTCCAGTTGAGTCATGAGCAGGGATCGAAATTTTGTTTCGTTTTCATTGAAACGGCCAAAACGTTTTTGTTTCCTAGTGAATTGAAACGAAACATTAGTGGAATACCGAAATTCACACGTTTCCGTGGAAACAAAGTTATTTCGGTAGGAACATACCGAAACTAGTGGAAATATATCGAAACAATGGAAACATTTCTTTGGTATCAACAATACTTCTAGAAGTTGATAAAAAAAAATATCCATTTGTTTTTTAAATGGAGAAGATTGAAAGATTAAAACCTATAATTATAAAATGATATTTCTATTTTTGCTCAAAAACAATAGACAATGAAAAGTAAAAATAATGGAAATAAAATGTAGATAAATAATTTATTTTAATACTTAGTTATTAATTATAATAGGCTTAAATTACTTTATTTTTACTTATCATATTATATGTAACTTGTGTCAAATTGTCTAATCCGTGGATATTACACAATATATATTTATTATTTTATGGTTTATAATAATTTTGCATAGTTTATAGAAAAATATAATAAATTCATATTACATAAAGAAATTAGCTTTAAATCTTTTATACTAGTTTTTAATAAGTAAAGAGTTATTTGGTATTAATGACTAATTAACATTTATGTTTTTTTTTTAATTTCACCCTAGTATCTTCTTGTGTGGATGGACATGTACTCTAAAACATTTTCAATTAATTATAATATTTATCTTCACATATTCATATATTTTACTTTATGTTTCCAAGTGTTTCTATACATTTTAATTTTTTTCATCATTTCTACTATGTTTCCGAAACGTTTCCGAAATGTTTCTATTTCCTAGGTGACCGAAACAACACTACGAAACGAAATTTTGATCCTTGGATGGCCTTTATTCTTATCTCATCGACAAGTGTATTATGTAGTTATTTACTAGGTTTTGGACAAGATGAACTTGTTCTATTGGTTTTTGGTTTCTATTGTTGTAAAGAGAGAGTTTGCTGATCATGTGTACAAGATCATTTATGTGATTGCTGTGATGTCCATAGATTCGTTTGTAGTGTTCTTTAGACATCTTTCTATGAAATTAGATTTGTTTAATATACTCCCGTGTATACATGGGAGCAGCTCCCTTTTGGTGTCTTTTAATGAAATTATCATTTGCTTATATAAAAAAAACGATTGTGTATATAATTGGATCCCATCTTATATCATAATTCCCTGCAATTAACCAACAAGCTCGTGCTTGGTTGGTATCTCCTCCACCTCCCCATATGGGAGGTTGAGGGTTCAAGTCCCTTAAGGGGCAAAGCATGTGTGATTTACCTATCAAAAAAAAAAAAAACCCTGCAATCACCTCTTGTACTATGGAAAGATGTACTTAATAAGGGTGGATATAAATCTCCCATAGAATTGAAACTTTTCCATACCATTCTGGGGTTCATCTCCTTCCTAAGGAGTGTAATAATCTCAAAACAAAGATCTTGCAGGAACTGATAAAAGATTGAACATGATGCTGGTCCTTGACTCTGGCCTTATGATGGTATAAATATTCGAACCATTCCTCAAAAAATGGAGAGAAAATGAACTTATATCAAATGCCATTTGGGGCACAATGGATTGATTCTTAATCCACGGGATTAACTGATTCCTTCTCCACAGGCCCTCACTGTAGGGAAATGCAAGATCAAATGATTAACTGATTCCTTCTCCTACACACCTATTAATCATCTGGAAACCTCTCCTCTTCAAGTTATCCACCATAAGAATTGCCTTAGAGATGGCAGGCAGAAAAATGTCACCTTTAATGGCGTCTTTGTTTTCCAAACACTCTGAACTGGGAACACCCACACCTAACCCCTGATAATACCTCATTATGGTTTTCCAAGTCATAATGTCTGACTCATTTAGAAAGTGGCTCTAGAAACCAGTGAAATGATTTAATTTTTGTAAATTCCATACCCCCCACCCCCAACAAAGAGAGGGAGAGCCCTAAAAGAAACAAACAGCATATTGGTGACTTCAATGTCACAAACTATTGCTACAATTCTTTCATTTAATTCACTGGGTATTTGGTATTCATTGGAGCAGGTGATTCTTGTTGACCAATCTGAGCGTTTTGTTTTCAAGCCAATGTTATACGAGCTTCTATCTGGAGGTATGTTGTATTTTCCGTTTAGTAGTGCTATGGTTGTTAATTCTTTGAAACTTACCTTAATGATAATATACCTAAACATAGTTTAATTTCTTTTTCCCCAAATTCAGAAGTAGATACGTGGGAAATAGCTCCACGTTTCTCAGACTTGCTTGCAAACACTAGTGTGCAGTTTTTCCAAGACAGAGTCAAACTCTTGCA
The DNA here is from genome assembly GCA_008638375.1 of Nyssa sinensis. Classification (NCBI taxonomy): domain Eukaryota; kingdom Viridiplantae; phylum Streptophyta; class Magnoliopsida; order Cornales; family Nyssaceae; genus Nyssa; species Nyssa sinensis. The sequence goes on along the minus strand of CM018043.1, from coordinate 25,485,774 downwards.
TCCCTCTGATCATTTGGCAATGAATGGGCCTGCAAGATCTAGCTGTGGAGGAACTGTGCATCTTGAAAGTGGTCTTCTCATTGAATATGACTGGTATAATTTTTATAACCCTTAATTCAACCGTTTAAGTTTTTTAATATGAAATTGGTAGATATGGCTGGTATAATTTTCAGTAAGCCCTCAGTGATTATTTTCTCCATTGTTTCATTTATATTGATCTAGTCACTTCAATTTTTAAATAAAAGTCCAATGTTAATTCACAGAGGACGTGGTTTTTTATTTCTGAATCTCCATGTCAGCATCAATGTAATTTTGAATCTTATTTTTACTTGCACTTAATTAGGCCTCGCTGATTTTACATTTTTGGACCTGGGCAGTTAGGTTGGTACTTGCTTTGGGAGCTGAAGCTAAACTTGATGTTGTACCGGGTGCAGCAGAATTTGCGTTTCCTTTCTCCACCCTGGAGGATGCATGTGTTAGTATTTGAACAAGGGGAAACTATTTATTCAGTGCTATCTTTGGGTAGTCAGAATCAGCATCATATAAATTTATTTATAACTGCCTTTACATCTTGGTATTATTTGTGATGCAGAAGGTTGATCAGAAGTTGAGAACATTGGAGCGGAAGAACTTTGGCAAGGACTCTCCAGTCCGTGTGGCTGTTGTAGGATGTGGTTACTCTGGAGTTGAATTAGCTGCCACAGTATCAGAGAGACTGCAAGATAAAGGAATTGTACAAGCAATTAATGTGGGAACCATAATCTTGCCAACTGCACCACCTGGCAACAGGGAAGCTGCCTTAAAAGTAATAAATCTGATTCTGTGAATAATGAAAATTTGCTCAAGATGTTAAATGACACTGTTCAGAAAAACTCCCCTTTTGCTGCCCAAGTGTCCCCCCCCCCCCCCCCCCCTTTTTTTTTTTTTTACATTAGGCCCTTTTTACTCGCTTTTGAATTAATTTTACAACCCTGTTGAGTTCTTCAACATTTGAAATTTCATTTCATCCCCTAATTAGACTATATAAGATCATAAATTAATTTTTAAACATTTTGACTATTGGATATGTAATCAACTTCTGTAAGTATGTAATGTACGAGTCTCTTAAATTTTTGCCAATTTCAAGTATCATAAAGGTACCTTGCTGTGGGTTTTGATTCATAGAAGAATGAAAGTGCCCAATGACATGGGCCAGGCTTGCGAGCTGCTTGGACAGCTGAAAAAGAAAATTATAGAAAACTAAAAAGATATAGGATCCCTGTTGGTTGCAGATGATTTGGATATTTAAACACAATATACATCTTGCTCTTTCTTAGCATCTGAACCGCATTTCCTGCTTTTGTTATTTTTCATGCTAGGGCACTAAATATTTCTTTAGCAACACTAAGATTAAAGATTTTGAGAGTTTTCCTCTTCTTCTTATACAAAGTTGCCTCACAATTGGTCTACGTGTCAACTGGATTAGCAAAAGATGAAAGACCTTAATGTTTGATTAGGCTACACTTTGAAGCATCATCTCCCCTCGGGCCTCTGCAAAAGATGTAGTTAGGAAGAGGAATCTACCATTCTTTAAGAGAGATGGCTTCTCCTAAAGGCTGAAGTTAATGCGGAAAGGAAACGTGAACAATGGATACGAAGAACGTCAATATCCAAAAAGGGCAATCCTCAACCCAACGGGGAACAATCAACCCAAACAAGAGAATAAATTCTCTAAAATTCGTAATTATTTATTATTCATAAAAAAACACCAGGATAAAGACCTATTACATGATATTTATTGAGTTAGAATACTATTATTTTGACTAGGAAACAAAAACTCATATTTTTGTAATAATTCTAATACAATAAAGATTATTAATTCGATAGGAAACTACTAATTCCTATATTTCCTATACTAATCCTAATGAAACTAGGAAACTAAAGAAATTAGGAATAAATCAAAATTAGAAACTAAACAATCCTAATACAACTCCAAAACAAATATCCTTATTTTTAGGATATTATATCTGTCCTACATCAGTCTCCCCTACTTGGAAAGAACTCTCTCTCGAGTTAACTAGATGTATACAACCTCGAACTCGTCCATAACCCCGTTGAATCTTTTCAAGAACAATTGAAGATTCAAAAATTTCTTCTACCGCATCTTCCATGAAGTCTGTATCTTTAGGTAATTTTTTTGATGATAATAATGTTCATGTAATAAAACTAAAATTATTTTCTTGCTCCACAACAAGTTAAATCTTCTTGGAAGCATCATAATCATCTTTCACAAGTTCAAGTTCATTCCCATCTACAACATTGACGACTTCCATGGGAATTTCTTGCACCTTCTCTTTCCTAAAAGAGCTTATAGAATTTATTGGTGTTACTAGATCCACGCTTTGATCTATTAATCCTGAACTTTTTTCTTCTCCCTGCACAATAGGATTTTCAATCAATTCATATTCTTTATCAACTGCACCAATTGTCTCAGCAACATCAATAGAAATAAATTCAATTTTATTTTCTATTGACTCCTTGTGATCATCTTCAATGGATGACATAACTTGATCTACATCTCCTATGATAAGAGGAGAGTCTTCTTCAAGAACGTTGACTTCTTTCAATGATTCAATATTTGCAACCTTATCAGTCAAAGTTATTTCAATAATTTTAGATTTTACTTGGTACTTTTTCCTTGTGCTTTTCCATAAGGTCTATATTTATTTTCTAAAATATTCAAATAATTTCTCAGCAAAAATCTATCCATAAGTAATCTCATCAGTTCTTGACCATGAACGAATGCATCTTTTTCTTTGCAATTGTCAACTCCTTTGTAAATCAAGCTACCATCTTTTCATGAATCCAATGAGTTAATCTTCTGTCCAAAAATATTTTTTTTCTTCTAAAAGTCTCATATTATAAAGACAATCATCGAAATCATATACCCAGTCATGAAGGATCTTCAAAATAAAAATTGCCATCAAAGTCAGGAAGTCTTTTGTAATTGTACATAGCTTTTCGAATAGAAGTGTGTCCACGAACAGGTTGATCGCGAGCTCCATCGTCAATGCTATACCTATTGTCTTCACGATTCTCTTGTATCCAAGACTCCGAACGAGTAATGGATTATCTTATACGAACGTCGTTGATAGGATAAAAAAATTCGTCTACACTAATTGCCATTCAGCCAGGCAAATCCTCGCTCTGATACCAAATAATATGGAACGGAAACGCTAACAATGGCACGACAAACGTCAATATCCAAAAACGGAGAATACTCAACCCAACGGGAACAATCAACCCAAAAAAGAGAATAAATTCTCTAAAATTTGTAATTATTTATTATTCATAAAAAAATCATGATAAAGACCTATTACATGATATTTATAGAGTTAGAACACTGCTATTTTGACTAAAAAATAAAAACTCTTATTTTTGTGCTAATCTTAATACAATAAAGATTATTAATTTGAATTGGAAACTACTAATTTCTATACTAATCCTAATAAAATTAGGAAACTAAAGAAATTAGGAATAAATCAAAATTAGAAACTAAACAATCCTAATACAACTCTAAAACAAATATCCTTATTTTTAGGGTACCATATCTTTCCTACATTAGAAGTTGACCAAGTAATCTTGCTTTCAAAAAAGAAAATGTACCAAAGCACGAATTTCCTTCATTACTATTCTTTTTTCAACAAAAGGCTTTAATGTAGCTGTTTACGTTTCTTAGTACTGTTGTAATATTTTTAGCATGTTGAATTTTTAGGTCACTGTGATTTTGGGGTGGTAAGGGTATTTTTATTTTTCTTTCTTAAATTATAAATGTAGTGTTGAGATCGTATTTACTCAAAGGCCAAGATTGAGTAGCATAATTGGGAGGGTCAGGGCTTTTGTTGATCTTTTGGTTTTATTTCAGATAAGGGCCTAGCTAAGATGCAGGATAGCAGAAGGTTCTTCCTGATAAAAGGGGTTTTGATTCCATTTTCTTTGGTCCCATTGCATCCAAGTATGGATGCTTACCCTCTTTAAACTTCCCTAGATCTTTCAGATTATGACATAGAGATGCTTATACAGTGGATTTTATCTCATTTCTGATTGGAGTGGCTTGGTTACCACGCGTAGTTATCAGAAAACTCTAATACCCTAGTGATCCCCATTTTGGTACACTTGCTCCAAAACAGGGAACATCTATGCTCTAGAATACTAAATTTAGCAATTCAATAAATTTCTTTTTAGTTTTTCCCTTAATTTTCTTTTAAGAGAAAAAACAATAAGAAATAACCAAAACAAATCAAGAGATAAAAATAAATATGTATGCTTAGTTTGATACTTTTACATGTTTCATTTCATTATAATAAATTTTCATAACTATGCAACTGCACAGAGCGAACTATAATAAATTTTCATAACTATATAAAGAACTCATACACTTTAGTGAGATATATATATATATATATATATGTTTTTAATCGGTACTTTAGTAATATTAATTCTCATATTCATCTTTGGATGAAAAGAGGAAAACACTCTTACAATTAGATGTACCCCATCATATTCCACCATGTCATCTACATAAGCCTACCCTCTAGCATACCGCATTTAAAGTATGTAGCATATTGCATTCTGTTCCTGTTCCTGTTCCTGTTCCTGTTCCCGTTCTTCTTTCACCTACCATAAGGATCCGTGATCTAGGTAACACTACTGCGATTTAGGAGAGCCTTCTAAGACTGGGAGGTGGATTTGGTGATAGCTTTTCTTGACATGCTCTAATAGTCTCATGTTTGAAGTGAGGCAGAGAACTAGATTAAATGGAAAATGACGAAAAATGTGGTGTTACACTGTTTGGATGTTCCATTTGGCTTTATCCAGGAGAGGCACACTGGACCTTCCTTGGAAGTGTATTTGGGAAATGAAGGCTCTAACAAAGGTGTTTTTTTTTTTTGTGTGTATTTGTGTGGAGGGATGCCTTGGATGCTGTTCTTACTGTTGAGAATATGAAGTGGATAAATTACGCGTCTAACTTGTGTTGCATGTGCAAATGGGATGAGAAGACGGTTAGTCATCTTCTTACAGCATGGAGGTGGGAGAGCTTTGGGGCTTTTTGTTTTTCCTTGTTTGGGATTTTGTAGATTAATGGTGGATATGCCATGGAGTTGGAGAGGCTCTGTCTTCGGTGTAGCACCGGGAGGGGTGTGGTATGTCAACCCCTTTGTCTCATCCTGTGCACTTGGCATTAATGAAATAGAAAACCACTCAAACGGTGAAACTACCTATGAGGCTGAAACACATGCTTTTGAGAGTTTACTTTTTTTCTTTTTTTGGGGGGATAGCTTAGGCCTTATTTTTTGGTTGATTCTTTTGTAGGCTTTTTGGGATATACAAGTTTTCTTCTAATTTTTGTATAGTTCTTGTATACATAGTGTGTTTATGTGTCGTGCTTATGCTTTGTAGCACTCTTTAGTGATAGATTTCTAATAATAAAAAGTCTCAATTTTTGTCTGGATGACTTTGTTTGTTGATCAGCTAAACCATATATGGTTGGGTTGGAGTAACATATGTTCTTTGTGCTATGATGACATGGAGTTGAGTGATCATTTTATGTGGTTTGGCCCAAGGGGGAGGGGGATTCAGGATTTGGTTTTTGACACTATCTTGGTTTGATATAACTTATACGTTGATCCTTGCCAGCTTCCCAACCAAAGATGGTTGGGTTTGAGTAACAAATATTCTCTGTGCTATGATGACGTGGAGTTAAGTGATCATTTTATGTGGTTTGGCCAAGGGGGAGGGGGATTCGGGATTAAATTTGTGACACAATCTTGGTTTTAATTAAGTTAATCCTTGACAGCTTCTCTAGGGAGCTTCCTTTTGTGTGGTAGCTTGCAATCTTGTAGTCCTATTGGAAAAATTATGAGGGACAATATTTCTTACGGTTATTGGATAATTTGGAAGTAATTAACAGAAAGATAGAAGGGAGAGTTGAAAACTTTTCCAATATTGTTGACAAGCTAAATTGTACCTTCAGTGGTCAGGTGATGGATGTTCCTTGTTTTAGGTGTGAAGACGGGTGATACTGCCAATGATTGGGGAAGAGGGATTTGCAGTTAGTTTAACATTATTGTTCTGACTATGGTTTTATTTGTAGATGGGTTTTCCTCTTCCCTACCCTTTTTCCTTGACAAAAAATTGCAGCTATGAAAAGAGGTATATTTAATTGAGTCCATTAAAAATTGTATACAGCTACATCATTACAAATTTTCATTCGAGGGACAGTTCTCTCTTATTCCTAGCTATACAAATGAGAAGTGGCATTGTCTCTGTCTCTCTGTCAATCTTACTTTTTTTTTAATGTCTCCACTTTGGAAACAGATAATTTTGTCATTATTTGGGCTCTTCTTTCATTCTAAGTAAAAAAACTTGGACATAAAAAACTTTGTGCTGGATGAATGAAGAGTGAAAGTTCCAAGACTGAATTTGAGTCCAATAAGGAGAGACAAGTAGGATTATTGAGTGGCCTGCATGGAAGTGCTCACCAATATATAGCTATGTCGTTTATATGCTCCATTAATGTTGGCTAATATATCAATTGTATAAAGATTACAGCCATATCAGTATGTTTGTATTGGGCATATCTATCCATACATGCCAATATTGACCAATGCAGTCTTGTTGAGCTCGAGTTGCTGAGACAATTAATTTTTAAAAAAATTTCTCAATTTCTCTTTCTTGGGTTTTGGGGATTAGGAAATCACTCTAAACCTGGATGTACAGACTTCGGATGTATGAAACAAGGTTTGGAACAAAACTAGAGTTAAAAATTTCCGAGTTATTTAATTTAGGTTATGTACACCTTAAAGGACCAATCATTGGTGGTTATTATCACTTTGACTTAATGGCCCAAATTTGTGACTGCAGTTGAGCTTTATGTTCATTTTGGTCATTTCCCGGTGGAAAAAATGTGATATATCAAAACCTGAATACATCGTCACAAAAAGTGAAAATTTAATGTGCATACTAGGTCCAATGTGTGCATCTTTGCTACGTGTCAAGCTCCCATCGACTATGAGCCGGACTATTGTGCAACGTGGACAACACATTATCCAATCACCCATTGATATATCTACTAAGCATATGGTGATACTTAGTCCTATTATTAAGGCAATTATGTCGGTTCCTTGTGTGAGTTAACATATGTTGTACTTTAGCTCTGAACTTGGACAATGGTAATCCCTAGGCTATCTTGAGATTGGTTCTTCTTAGTGAGTTGAGGTGATCTCCTTTCTGAGCTATGTCTCCCTAAGCTGAGCCCATTTTTGGGTTCCATAGCCTGGTTCATATTTCCTCAGCCTCCTATATTAATCAATATACAATCTACTATAATCATGGACTTTTGGACATAACGACAAGATAATCCTAAGAATGTTATTCCTTATGAAGTTGAGCCAATCTGCTTGTGAGCTATACTTCTCAGATGGACCCAATGTTAGTTCTCTGGCTTAACTCATGTGTACCTCGGCTTCTATCCTATGCTCCGGGCTTTCCTGAGGTATCTAATAACCTTGCTTCTGCTCGCCACTGGCGCACCTCTCCTAACTATTGCCCATTTATTCTGGTATAATCTTTTTAGGAGGGTCAATATTACATATTTCTGCCAAATCCTTCTATTATGAAGTATGGCTGGTACCATTTCGATGTGTTTCGAATCTTTTGATTCTTCCGAACAAGAGAGGTTTGATTATTTTTTGGATCTCGCCTTATCACTTAGTGATTGCCTATGGTTGGAGGTAGACCTAGGGGACTCTTAGAACTTGATGCACTGTTTTCATATAGCTTGTAGCCATGCCATGGTTCCTCTCAATGGGATTCTTGGGGTCATGTGGCTTGGTGGCTAAAGTTGGGGGTTCAACAAGGTTTGCCTAGGCACGGTTCCATGGCAATCATCAGTCCCTCTAGAGAAAGATAGATTATTATAATGTCATTGGACACTTAGTCACTGCTGTGATTGTTGCTTAATCCATGTGACCCCATCATGTGTATTCTTAGCTAACATGTGCACTGACCACTATAAATAGGGGACAGTCTGCTCCCCAACATAATCAATGCACCTTGGGAACAATGCATAGAGAATGTACCAAATAGTACTGGATTCCTCGTGTTGTTCCTATGCCCTACTCTGTCTCATTCTCTAGAGTGCCTCAACTTTCACCCTCTACATCACCCCAAGAACCCTAGGCATCCGAAATGTAATCGCCACTCCGTCACAAACTATTCTCCCATATTCTCTCGCCCACACTCGATGACAACCTTTTTTTTATTATTGTTAATGTGGGTTTACGGAATGTGGTTAAGTTGGTCTAGACATATGCCACATAGACCAATTAATATACTAGTACAGAGGAGTGAGTTGATTCAAGATGAAGGTGCTTGAAGGAAAGGATAAAGACCAAGAATAAGAGTCGAGGATGTTAGGAAGGACTTGATTACCTTGGATTACTGAAAATACATGTAGCTTTACATTAGAAGGATTCAGGTAGTACACCAACAAGCTCTAGCTTGTTTGGTATCTCCTCCACCTTTCAGGTTGAGGGTTCAAGCTCCCTTAAAAAGCAAAGTGTATGTGTGTGTGATTTCCCTATAAAAAAAATCATGTAGTACACCCTAACTTGTTAAAGGCTTTGTTAAGTTGAGTTGCATATTTTGCTAATGGAGACATAAAATTTTTGTGATTTTTTTTTGATAGGTTAGTAGCCCTGGGGGTGGGAGTTGATCTTGGAACCTTGGGAAATTGCTTAAAATAAATTTCATATTAGTAATTAGTAAAAATAAATAAATTTGTATTAGCATGTACCTGATTCTTGATTTGTGATTGCTTATACATTTGATACATGCAACTACCATAATTGGTCTATATACTCTATACACTCCCTTAAATTGAGTTGTTAAATCCATGGAGGTGTGAAATCAACAATATAGAGTTTTTTTTTTTTTTTGTTTTTGGGGGGGGGGGGGGGGGGGGGGGGGGCGGCGGGTGTTCAAGTGATGGTTGTCTGCACCTCATGCACTTGGAATTTCTAACAACTTGCATATGTTATTCTCTGCATGCAACATTCATATTTCTCAAAATTGCAGCCCATTTGCTTTCCATTGTCAGGTTCTCTCATCCAGGAAGGTTCAACTTCTGTTGGGTTATTTTGTCCGCTCTATAACAAAAGCTGGTGAGTTCAGATCTTCAGACAAAGTTGTGGGGTCAGTTTATGATTTAGCAGCAGGTCATGATCCTGAAAAGTTTATTCTGGAGCTGCAGCCTGCTGAAAGAGGCTTAAAAAGTCAAATTCTGGAAGTAGATTTAGTTTTATGGACTGTTGGGTCTAAACCTCTACTTCCTCAATTAGAACCAAGTGATAGGCCCTATCCTCTTAATTCCATGGGACAAGCAGAGACAGATGAAACTCTTCGTGTCAAGGGTCACCCACGCATATTTGCGGTTGGTGATGCTTCTGCATTAAGGGACTCCAATGGAAGAATACTTCCAGCCACGGCACAGGTCTACTAAATGCAAATGCCCTGCTAATATTATGAGATTCTGTGCATTTTGTTTTTTCAATATTGACTAGGAACTTTCCCTAATTCCTTTTGATGATTATATATGTTGTCTCTTTTTTTGATACTAATATATGTTGTCACTCTTTAATTACTACTTTGTGATGATGCGCTGTCATATTCTTCTCAGGTTGCTTTCCAGCAAGCAGATTTTGCTGGTTGGAATCTATGGGCTGCAATCAATGACCGACCTCTGTTACCATTTAGGTTGGGAACTGAAACACATTCCTCAGAAACAATTTTTTTTTAACATTCTTTTATTTAAGTTCATGTTTTCTTGGCAATAATTTGTACAAGATAAATGTGTGAGTTATTGGTGTGTGTCAAGAAATTGGTTTTAGTATCTGTACAGCAGTCTTGGTCTCAACAAGTCCTGATGTGATTTTGTATTTGTGAGTCCGTATCATATGCTATGCTGTGATATGCAACTGGTACTTAATTGAAAGAAGCATTAAAAATTAGGTTTAGTAGAACACATTGTAACAACTATATATATGGGACTGAAAGTGCCTTACAATCAGAATTATAGGCAACTACGTTCTTGCATTATTCATAGTTGATTGGTATTAAAGGCTAATATCAAGATCAAAGTCTGGGCATCTTTCTACAGTCTCTCTCTTTTATCCTTACCATAGATCTACCTGGTTTCTTTTTCTTCTTTAGAAATACAAAATTCAAACATTAATCATAAATGAATTGGTAATATTTAAAGGTACTATTCTCCAACTTTAACAGTATATAATGGTTCCTAAGTGAACTTTCGTATAAAAAATTGTTAAGACTTTTGTGTTGAGTGGATTTCTGGCAAGAAGATCAAGGATCGTTGCTGAAGAGTGGACGTAGGCTAATTTCATAGCCAAACTACTATAAATTATATGTGCACTCTTTACTCTAAATTCTTGCCATTTAGTGCTTTGATTGATTTATTGTGCTAACACATTGAGGGGAAAATATTTTAGTAGATTAACAGAAAAAAAGTTTTAAAACAACTTATTCACCCCCCCTCTAGGTTGCCTTTTCACGCATATCCTAGTGATAAGGTTACCGAATGTAGGCTAATCCATGTCGACAATACTATATGAGTTGTAATGTGTCCAATTCCGAGTGAGATGTATTCTTAAGCCTTGTGTTCATTCAAGGTTAGATTCTACAATGTTGTGTTCACTATGGTAAGTTGAGGTAAAGGACACAATACATTTGGTTTTGCTCGCACACACTTCATGCATTAAACGTTCTTTTAATTATTTTTATTTGAAAAGTGAGTGGTTGTAATTGAATAATAGTGACTCAAGGATTTATAAAATAAATGGTTTTAAGCATTTTTGGGGTCATTATATTTCAATTAAGCCAGATTGTCCCACATTGACTGGGTTCGTTCAGACGAATCTTGGATTCGTTTGAATGAAAATTCAAGTAAGTTTTTGTTTGCCTTTGTTTGATGTTTCGTTCGAACGAAATTTCCAAAAAGCATTGTCGTTTGATGGTTCGATTGAACGAGACTCATGATTGTTTGAACGAAAATTGCAGTAGGGTTTTGGTTGATCTCATTCAATGTTTTGTTAGAATGAGCCTCACGCAGTGCAGTTTCCAAATTCGATTTAAACAACGTGTTTTTGTATTTGATCTCCAATTCGTGAGTGACTTTTTGGCAGATGCAATTCTAAAAACTTTTCCAAAGAGTTTTCATGTTCATAGTTCACAAATAGATCAAATCCAATGATCAAGAACCCATGCAACATTTACTTCATCTAATTAAGGAGTACAAGCCTGCGAGGATTCAAGTTTGTGCAATCGGTAGAGTTCGAGATTGCGTGGAGTTTGCAGTTGTGATTGAGGACTACTGTTTGAGGATTCGAAATGGTGGATGACTTGAAGATGACTCGAGGATTTGAGTTTGAGGAAGTTTAGACCGTCAACAAGGTTTGAGGTGTAAAGTCGGTGTATGTAACTATCTAAGTTCTTCTAGTGGATTGTGTGCGTCTGGCTCAGTGCCCTGGAGTTTTGCAAAATAGATACGTTTGATCTACAATGATGCTTTCCTCGTCAACAAATCTTGTGTGCCATCTCTTTGCTGCTTTATTTTTATATATCACACATTTTAGTTGCACACACAAGAACCTGAAAAACGCACATAATTATAGTGACAACTCAATCACTTCAAAGCAAATTAAAATTGGCAAGATTAATCTTTGTATTTGCTAAGTAGACCTATTCACTAGGGCCTCAAAAATCCTCAGAAGCAAGGACACGTATATGATACGACACAGATATGTAAACACGTTATTTCTCAAAAAAATAGGACACGGACATGTCGGGGACACGTTGAATATATATATATATATATATATAATTTATATATTTTTTATATGAGCATATAATAAAAATCTAATGTTATTGCAATTAAAATTGGTATAAAAATACACAACATCCATTAAACAAAAATTAAAGAACTTCTTCATTTAATCATCAACATCCATGATTCAAGTATCCGGCATGTGTTCGAAAAGTGTTCGAGAATGTTAGTGTCCGGCACGGACACGTGAGTCAAAATAGAGTGTCCATACTTTATAGCAAAAACCTATAGAAATTCTTCATGTGTTGAATTTGGTGGTTCAAACCTTTCAAATAGAAGTGAGAAGTCACTTTTGAGGGCTGGAAGATGTCTCTTTTGATGAAGACAAGATAAAATAAAAAGAAGAATACTGTGGAGGCAAAAATCGAGAGCCCTGTGGTTGAAGGATGGGGATAGGAATACAAATTTTTTCCACAAAATGGCGAGTGCTATCTTTAGAAGAAACAACATTCAGATCATCAGGATCAGGGGGCAGTCTTTTTCAGGGGTCCAGGAAATTAGGGAGGGCATCTTAGATTTTTACAGGGGTTTATTTCAGGAGACTTGTCTGTGGAGACCCGGGATTGATGATTTGATAATGAAATCCCTGCATGGGGATTCAACGGAAGGTCTTGAGATTTCGTTTAATGAAGAGGAGATTTTGGCCGCCCTGTAGTCTTGTGATGGGGATAAAGCTTCGGGCTTGGATGGTTTTTACTTTGGCCTTTTTTAAGCGGTGCTGGGAAACTTTAAAAGAGGACGTGTTGTGTTTTTTTGATTATTTCCATAGCCACAGCAAATTTTTGAAAAGTCTCAATGCTTCATTTGTGGCCTTGATTCCGAAAAAGGAGGAGGTTGAGGATATCAAAGAGTTTAGGCCTATCAGTTTGGTGGGGAGTGTTTACAACTTACTGGAAAAAGTTTTTTCTACGAGACTAAGGTTGGTAGTGGAAAAGGTGGTCTTTAGAAGTCAGAATACCTTAATTGGGGGTAGACAGATTTTGGATGCAATGTTAGTAGCTAATGAGTGCATTGATGCAAGGAGGAAGATAGGGGAGCCTTGGATCATGTGCAAGTTGGATATCGAGAAAGCCTATGACCATGTTAATTGGGATTTCTTGTTGTCTATGCTTCGAAAAATGGGTTTCAGGGTTAGGTGGAGGGAGTGGATTAAAGCTTGCATTTCTATTGTATCTCTATCAGTGATGGTGAATGGTTTGCCGACAGGCTTTTTTAGTGTTCTAAGGGTTTAAGACAGGGAGACCCTCTATCTCCTTTTCTTTTTGTGATTGTGATGGATGCTTTTAGCACTATGCTGAGTAGGGCTGTCGAGGGGGGGTCTAGTGGAAGGCTTCTGGGTGGTGGGGGATGGGGGTAGGCCTCTAGACATCTCCCATTTACTGTTTGCAGATTATACTCTCCTTCTTTGTAAAGCGGAGAGACAACTCTGTTTTGTCAGATGTGTGCTTCTCTGTTTCGAGGCTGTTTTTGGTTTGAGGGTGAATCTGAGGAAGAGTGAAATTATGTTGGGGAGGTTGTTATGATGGATCGGCTAGCCATTTCATTGGGTTGCAGGGTGGGGGCTCTTCCTTCCTCATATTTGGGTTTACTGTTGGGGGCCTCTCCTAGAGCTATTGTAATATGGGATTCTATTGTGGAAAGGTTCTAGAGAAGGCTACTAGGGTGGAAAGGGAAGTATTTGTCCGAAGAAGGAAAGATTATGTTGATTAAGAGTACGTTGGCTAATTTGCCAACTTACTATATGTCAGTGTTTCCCATTCCAGTCTCAGTTGCTAGGAGATGGAGAAAATTGAGAGAGATTTTATGTGGGGAGGGGGAGAGGAAGATTCACTTAGTTGGGGGAAGGTGAAGACTCCTATTAGAAAGGGAGGGTTGGGGGTTAAGGATTTGAGCCTATTCAATAGGGCTTTGCTAGGGAAATGGTTATGGAGATTTGGGGTGGAGGAGGATATGTTGTGGAGGGAGTTGATTGGGGTGAAATACGGTTATAGTGTGAGGGGTTGGTTTTCGAGTGAGGTGTGGGTCCAATGGGTTTTGTGTTGTGGAAGTATATTCAAAGGGGTGTGGAAAGGTTCAAAGGGCTTGTTCAATTCAGAGTGGGGGAAGGGTCGAGGGTTCGTTTTTGGAAGGATATATGGTGTGGGGATAGGGCTTTGAAGGAGGAATATCCTCAGTTGTATAGTCTCGCCTCGTGTCGGTATGCTTTGGTTTCAGATTTTGTAGCCGGGTCCGGAAGTGATATAGTGTGGATCCCTGTCTTCAGGCGGCATTTCTTTGCTTGGGAAGTGGAGGAGGCGGGTGATCTAATGAGCACAATCTTTAGTTGCAGGTTGGTTCAAGGAAGGGAGGATTCGATGTGGTGGACTCCGGATGCTCGTGGTCTGTTCTCTGTTAGATCCTATTATCAGGAATTGAAGGGCGGAGGTGGAAGCTAGTCCCTGTGGAGGTTGGTGTGGCAACATGGGGTTCCCTCAAAGGTGGTTTTTTTTTTTGTATGGCTTGCCTCATGGGGTGCTATTTTGACTAGGGATAATCTTCAGAGAAGGGGATTCGAGCTGGCTAGTATGTGCTTCATGTGCAGAGGCAGCCTTGAGTCGTCCGACCACCTTTTGATTCATTGCTCAGTAGCGACGGGCTTGTGGTGTCGGATTATGGATATTTTTGGTCTGATCTGGGTAATGCTGGCTACCGTGATGGGGTTATGTTCTTGCTGGGGAGGGATGAGGGTTAGGAAGGATATCAAAAGAATATGGAGGATGGTGCTGTATTGCTTGATGTGATGTTTATGGAAAGAGTGCAATAGGCATATTTTTGAGGGGAATGTAACTCCACCTAATGCGTTAAAAGATCTATTTTTATGTCTTCTATTTTTTTTTTTGGACTAAGAAGACCCATACTTTACATTTAGGGGTCTTTGAAGTCGTAATTGTATAGCCACTGCTTTTGTACTGTTGGTTGCGTCCCCCTTGGGCGCTTTTAATGCATAGATACTTATAAAAAAAAGAAAGAATAAGTGATGTGTTTCAAAGCATCTTTATAATTGGCAGTTAAAAAAACCAACAGTATTTTATGTGACATAACCAAAAGCAACTCATGCCCAATATGTAGTCTAGGTGACAACTAGTTTATGATTATTTACGTGATTTTTGTTCCTTTGAAGGATTTGAAATTGATAAGTCATAAGAGATATTGAATTACTAGAGCTACTAATATTCAATTGTCTTGCATATTGTACAGATTGAGATCCCTTGAGAACTGAGATACAATCTAATGCTCATGGTAATGGTGGCCGCTTCACTAGACATGTCAATGTATTGAATAGTTGCCTATGCTAGAACAACGCAAAAAATTTCCCATTTTATTCATATCTACAGATGCCCATAGTGTTTATTACTTAACATCCTTAATTTGCTCAAAATTTCTGTTCATGGATTATGGAAAAGGTTGAGTCTTAGTTTTGTTCTGTTAAAAATTTTCTATTACTAGGAGCAGTTATCTGTGTGTGTTTTACTTTCATACTACAATGCATGTGCGCCTGAGTAGCATTAGTAATACTGTATCATGGGAAATGGTTAATCTTGTTGGCTGTGGTCATGAACATTGGTGGTACACTAGAGTTCAACTTAAGCCTGTATATGTGTGCTCGCGCGCTCGCATGTGAATTCAGTCAGTATGAAAATTTAAAATATTGCTCCAAGTACGTGTTAAACACTATTTAGTTTGTTTCCTAATGAAGAAGTCACTTAGGCCAAATGTAATATTTGTGCAACGATGATTGCAATTGAAAATTGTTGTGTAGTGCTTGCTAGTCCAAGCATTTCAAGAAATATACTTGCATTTGATCAGCCTTTTAAACAAACATTGATGGTATTTAATTATCCCAATTTGGCTGCCAGATATCAAAATTTAGGTGAGATGATGACTCTTGGGAGAAATGATGCTGCCCTTTCACCAAGTTTTCTGGAGGGGCTAACCTTGGAGGGTCCTATTGGCCATGCTGGTAAAATTTACCGTCCCTGTATTAAGTTTTAGCTTCTCCTTTTCTCCTATTTGATTTTACTTCATACCATGGTTTTGTGGTTCCTATTGCAGCAAGGAAAATAGCATACTTGATCAGATTACCAACAGATGAGCATCGGCTTAAAGTGGGGATCAGTTGGCTCACGAAGTCTGCTGTAGATTCAGTTGCATCACTGCAGAGTACTCTCACCAAAGTCCTTTCAGGTGCTTAAATCAATCTTTATACTTTTTAAAAGGCAAGGAAAACTTTCTTTTCCTATATTTCTGAATTATTATGTAACTAACATCTTTACAATATATAATGTAAATTTTGCTTCCTTAGAGGCAGCTGAATCTCTGAAAGTAATGGTTTATTATTCACAATTTCATGGGAGTATGTGCTTTCAACTTAACCAAGGTCCTGAAGATGGTAGATTAATTTGGTCCGATGATGTTTTTATTAGTAAGGTTTAAGCCTCTCTTGTTACTTTTGCTGAAAGAGTGAAAAGTTACCACCTCCATCCTACCCCACTAGTTTTGAGTGAAGAAACACACACCCAGGGTTGACAACACAAAACTGTCATACTGATCTCTTTTCTTATTGAAATAAGGAATAAGAATGGTTAGGAAATATCAATTTTAGCAGTCATAATGGGCTGTGAATTGATAAATTTTTTTGGTAATATTCTCTCAAGCCATTTCGGCTGTCTGTCAGTCAGTGTGATACTGTTTGTATCATGGGATTTTGACTGCTCTTGGGGAGTGAGAGAAACATGATTACCCATTTTTGTTTTCCTCTTGTTTGTTTACCAGAAACCTGGCAGATTTATATTTATTATAGTTGATATTCTTTTTTTTTATACCAACAGAAGGAGTATTGTACAATAAATAATTTATTAGCCCACTGAATTTTCTCAATATTAGACCTCCTGGGAAAACCCAACAATTACCTAACAAATACACAAGAGCCTCACAAATATGAGCTTAGAGATGAAGCCTAACCTGGCTCATGGCTAGGAGGAAAAATAAACCACGTTCCTCCTAGTAGAGAGAGGGAGTAGGAAGTAGAAGGGGGTTAGGAGTAGAGTTAACAAACAGTAGTCACAGTTGGCATATAGTTGATATTCTTTCTTTTGTTATATAAAATGGAACTTTGATTGGATGATCAATTGAACATGAGTATTAGACGTTGCAAGATTAGCATCATTCTTTTTGTCTACACATTTAGATAAAGCCTACAATTCATTATATATATATAAATATTGTGAGGGTTAGGTATACATGTGCAGGAGAAATGAAGACCGGTTCAACCTCCTTAATTTAGGCGATTTAACACCTGAAGCATATGATTTAACTAGGAACATGTAAGCTAGCTGATAACTTCACAAATGGACCATTTTGAAGCATGCCTTTTCTTCTTGAATTTGTTGAAAATATACATACTCTAATCTTCCTAAAATCCATCCTACAGTACATAGCAGCCTGCCATAAGTGAAAACACAAACCATCGGAAATAAGAATTTGTGAGATAAAATGTATTTGAATTCTATTATTAGGCTGTGTGATGGAAAATGTAACAAACAAGAAAATAAGTATTATTTTTTCTTGTAAAAATGACAAGAAAGATAAGGTTTTCTATGAAAGTGGCATTAAATATTTTGGATTTTTAAGTTTCTTAAGTCAGTCATTCTAATAATAATTTCCCACACAGACTTTGAAGATAATATAGGCATTAGTAAACCCTGAAAAGAGGTTGAATAACAAACGATGTCTATTGAATTCACGAAGTAGATGCTAAGTGAAAGTAGAGGAGAAGAGTGTAGATAATACCCACTTAGTAAACTCATCGTAATTACAACTGATGACCTTTGTATTTTGATTGCCTTTATTCAATCTAGGTTTTTATTTTTTGGATGAAAACGAACAAAACTATTAACAAGAACTTATTATAGTCGTTTTGTAGCAGTCCAAGCAGCGAACTTTGCAGAAATATAGTAAGGGACGCTGTTTTAACCAACAAACAAAATGCATAAATACGAATCCACCTAGTGTATACCACTAAATGCAATTTGTTACGCTTTTTTAAACTACTTTGAATATGTAAGGAAGTAATTTTTATAAATTTTTTAAATATATATATATATATATATATATATTTTTGTACTATGTACTTAAAATCAAAATAGATTTTGTTTAGTATTTATAAT
This sequence comes from Nyssa sinensis, assembly GCA_008638375.1. NCBI lineage: Eukaryota > Viridiplantae > Streptophyta > Magnoliopsida > Cornales > Nyssaceae > Nyssa > Nyssa sinensis. The sequence goes on along the minus strand of CM018043.1, from coordinate 25,467,627 downwards.
CCTTTAAAATTTGTAACAAATAGTTGAAATCATTTGACTGAGTTATCCCTTTGACTCAAGTTATAATTCACTTTTTATTTAAATCAATTGATTGAACTATTTTGGTTATTTAGAAATCAAGTTTCCTTAGTCAATCAAGTCTTCCAATCACTTGGCCATTTTCATGTTTAACCCCATTTACTTGACTAAACCAATTTGTCCAGTCACCAGATGTGATTCCTAATTTTAAGTCATTTAGTTCACTGATATACATTCTTAATCAACATTAATCTTTTATGATAGGAGATTAACACTTTCTTATATATTCAATTAGATATAGCATGTGTTTATGTGAAATATATATATATATATATATATACACGTGTCCCATTTTTATGCTAAAAAAACTGTATATTTGTGAAGAAATTTTTCATGAATAAAAATTATTGGAAATTTCATAATATAATATAATATAATATAGTTTAGCAGGTAGGATATGAAACGAGAATAAGATTTTGGCATGATGCGTGGAATGATGGGGGGAAACTTTGTTTTGCTTTCCCTGGGTTGTTTAGAATCTAATCTTACAAGGAGGCAAGGGTGGGTAACTATCTTAGTAGGGATACAAGACTTTTCACTTGGGACGTTCACTTTTGTAGAGTTGTATAGGATTGGGAGTGGGATGAGATGCTCTGAGTTCTTTAATTTTTTGTACAGACAGGTTACTTCTCTATTAAGCGAGAACTCTTTGTGTTGGTTACACAAGGAGGGAGTTTTCTAGGTCAGATCCTACTATTTGCTTCTTATGGGGATGGGGGTTCATCAGTTTCCTTGAAAGGTAGTTTGGGAATCCAAAGTTCCTTTTGCTTCGACTGCAGCTTTTGGGAAAAATTCTTACAATGGATAATCTTAGAAAAAGAGGCCAGTTGGTGGCGAATTGGTGCTGCGTGCTTATGTAAATGTAACAAAGAGAGGGTAGATCATCTCCTTATTCATTGTCCTTTCTCTTGGTTTATATGGTCTCTTTTGCTTGGATAGTTTGGGATTTATTGGACTATGCCACATTCCACGGTGGAGGATTTAACCTCTATATATTTTGGTAAAGAGACTGGGGAACAGCGGGACGTATGGTGCACCCCCTTTGTGCCTTTTAATGAAATTTACCATTATTTATATTTAAAAAAAAAAAAAAAAGAATTAAAAACATGGGTCAAACATGAGTTAACCAAAACACGAATATCATTGTGCATGCACATGCTACTAAAATTAAAAAACAACACTTAATTTCAGATGCAAAGAGAGAAAATTTACCTAGAATTGACTTGACACATCTCATCACTGCCCAAAAACATTGCTATTGGGCCCAAGAGGAAAATGGCTTGTTATTGAAACCTTTTAATTTTACCAAACAAATTCCAAGAATCCATGGACTTCTTCTAAGCAAGGCCCAAGTCCCTCCTTAATCATTTGGGCCCTGACAGCATTACCTTTTCTCTCTTTAATGATTAGTAAAGGGAGTACACGCTTGTCTATACTGTTGAATTATAGTGGAATTCATAAAATAAATACTATACAAACAATCTTTTTTTGAATATAATTCAGTCATTTTCATTTCAAAATAAAGGATCATCAAAAATACTCAATTATAATGACTGGTAATATTTTATATGGACCATTCCAAGGACAAATATATATTTTAGAGAGAGAGAGAGAGAGAGAGAGAGAGTCTTTTTTTTTTAGGTGGGAAGTTATATGATTCTTTCCCATATTTGTGGAATTATTCAAAGACAACAGAAAGCTTGTTATATATTATATATGCAGACAGGTGCGACTCTTTTATGTGGATAGGTATGACTTAGAAAGAGCTAGATATATATATATATATATATAAAGTAAGATTATAGCTTGAAAGCCAATGTTTATATTGTAATCATATAGAGACATAGTTCATGTGACCAGTTCAATTGGTGCCTTTAGAGACACCAATCAAGTAAAGTTTAAAAGTCCATTTGGATTCATTTCAATACTAGAAAAAGTGCAGTTAGTCAGATAAATTTTCAAACAAGAGTAGAAAGAGTATTAAGTAGAGGTGATAAATGTTTTCCAAACTCGTCAACTCGTTTTAAGTCGTTCACTAATTAACGGAGATGGATAATTCATTTAGTTAACATGTCATAAATGGATTGGGTAATAGGAAACCCATAAATTTAGCGGGTTAATACGGGTTAAATATAAGTGTTTGGCGGATTAAGAATGAAAAATAATAAAATAGTATAAGAATATATATATATATATGAATATATATATGAATATATATATATATAAGAGAATATAATTCAGCATTACCATATATATAAACAAAATATAAATCAGAATCTTATAATTCAAAGTAAGTTGAATTGGACTTTGATAAGAGCTTTGAATACCATTTGTCTCCATAAACAATAATTGACATATACAAACTACATTAGAGAGATACATTTACAAAAATATGAATTCATCTTATTCGTCTATATTAATTATCATGAAAAAAAATAAAGTTTCCTATCACTACTTAAATACATAAAAAAAATTAATTACATATATATATATATGTATATGTAGATTACATTATATATATCGCAGTATTACATATATACAATAACTATATATGTAATATATATTATTATAGCTATCTATATAATTATAACATATATTAATTATCTACAAATATATATATATATATATATAAAATTATTTATTGTATAACATAAAAAATCAAAAAAAATTTTTTAAAAAAAGGAGTGATAGTATAAAAGAATTTCTATCACTAGTGTTGGAAGAGAGAAGTGTAGAAAAAATAGATAAGACATGAATATAGATATGTATAATTATTTTTCACAAGAAACATAACTTTTCTTGTGTTTTTTGCAAGGAAATAGAAGTGACATTTGCAAGAAGAAAAACAGTTATATGGATCTGATTTTTAAGAAATTTTTTTATTTTTCTTGCTAACCAAACTCTTAATAAATTTTATATTTTTCTCTTTCTTTCACTTTCCACTACTTTTCACCTAACCAAACGAAGCCTTGGGGTGAAAAAAAAATAACGGGTTGGATTCGGGTTGGCTCAACCTGTATTTGACCCGTTTAATTACAGGTCAAATATGGGTTCAAACCACTTTGACCCGACCCGTTTTCAACCAGTCCAACCCGCTCATTTTTCTAGGCCTAATATATATTTAATGCCAAAATAAATTATATTACCTCGAGAAGGTTGATTTTTTTATTTTTCATTTTCTAGGATTAGATTACTCAATTTTGATGTAGAGCAAGTTGTTGAAGTCTTTTAAAAGTAATGGTAGTGCTCTACTAGTAGACACAATTTTATTTTTTTTATTTTTTTTCCTTTTGTTTCCAATAAAAGTCCAAGTTATTCATCCCAAAGAATATTATGGTAGAAATAAAAGAAATTAATGTATTGATAGTAATTAGAAGTTCTTTTTTTTCATTATGAGATATCAGTGAATGACTTTCATTTGGTTTTTATGGGATGCTAATATCTTAATAATACCACTTGCATTATTCTTTCAAAGTTTGAAATGGCAAACCTTCATCAGATAATTTGTAATGAGTGAAGTTATGAAATCTGGTAGTCCTAATCAAGTTATGCATGTTCAAAGATAATTACATAGATTCATATTCTTTTGCAAGTTTTGTTTAGGTCCTTAGATAATGTTATTTATCAAAACAACTATTTAAGTTGTTATTAGTTTGACAATTTAGTTCATGCTAGAAAAGAAAATGAACTCGTGAAAGCAATCACCATAAATTTCGCCTGATTAGATCTAGTAATAGAGAAATAATTTTTTTTTAATGTGTATTCACAAAAACTTTAACAGAGAAACATGATGAATTTTGTTAGTCATATTACTTGATTGAGATGTGACAATCTTAGGTAGTGTTTTGTTTCTAAAAAAAAGTTGGGCAACCTGTCAAATTCGGGTTGACTTAACCCATTTATGACCCGACCCGTTTACAACCCTCCCAAACCCGCCCAACCTGTCCGTTTTGCTAGGTCTAGTGTTAAGTCAGTGGCTAAGTGGTATGAGTTTCACCTTTTTGGTGTACCCAATTTGATGCCAATTGCCTTTCTCTTTTCTTTCAACTTATTTATACAATAGATTATTAAGACATTTATGCCCAAAAATGTAAGAATCAAACAATTAAATGCAAGTATGGGCGATCCTTGAAACCAAATTAGATAATTATAAGAATGCCATGGAACAGGATGGATGGTCCATCCTTGCACTTCACCATTATGCTTTGAATTAAATGAGATGCATGCCATTGTTGTGTAACCTACTAAGAACTAAGAAGTTGATGGATATAGAATTTCACTACTTTCTTATATTGTAATGCTGAATGGATATGTCACGACCCAAACCCCCGAAGACTCGAGTGTGACCTCTATTTGAACGAATCTATAGATAATATTAGGGAATCCTATCATCTTGGTTGTCCATAGACTCAATTTGAACTTAGATAGATTTTTTTATACCCTTATACAACCTTTATGTCCTATGCAATTCGTAGTCAATTAAGTCATGGTCTAACATGCACCATTTCCACTAATCAATTGACATGAGCATTACATTTCTCCATCTGTTTTTCAATTAGAACTTATAACTACTCATATTCATATCTTCATGGTCAAATAGAAACCAATTTTCCCTTTAGAAATTTCTAGTTAGGGTCATGTAAACCATTTAAATCAAATATTATTGTTGGTCATAGAGGTTTCAACCAAGGGTATTTCATTAATTTTGATGACAACAAGATATTGATTATGTGGACTAATGATTTATCTTAAATGTCAATGCAAATAAATCAATTAGCTCAAAAAATGGTTGACCAATTATGAAAAAGATCCACCACATGAAGATATCTTAACAAGATCAAGCATCAAGTCAAATACAAGACAAATGTAAGCACTCAATGGAATCAAGTAAAGACTTTATTTTTCCTTATTTCGAATTTTGAGTAAATTAGGATTGATTGATCAACTAAAATCAATTAACAAAATATTTTTTCAAAATCATAATATTGATAAACTCTAAACTTTGAAAAGTTAAGATATTTGAAAAAGAAAACATTGAACAAAATATGTAATATTGCAAACTGCCATATTCAATTGACCGAACTGTTAATTTGGTCAACTGATTCAAGTTCATATAACATGCATATTTTGTCTTTGTCAGATTCAATCGACTGAATGTATTATGTTCACAATTTCATTAACTCGCTATCAAATTCAGCCAACCAATTTGAACATTTAGTCGACTAAAAACATATAAGCCATTTTGTGAACAAATTGACTCTAAAAGAATCAATCGGCTGAATTCAAGAATTAGTTGATTGAATTTGAACAAAACCAACCTCTACCCTCTAGAAAAATCAATTGAGTTCTTCAATTTATTGAATTATGATTTAGTCGAATGATGAACTCAGTCGACTGATTTTGTCGATCTAACACTTTTAAATTTAAATTTTAAACATATCAAAAATGGGAGAACAACTAGTTTTGAATCTAACGACTATATTCTTCAAAGGTCTATATATAGAAGTTGTTGAAAGTATTTATTGCTAACTCTTACCAACACTCACTTGCTCTTACATTCAAATCACTCAAAGTGACTTGGGATCTCAATAATTTTATATCTAAATATCAAGGTTCTCTCATCTTTTAAAGACTTAAGCATTTAGGCCATGTTTGTTTCATGGATTAGATAAGGGTGGATTAACTATCCCCTTCACTAATAGTGATAGGATTAGTAATCTTACCTCTTCCCTTCCATTATTTTATCCATGTTATAGGCCATTATTTATTCCCGGTACTATTAGTGAGCCCCTATCCTTTTTACCAAACACTGGCTTCACAAGGCCATGAGAATTAATTTATCCAATCCCATCCCTAAGTTGGCAAACAAACATAGCCTAAAGGATTTTGAGATTTTATTATGCCATTCAACTTTAGAAGAGAGCATTCTTTGATAAACTCTTTATATCTTCTCACAGTGAGATTTGCGGGTAGGTGTTATCCTTGTAAGAAAAAAATGGATTTTGCTAGGAAAAGAGCTGTAACATTTTGCAAGTTTTAATAATATAATAAGGGATATGTAATGGGTGATATTAACTTTTTTCATGATAATAATAACAAAAGATACATAAAGAAGGTGGAAAAACTGGAATCATGAGTTGTGTGTTATATATATATGCTTGGAAAGTTTAATGTTCCCAACTGGACCTAGTGTGTTTAGACCTTTAGAAATGTTATCGAATGATTTTATTGTTATTGTTGAGATGTTGGAATGAATATAAAATGACTTGGGAAGTATGCATGAAGTATGAGATTGAATGAGTGAGATATATTAGGTTTTTGGGCTCAAAATTCAGGTTTTGGAATTTTCGTTCGAACGAAGGAAGCCTTATTCGAATGATTTTTCCAGTAGGTCATGGGTGCAAAAATTTTAAGAGTTCATTCAAACGAACCCATATTCATTCGAACGAGCCAGCGGTAGAAAGCTTAAGTCACAATTTTAAAATCCTTATTTCCTCACAAATTCTCAATTTCTCTCTTCTTCATATTCTCTTAAGATAAAGGAGGAGCTAGGGTTCTTGAGGATTCTTGGGATTTCATGGGGTTCCAACCCATACAAACACCTCATAGTATAAAACTTCATCCTTAGGAAGATTTTCACCAATTGGAAGCTAAGATTTCAAAAATCTCATAAAAAATAAGAGGTAAGATTTATGGTTTTTTCTTCTCCTCTCCAAATCTCTCAATTTTCTCATAGGTTTAGCTCGATTGGATAAAGTTAATGGTGTATTTCTTTTCTCAGAGTGTGTGAGCAAGATTTGAAGTTAGGGTTTTGAAAACTTTCTCGCTCTCTCTCTCTCTCTTTCTCTATAACCAAATCCATTTTTTCTCAAGTTTTTAGATATGAGTTCTAAACTAGGTTTGAAGGTTAGGTGTTTTTCATGAGAAGCATTACACATTTTACTTGGTTTATGATTTCTCTAAAAATGTCATGTATCTCTATATTTGTGTGCTTTAGATCACATTGGAAATGTTGAATGTCATGAGATTGGATTATCATTGTTATACTCTTGCGATGAATGACGAACATTATTATTGCTTGAAATTCTTGTGCTTGAAGTGTGAACAATATGCTTGGAACATCCCTTAGATACCTTGTCCCCGAACGATTGATGAATGATGGAAAATGTGAAATGTTAAATGAACATATAAATGTGGAACGTTAATGAACGATGTAAATGTGAAATGTAATGAATGATGGGAATGTGAATATTTTTTTCTTGGGACGCATTGAATAAAGAGGGATATGAGTTTATTGAGATTGTGATAAAGTGGATGGGAATCAAACAAAAGATTTAAAATTCGAAACAGTGAGAGTTGTGCCAATGAGATTTCGCTATTACTCGGTGATTTATTTGTGATAAGGGTGGTGTCTCCCTCCGGTTTTGGACCGTAACCCTATGCAAGTGGCAACGCATTACCAACGAGTCAGTAGCTCGTGAAGTGTCAAGTCTTTCGGCAAGGCTAGTAGAAAAACTAAGCTCGAAGTGTTAGGATTCCAACATGTGAGAAATGGAGTTAAAACTTAACAAGTGATTACATATGATACTTGTTCTTATTTATTGTTTATTGATTCTTCCTCTCGTATGATTGAATTGCACTACTTATCTGAACCATTAAAATAAATTTAATATCTTGATTTGGATGTATATGCATGACGGATGAACACTTACTTGACATTACACATGTCACATGCCTACACTTAGTACCACCTTAATTTTTTCTTCCTTAGAATCTCTATTGGGGTTGTTGTTTTGACTCCTACCAGATGCACGTAACGGAAAAGAGTCGGGCACTTGATGACATAGATGGAAGAACAACTTACTTTTGGAATTTTTACTCTTTTGTTCATTTTGATGTAAAGACCAAGAGGCCTAGATGATGTTGATGTGAAGGCTTAGATATTAATTTTGTATATGTACATGGACAATAAAAAAAACTAAACCATGGACCTTGTATTCTTTTGGTGGGAGGGGGGGATGAAATGTGATGTGTGATGAGTGGAAATAGGTAAACACGCGAGTGATGAGACTCATAGTCAGGATTGATATAGTTTGACCTTGTTCCGCAAGATCAGCATCGGGTCCTAGGGGGCTTGGGGCATGACAAGAGTGAGGAGCTCTTCATTGTAAAGGTTTGGTCTCCACATGTGAAGGAGTTCATATGATGAAAAAACTCAAGCGGGGAGCTTGAGTTGAGGGTGTAAAAAGTTTTCTAAACCTCGTAAAATCATTGTATTTGTTCTTTCTTCCATACTCTTTACTTACTTTGTGCTTTACTTACATCAATATTTAAAGTCTATAAAAGTAGATCATATTTGCCAAATACCTTATTCACCCCTTTTAGGATACATATTTGGGTACCAAGTGGTATTAAAGCCTCGTCTCTTGAAAATACAGTTAAAATTTTAAGAAAAAAGATATGACAAATATTGTGGGAACCATTTTTACTGAAGGGTAATCGAAAAATAGACCTCCCTTATTTAATGGTCAAAATTACACATATTGGAAGATTAGAATAAAGATCTATCTTTAAGTCCTTGACCATGAGATTTTGAAGGTTATTACTAATGGTTTACAAAAGTCTTTAGCTTTACTAAGGTAGCTAAGAAAGAAAATGAATGTGATGAAAATAACCTCAAGTTAATTCAACTTAATGTTATGGCTATAAGCAACTTATATTGCGCCTTAGACACAAATGAGTTCAATAGAATCTCCGCGAGTGAATCCATAAAGGAGATTTGAGATAAACTTGAAATTACCTATGAAGGTATAAGTCAAATGAAAGAATCCAAAACTAGCATGCTAGTGCATAGTTATGAACCATTTAAAATGGATATTAATGAATCAAAACCTGAAATATTTACTCGCTTCTCCAATATTATTAACTCTTTAAAAGTTCTTGGTAAGAGTTATACTAATGTTGAAATAGTGAGAATTTTTTTTTAGGTCTCTACCAAGAAATTGGAAAGCTGATTGCCATCCAAGAAGCCAAAGATCTCAATATCCTAAACCTTCATGAGCTACTTGAATCACTCATGACTCGTGAACTCACCACAAAGAGTCATGAAGAAGAAAGCAACCCCAAAAGGAACATCGCCCTCAAATCATCATCACAAGTGTGTGAAGAAAAAGAAGAAGATGATGATCAAGAGGATGACGCTAGGGATGAAGATGTTGACTTGATCACGAGAAAGTTAGAAACTATCTAGGAAATAAGCAACTCGGAAGAAAGCAACAAAAATGAGAATCAAGCAAAAGGGAACCATTCAAAAAGAATCCTCCCATATGCTTTAAGTGTAAAAAAAGGGACACATAAAGGCGGATTATCCTCAACTCAAGAGAGACACTAAGAGAAATAAAAAGAAGGTAATGAAAGCAACTTGGGATGATTTTGAGGAAGAATTAAATGATCAAGAAGTATAAATAATGCAATGAAAGCAACTTGGGATGATTTGGAGGACGAATTAAATGATCAAGAAATTACAAACTTTTAACTCATAACAAATGAAGATGAGGTAATCTCTAACCTTAACTTCTCTCATTTTTATGAAGAATTGCAAGATACTGAAGAAATACATGAAGAGCTTAGAAAAATTCTTCTAAAAAAATAAAGAATTTAAAAAGAAAATCACTTCTTTCTCAAATGAAATAAAAATTTCAAATAATCAAAATGAGGTTTTAAAGAAATAAAATGATCAATTTCATTTGAAAAATGAAGAGTTTGAGAAGGAAATGACCTCTTTTAAAAAGAAGAGAGAAGATCTAAATTTCACTTTAAAGAAATTTACTAACGGAAGTGAAATACTAGATAAAATTATTTCACAACAAAGATGCGTATTTGATAAGGCCAATTTGGAATACAATGCTCACGTTAGTCAAAAGGCATATCAAAACTTCTTTGTTAAAGTCTTAAACTCAAAGGCAACAAATCATGTTTATTCTTCAAATTCCAACTCAAAGGGGCAAAGTAAAAATAATTTGGGTTCCAAAAGGAACATTTCCTCCCAAGACTAACCAAATGGACCCAAAAAGATTTGGGTACCGAAGGGAGTCACCCAAGTAACTTTTGTAGGTTTGCATCAAGTTTTCATCAAGCAATGATAAGTGGTTCCTTGATAGAGGATGCTCAAGACACATGACCAGAGACAAAACCACGTTCACATCTATCACATTAAAAGATGGAGGATACGTGAGGTTTTGGAGACAACCTAAGAGGTAAAATAATTGGCATTGCAAGTATAAGTAAAAATTCCTTTATTTCTATTGTAAATATTTTACTTGTTGATGGTTTGAAACGTAACTTGTTTAGAATTAATCATTTATGTGATAAAGGTTATGTGGTCATCTTTGAATTAAATATGTGTTAAATTAAAGATGCATATAATCATAAAAATGTACTATTTGTTGCATATAGAGATAATAATATTTATTACATAAACTTCGATGATATTGCATCGCAAAATGTTAAATGCTTTGCGGCTATAAATGAAAATAGTTGGTTATGACATAGAAGACTAGGTCATACAAGCATGGACTTGATTTCAAACTTATCAAGACATGAACTAGTTAGGGGTTTATCCAAAACCAAATTTATCAAAGATGGTGTTTGTGGTTCTTGCCAATTAGGAAAATAAATTAAATCCTCATTCAAAAAGAAGAAGGATATCTCAACAAATAGGCCATTACAACTGCTACACTTAGATCTATTTGGACCAACTAGAGTAGCAAGTTTAGGAGGGAAAACACTATATCTTTGTAATTATTGATGATTACTCAAGATACACTTTGGTACTTTTTCTCTCTCACAAAGATGAGATGTGTAACCGTTACAAAACTCTATAAAAGAATACAAAATAAAATCAATGTAAGAAGTGATAAAAGCAAATAATTTGATAATAAAGATATTGAAAAATATTGTGATAAAAATGGAGTAGATCACAATTTTTCTGTACCAAGAACTCCTCAACAAAATTGTCACATCGCAGACCCACTCTATGCAGATTGGGGATAATGACCAGCTAGTTAGGCACTTCGTCAATATACAAACTCTTATATAGAATATTAATGACTTGTCCAACCAAAGACCTCTTGACTGATACATTCATTCCATGCAATCATTCTTATATAGGAGCAAAAACTAAATCATGGTTGAGCATAACTAAATACTTGATTGTAAATATAACATTGTCTGAAAATTACAACTCCAAAATTTCTTTTGACTTATACTACAAAATACTGCACAAGCCAAAAGTTGTCTTCCTTTCCAACAAGTTATAATTAAACATTCTTTCTTAATTAGTGCTATTGGGGTTCCCACCTGAAATAAATAGGATAAAAACCTTATAAGCTTTATGCAAAGCTCGTGAGTAACTCGAGTTCCCTATTATGATTTTTAGAGAAAACCCTTTCATGAACTTTTATGGATATCAGTTAAAAGAATTTTGTGCTAAATCTACTGGCATTTATAAATCATATACCTATAATTGATGGCTAGATATTTAAGAAATCATACAGGTTCTTTTTCTAGATAGTTTTGTAAGGTAAATCATAGTAAGCATAAAGCTGTAACTGAAAAATGTGTGATAAAATCATACATGCCAATTTTTCTTTAACTTTGTCTTGAATAATCACTTGGGCAACTAAGTGTAATCTAGAGTTCTAGGATTACACGACCTGGCTTAACCCCTCAACCGGGCATAGTTATGTCATGAATATGGCTTAACCTGCTAACTGGGCATGACTATTTTTCATGAACATTGTATGGTGTATAATTTCATGCTAAAACATGTTTGCAAAACTTTTCATCAATCTATTCATATCATATAAATCATTTAAAGGTATGCTGATACAAACATGCAGATTTATGAGCTAGTTGCATGTCTAAGCTAACAAACCCACCACTGCCCCTAGAGCTTCACCTGAGCTCAAAAATGGATGTCAAACCATTAACCAGACATTCAGAAACCCTCACCACCCAAAAATAGAGAAGGAGACAACCTTCAAATGCACGAAATCGAAAAACATGAAAACCAGAAAATTAGGGCAACAGTCGGGGCTTGGGGGAAGAAGAAGACCCCGTTGAGTCAACTCGTGAGTTGACTCGGCCGAGCCTAACTGAAATAAATAGCCACCCTGTCGACTCAGACACGTGTTGAACCGTGGGTGAGACATCACATTATTGGAACGGACGTCGTTTGGGGCTTTCTAATGTATACTTAGGCTATTTGGCTACACGGATATGATCTGATTTAATAACCCCAGTCGTAATAGGAATACCCTATCCTCGTTTGACCCCTTTGTCCACTATTTGGGTTTGAAATCCTTTGAAAAATAAAAGGGGAGCCGCAGTTCCCCTAGTTTGAACCCTCGACCTCTAACAGCCCAAGCCTTAAACCAAGCCCAAAGACCACTGAGCTACAGTCGTTACTGCTTACCCTTTTTACCCAAAAATTATATACATATATATATATATATTATATAATTATGTAATAAAATCAAAAAGGGGGGGGGGGGGAGCCGCAGCTCCTCTAGAATCGAAACCATGACCTGTTTGGTGGGGGGGTGACACTTAACCACCGTGCCTCCCAATTCTCGTCCGTTAGAAATTCAATTGAATATATATATATATATATATATATATTATATTGATATAATTAATTTAAATTAATTAAAAATAAGTAAATGCCCTGATGTCCAAATTAGTTAAACAAATAGTGTATTTTGACTATGTCCGACGTTTTGGACCCAATGGTGAGGTCCATTTTGTCAACCGGAGTTCCGAAAAATTAAGTCACCTGAAACATGAAATTACCATTTTGCTCTTAGGGATATCCGAAGCCAAATGAGAAGCCGCAAAGGCCTAGATTTATTTTATTAGACGTTTCGAACTCAACGGTGGAGTCAGTTTAACCAAATAAAATACTCTGAAGGCCAATGTAATAAATTTAGCAACCTTAAGAGTATAATTAAATAATACCGAGAGGGTTAAAATAAATCACGAATATTAACATCGACCTTAAACAATTGAGATGAGTTAATAACAATTAAATTCATGATTTATAGGAACCTCCAAGGGGAGGGAGAAGGAGATTAAAATTAATAGAACTGATGGAAGCTATTTTTGAGGTAAGTAACTCCTATGCTTTAATGTGGGTTATTTCTCAGCCAGACACATTTATCTTCTTATGCTGCCAAAATTTGTACTCTATCATTACCTGTTGAACTTGATTTCTTCATTTTTAAGCCAATCGATTTGTGATCAATTATTCTTGTCTGTACTTCAGATTTAACTTGCTTGCCTATATCTTTTGTGATCTTGATGTGCTAATATTTGAGCATATTTGTACCATCATGATCTGGTGATATATCTTATTGATAAAAATTTTGTTGATCCACACACTTATGTCTTGTTGATTGAGATTTTGGCTATTTCACATGATTGTACATCCTGTGTAAAAATTTATTGATCATGATATTCGGTATGTGCCTAGGGTTGTGCTTAGTCACAATGGCCCATCTGTTCCCAGATGCGGAGAAGACCCTTTGAGGTCTGTTGTGTCCTTCGGGACCTATAGTAAAAGAGCTCTGCCACTTTTCAGCAAGCCCGAGGAACTGAGGCAGAGCTAAATATGCATGTTCTAGGGGTATGCCAGGCCCCGTTCTATTTACGCATCTGTTCTATTAGAATTCGATAATAACGTTTTTGCATTGTTGGATGATCATATTTTATACCCTGTGAATGATCATATTATTGCAAGCATGTTACATTTTTGATTGGCTAACGTTTTGTATATGGCAACGATTCATCATAATAGGCTAAGTCCCAATTTTGATTGACCTTGTCATTGCCTCTTGTATCATATTGTGGGATATGCCTCTATTTGGACCCTCGGGTCATTATTGTTGTACCTCAGTGACTGGCAAAATTTTCTTAGTTATTTGTTATCTTTTTCCTTATTATTCTTGTGAACTAACCCTGACCTATGTTAAAGTTAGGAAATTACTTATTGGGCTTTGTTAGCTCACCCCTCCCTTATACTTTTCAGGACAACAGGAAGTTGGGGAACCCTCAAGCGCTCCAGAGGTTTAGACGCCTGCTAGCTACTGGTGGCTTTTTGGCGAGTTTTTGTATCAAATTAAATACTGGAAGGTCTTAATATCTCCTATGTCACCACGGTCCTATTAGTTTGTGTTTTTGGAGGATCTGTACTTATAAACACTTATGTTCTTTTAGCATATATTAAATGGTGACCTGACTATGCTACCAGATTTACTGTTGACTATAAATGTTTTATTAAAAACCTTACTTCACATTTCAGATATTTTTGACGGGGAATGGCCCACGGGCCGTAGACCTAGTCACGGACTCCTAATCCGTATAGGGTGAGTTTTGGGTTGTGACACCTAGTCATGGAACATAAACCTAAAAGAATTAATAAAATACAAGGAGAGTATCCTTAGGATTTTTAGACCTTCTGGATCAAATCCTAAGGTCGATTTTGTGAGATAGGGTCTCAGTAGACGTGAAACTTGTTTGGTAAGTTTACAAAAATGCCCTTATGAGTTTAAAAGATAAGTAAATGACTTAAAAACAATACGATGAAGAATCCATAAGGTTTTTGAGGCTCGGGAACACATTTGTGATATCCGTTTGGGATAACGAACACTCCGTGTGTAAGTTAATGCATAATTAACCTAAGAGAACTTAAAGGATCATCTAAAAAACCTTAGTATTAAAAGTTGGAGTGTCCCCAAGAGTTGAACCTGACGTGTGTGTGGTTTCTGATACATGTTGTGACAGACACAAGTAGTGTCTCCTTATAGTCTAGTGGGGACTGGGACTAGGACCTGATTCTGAATTGTTGGTATTGCATACTTCTTATTAATTCTCATGATATAACTATTATTATTCTGATGCTTGATTATTGCCTGCCCTTTTGGGTCATGATTGTCATTATCATTCTGATGTTTTACCATTCAGTTCACTTGTGCCTTGGATATATGTATAGACACTCTGTAGATTATATGATTTCTGTATATTGAGATATCTTGTATTGCATTGTATGACTGTTGATGTGGATGTTGTGTGAGCTTGTGTAGCCACCATATATTGTGAGACGATAATAATATAAATAGAAATGGAATAGTTGAAGGCTTGAGAAAGAGGAAGTTATGAATGCGCTAGTGTAAATTGAGAAAGGGGAAGTCATGAATGAGATAGATCCAAATTAAGAAAGGGGAAGATATGGATATTACTAGGGTTTTGTGATGGGGATTATTTCTCCCTTCAGTTTCAAACCATAACCCTGCACGGGTTGTCGTATGTCTTTATCGGGTTAGTAGCCCGAGAAGCACTCAGGCTTTACCAAGAGCCATTAAGTAGTTTTGAAGTATTGTGGAAGAAGTAAAGATAAGTATAGGACTTACCGAGGTCCAACTTGTTGTGATGTGAATTGTACATGTTATAGACATGGATTGTGTAATGGTTACACTTGATTGCATTATCATACTATTGGCTTGTTCTCTTGATCGTCATATCTATATATTGTGATCTGGTTGATGATATTGTTGTGTAATTGGGATTGCATACTGGATATTAGTGGTTATCCTCATCAGACTTGCATTAGTTTTTACACATTATATTCTGATGTGTTTTGGGAAACCTTACTGAGTGTTATGGCTCACATTTGCTATTCATGGGAATGGCAGGTACTAGATTGGTAGAGAACAATTGTTAGAGCAGCACAAGATAAACAAAGACTTGAGTAGCATTGGCTTCAGATAGTTGTATTCATTCATTGTATATTTTAATGGGTGTCTGTACCCTTCTTTGACCTAACGTATATGTTGTATATTGACCGTTAGAGTTAGTTCTGAATTTCACCTTGTTATACACTAGTTTATGATTTTTTTTTGGTTTAATTTCACTTTATTGTGATCTATTTAATTTAATCCCGTTACGGGACTTGAACAAGTCTAATCATGATAACAAACCGAACTCAATTAAAGGAAAATTGTTAAAGAAAAATCAACTCTAAAATAAATAGACTATATTAGATTCATTTAACTAGGATGATTAGTCTCAATCACCTATCGTTTGGAGTCCCAATGACCCTTCAATCCGGTTCATCCGTGATTGGGGCGTTACAAGAAACACACATGTGGGAAGGATAATCGACTGACCTCAACAAATGGCATTTAAACTCAGTCTTAAAGGCCTAGAAGTGTAGATAACTTCATAAGAAACCAAATGGTCCAAAAACCATCGAAACTGGTTGATAAATGAAGGAGAAACCAGCGACCGAAAATGTTACCGAAGAATTAGGTTATTGGGATTCTGGCAACATCACAGTGTTTCGATGCCCCAAATTGATTCCAAATGAACCCAAATGATGTTTAGAAGCAGTTAGATGAAAAGAGGGATAAGAAATATGCGAGGAAAGCGAGTTTGAAATTTAAAATTTTCCAAATTCTAACGACCATTGTCAGGGAAGGCGACCGGTGTGTCGTCAGAAAAACGAAGAAGAAGGTACTGTGTGGGTTGAGTCAGGCTGGTCGGATTCGGGTTTTGGTTAGTTCCTGTCCACGCGCTACTTGGGTTGTCAAAACTACGTCGTTTTGGGCATTGGTTAAAAGGTTTTTAAAAGTTGAATTGGGTTTGTTTGGTTGTGGGTATAAGAAATTAAAATGTGGATTAAAGGAATATGGTTATCACTATTCCCAATTTGATAAACCGAGGGTTAAGGAATTCTAGAATAAGAACTAATTAAGTTTTAAAAAATTAGAAATTGGCCTCAATAGTTCCTGAAATTTACACTATGACCAAGACCAAAAACTTAAAAATTCAAAAATACTCCTCTAAAATAGAAAACATAATATGTTTAAAAGAATTAACTTTCTAAAATTATAAAAGGGTCCCAAAAGCTTGATTAAATTATATTAGGGCCTAATTAATATAAAAAATTATTTTAAAATACCCTCATAAATTAGAAAAAATAATTATTTTAAGATGGTAAATTATAAAAATTGCACCTAAGCCCCCTGAATTTTTGTTAAATTACAAAATTGCCCCTAAAGTTATCAAAATAACGATTTTACTCCTAGACAAATGCAGAAATGACAACTATGTCCCTATAAACTATATTTAGCATAATTAATGCTACAAATGATCAAATTAAGATCTAGAAAAGCCTAACCCAAGGTTTTTCAGCGCTTTGGACTCAATAATGAAATTTTTTTTAGCAAATGAATTTTTTAAATCTATAAACAAAGATTGGTAGGCACATTTAATGCAATTTTGTAACTTTAGTTAAACAGTTAAACAAACACCAAAAATTACGAAACTTCATATTTAAGCATTTATAACTATTTTGGACTCATTGGTAGAGTCTTTTTAACCAAATGAGACTCGTAAAGGTTAGGTACTTAAGAAATATACCCTTAAAATAACACTTAATGAATGTTAACAACTTCTATAGAGGCTGAAGACTCAAGAGATGTCAAAGAAAGGATAAATATAGCTAAGGTGAATAATTTTGAACCTTGAAATGGAGACATTTTCCATCAAATGTAATTTTTTTTTTTTACAGTTTTATGACATTTTTCAAAAAATTTTATGGGCAGTAATATTTAAACATCAATGTGTTATAATGAATCAAAACTTAGTTTATGCTCTATCGTGTTTTATTTTCGCTGCTATGTAAAGTTACGAATGCATGAATTTTATGTACCAGTTAAGAGGCCTTTGGTTGGACACGTCATCAATATGCTACAAAGGGTTAGTATATTGGCGAAGTGCATAACTGGCCGGTCATTATCCCTAATCTACAGAAGGTGAGATTTGGGATGTGCGACAAATTCATGCGACACCAAGTCAAACATAATAAACAGAACACAAAAAGGATATTGTGATATATATTGTGAAAACCCTCATTGAAAGAAAAATTCACTCTCTCCAAAAGACTCCACCAATTGACTAAACTAACAGTAAAAGTCCACAAAGGTAATTCCCAAGTAACTAACTTATTAAGACCTTGTGAATTACCACTAGTCTACTTGCAAACTTTCTTCTCGTTGCCTATTGATTCCCTTAATTAGCCTTTTACAGCAGCATGCTATCACAATTTGCAAATCCACCACTCCTACAATGAGAAACTTATTGTGCAATGAATATGCCTAAGTCATTCGATGCCTCTACAATGTACTGTTTGACACTTATGTATATAAACTTTTTTCACACAAAGTATTGGCTGACCTTGCAATAAAGATAATAACTATATATAAAAATAAGAAGCTAAATATCTAAATTACTCTTTGCCTTCAAGAGCAAAAGGTTCCTTATCTGAGGCACAACAAGGTCCTACATACAATAATAAGTTCAAAAAGACATGATCAAAGTTGGAAAAGCATTTTTAGAACCGATTAGAAAATGAATTTTAGTGCTGCACATTCGGACCAACTGACATGCATTTAGACAGTTCTCATCATTCACTCATTGGAATTTTAATGTGACACCAAATTTTATGCCATCATTCAGATGACACAAGGTTGCGTTTGGATGCAAAACCAATTCAAATGTCACAAACTAAAAAAAAAAAAATGTTCAGAAATATTTTTATCAATTTCCAGAAGTCATATTTAGTCTATAATCAAAACTAAATATTTTCTAAGGTCATAATAATAAGCTTTAAAATGATGTTCTAAACTTTTACAATCCTAAAATTATGTGCCTAGAGTGTAATGTGCATGATATGGCATAGTAATATTATCTTGGATTGCAAGACTTGTCTTGAATCTTCAAATGTGACTAGTGTGATTCACGTGAGTCGACTTGACTTATCAAAATACTAATTACAACTTTTGAAAATAAATTACTAACATAAAAATTAAAGAATCTTTACTCACACTCTCCTCCCCTCCAGGCTTGTTGACCTTAGTGGGTTTGGCCAAATTTGACTCTTAAAAGTTAAAAAAAAAAAAAAGTGGTGAAAATTAGAAAGAAAAAATAAAGAACATACAATTCAAATAAATGGAATTTACAAAAAATAAATAAATGATAAAACAAATAATATAAATTGACCCACAAATCTTGTCGTGGTACTATGATATTTGAAATTGGTATTCTTATTTGGTGTTATGGGAAAGCATAAGAAATAGGAAGATTTAAAAAAAAAAAGAAAAGAAAAAGCAAGCACACAAAAAAACATTAAAATTTACATGGTTCTATATTGTGCCTCCGTCCACAGAGAGCGGATTGAAATTCACTATCTTTAATAAGAATTACAAGATCTCAAATTTTCCAGCACTCTAAAATAGCCAAAAAATCTCGTAAAATAAAATTATAATATCTCTGATACAAATCCCTTACCTAAAAACTATGTATAAATAAACTAAAAAATAGACTAAAACTTTGTCTCATAAAATCGAGTGTAAAGTTAATAATAAAAAAAATACAAGACATTCCACAAAACCTAAGATTTAAGGAAGCACGGCACTTGAATCCGACATTTGAACGTGTCCTTAGTGGCAAACCAGGAATAGTCGCCTAAACTTGAGATGATATGGACCCTCTTCTTTTCTGCCATCAACGCGGTCCGCTGGGTAGTTGGAACATTCATAACGTAGTACCATGACACCAATCTATTGCTTGGCGGAGCTTAAAAAAAAAAATTGAATGCTTGATTTTGATTGATTGCTTGCTGCACTTTAATTTTGTTCCATGAATGACCCTTCTATTTATCTCCTATTTTTAGGACAATCTGAACAATTAGGTATTTTGAAATGTGCCTAAAATCTTTATGAATTTAGAATGTGATTCATTGTTTTATTATAGCCTGAAATAAGTAAAGGACCATAGATCATGCTCCTCTTTTTTCTTTTTCTTTTTTGTGGTGTTTGGAGGTTTTTTTTTTTATCTATTTACAATCAATTAAGAACTGGGGTTGGGATTTAATCCAAGTGGTGCAAGTGTCTATTTTAAGAATTGGGGTTCAATTCAAGTGATGCAAATATCTACTTTTTACACAATTGACGTGGATTTAATTCCCTGTTTCCTATCGTTTTATTAGAAAAAGAAGAAGAGTACATTCAATTAAATAGCTAATTAGAACATCTCCAATGTAAAATGCCATGTCCAAATGTTATGTTTTTACAACTATGTTCCAATGCTATTTTTTAGCATAACAAGTGATCTCAAACAAAAAGATAAAATCCTGCTATCAAAGGTTGATGTACGTGACATGAAATAGCATATGACAATTTTTATGTCAAATATGATATTACCATATTTTGACAGATCAAATAACACACCACGAGAACAACAATTTTTACGTCTAAACCAAATTACCAAATTTGGAGTTGGCACGGCATTTGTCACGTGCATTGTAAATGCTCTTTACTCTAGCTAACAAAATCAACATGTTTTCTACTTGGTCCAACAAGCAGGGTTGACATCGTAGTGTTTGTGGCAATCAATTTTTTTTTTTTTTTTTTTATTTATAATTACTACACCAAGAGGACATGATTTTGTAAAGAACTTAAAGGAGTGATTTTATGTATTTCCAAAGTCAAGACTCATTAATATTGAACAATTAATGATAGTTATATGATTTAAAAGCATATATGACTGTAATACAGGACATTTTTAAAGATGCTACATGAACATGAGAAACAAACTGACCAAATTGTAACTTGCACCAAAGATTCAGTACATTGGAGACATTGTACTGCAGATGCCTTATCATCACTCATCACATCATGCAACATCTCATTCAAATTATAAGAGATGTCCAAACAGGCCCTAATATACGTATAACTAATTATTCTTAATTCTTGTCATTAGTTCAACTTAATTAACTCTGGTGAACCTACCAGAAGAAAAAAAGTGCTTTGCCTAAATATTTATCTTTCACAGTTAACAAATTTTCTCTTCCACTTAGGATGCTTGCAAAAGGGTTTTTACCAAACCCATCATTGGTTAATGTTAAACAATGTATATATATACACACATATATTGACTTTAGCGAATGTGACAAGCAAACACATTTAACACTAAAGTAAAACCAAACACTTTTGAAATCTTTGTGATCTTACCAAATCAATAAAAATGTTAAGATGAACAAGAAAATATTAATAATAATTGAAGTTTTAGTTCATTTTATAGTAGCATAGTCTACAATCATTCTTAAATTACTTAGACACTTTCATTGTTGAATTTAACTCTTAAATAATTTGCTCTTTCTTCTATAGTTTCCAACATCATTGTTACTCGTCAAAGATTGCTTTATTAATTAATTACATACAATGTATTGTTAACAAAGGGTACTTAAAAACATTTTTGTTTTAATTGATGTGGGTACGTACATTCCTAGACATATTTTTTTTTAATTAATTACTATTTATATATGGAACTCATCCAAATAATTAAAATAAGATTTTATTAAACAGAAAACACGAGTATTTAAAAGACTCGGTATATAACAGATAGGAAGATAGTTTGGTGAGAGTGGAGAGAAAGTGTGGGAAGGGTATATGTACGGTCCACAATAATGGCGGGAGGCCTACGTTGTGTAGAGTGTGATGTGGTTGTCGTTGTTAACAATTAATTTCTTGTTCCTACAAAAATATATGCAAGTATATTCTGCTAGAATATTGCGTGGTAATGCATGCATAGGACAATAAGGCCTCGTTGGTTTCTGGGTGGGTATAATGTGGATTTTTTTTAGGCCAATATAAGGTGGGTTTTCAAAACAGCTGGCAAAAACATTATTTTAGGAAACGTGAGTTCATGCAAAGTAACCATTTGAGATTGGGTTTGTTGGTAGGCAAGTTGGCTTCAAGGATGGATTATAAATTTAATGGTAACAAGTTCAATTTATCACGCATACGGTTCATGAAATTTCCAAATTACTTTTATGGGGTATGAGTGAATTAGTCTGTCAAATTTAGGAGATCACTTTTTTTACCAAAAAAAAAAATGTGAATTGAGATTTCATTGTTGAAAAAAAGTTTTGGAATGCATAGGAATACTCTTTGAAAACTGACCTAATTATAATTTGTACTTATTTTTTTTCTTCTTTAGACTTTTAATTTTATATATTTATTTTTTATAAAATGACTTTACATGGAATAAGGTAAGTTTTATCTAATTTCATGCTTTTTTTTTTTTTTTTGCACGTGCACATGCACTTGGATATATCTATATACATATTAGTAGAATTAGTGTGGAAAATGAACTTAATGTCTGACACACAATAGAGTTTCTACAGAATAATTTCCAATGTATATTCTTCTCTAAAACAGAGGAAATATATAGATACAATTACATCCTAAAATTAGGGAAACAAATTGTTTCTATATTTATATACAGGATTGGTCAACTAACCAGATTTCTAGGATTAATTATAGAATTAATCTAATATTGCATACAACTCATGCACACACTTTCCCTCAAGTTGGTGCATAGATGTCTATCATGCCCAACTTGTCAATTATACCATGAAACACCTTCCCTGAAACTGCCTTTGTGAGCATATCAACCAGCTGAACTCTTGGATTGAATAAATGGGAATTGTGTAATCTTTTCATCGAGGTTCTCCTTGATGAAATGACGATCAACTTCAACATGTTTAGTGCGATCATGTTGAACAGGATTTTGTGCAATTTCGATGGCTGCCTTATTATCACAGTGGAGATTCATAGGTTTAGCATATTCAATCCCTAAGTCCCTTAGTATATTCCTTATCCATAACAATTCGCATACACCATGAGCCATACCTCAAAATTTAGCTTCAGCACTTGATCTTGCTACTACCTTCTGCTTCTTGCTTTTCCAAGTGACAAGATTACCTTCCACAAAAGTAAAGTAACCAGATATGGACCTTCTGGTTGTCTGATCACCTACCCAATCGGAATACATGTATCCTTCAATGTTAGAGATACCGTTTTTTTAGAATAACAAACCTTTTCCTAGAGCACTATTTAAGTATCTTAAGATCCGATAGAACGCTTCCATATGTTC
The DNA here is from genome assembly GCA_008638375.1 of Nyssa sinensis. Classification (NCBI taxonomy): domain Eukaryota; kingdom Viridiplantae; phylum Streptophyta; class Magnoliopsida; order Cornales; family Nyssaceae; genus Nyssa; species Nyssa sinensis. The sequence continues at coordinate 25,444,491 of CM018043.1, read as the reverse complement.
TTCACTCAGTGCGTGCATGAACTGGCTCACAACGCTCACCGCATATGCTATATCTGGCCTTGTGTGTGATAAGTAGATTAATCTTCCAACTAATCACTGATAACGACCCTTATCTGTTGGGGTTTGATCTAGGAGAATGTTGAGCTTATGATTCATTTCTATGGGCGTCTCTAATGGTTTACAATCAAGCATTTCGATTTCGGTTAGAAGATCTAACACATATTTTCGCTGTGAAAGAAAGACTCCGTGTTTCGATCTTTCTACCTCAATTCCTAAAAAATATTTAAGTTGCCCGAGATCCCTCATTTCAAATTTAGTAGTTAAATACTCCTATAAAGCTTTCATTTCGCATGGGTCATCTCCTGTCAAGACCATATCATCAACATACACAATTAAAGCTGTTACTTTTCCTTCTTTGTGTTTTATAAACAAAGTATGATCTGAGTTACTTTACTTATAGCTGAACTCCTTCATTGTAGCCGAGAATCTCCCAAACCATGCTCTAGGTGACTGTTTTAGCCCGTACAATAACTTCTTCAATTTACAGACTTCACTTTACACGAAGAACTACTTTTAACTTCCGGTGGTAGCTCCATGTAGGCCTCTTCTTTTAAATCTTCATTGAGGAAAGCATTTTTAACATCAAATTGTTGCAGAGGCCAGCCTCGATTTGTTGCTATAGATATACAAATGCGAATTGTATTGATCTTAGCTACTGGTGCAAAAGTATCTTGATAGTCTACCCCATACCTTTGCGTATATCCCTTCGCAACTAGCCGGGCTTTATATCTATCAATACTGCCATCTGGTTTGAGTTTTCACCGTGATCACCCATCTACATCCAATTGTCCTCATTCCTTTAGGCAGTGGAACAAGTTCCCAAGTGGCATTCTTTTGTAGAGCCTCCATTTCTTCATTCATCACCTTTCTCCATTTTAGATCAGCCAATGCATCTTGCACATTACTAGGAATAGAAACTGTGGATAGTTGATTAACAGTAAATGCATACGATTCAAGTCAACCTATGAGAGGACACATAGTTGTTAATTGAGTATTTGGTCTTGGCTTCAGGATCAGGTTCATATTTTTTTTTTTGGAACTCCCCTATTCAATCTTTGTGGGTATCTAGGAGCTATATTTTCTGCAGGAACATATGTTTCATTAGACTCACTAAACACAGGATTCGTACTTTCTTGAGGAGGAACATTCTGGGTTGATTCTTCAGTTAATGGTGTAGACAGGGGCAACTCTGAGGGTATCGGTGGTGATTCAGTTATGTCAGGAAAAACCAAAGCTTCTTCAAGAGAAATTAATGATTCACTCTCGGTTTCATGGTTGTGATCATAGCCTTGTTGCACATCATTACGACCTTGTTGCTTAAAATGTTCATTTACCTCTTCTAACTCGATAAACTCATCACCTCTGTCATTCTCTTGTTGAACATTCTCTTCACTTGAGCTCTCCCCCTGAAGAGAATTTTTAGAGACTCCTCCAGAGTAATAAGGCTCTAATTCACAGAAAGAGGCATATAGAGTCACATGTAGCTTTCGAGTTTGTGGATCATAGCACCTATATCCTTTTTGAAATTCAGAATAGCTAACAAAGACATATTGTTTTGCACATGGATCAAGTTTATTTCACAAGGTTTTTGGGATGTGAACATATACGGTACAACCAAAAATCAGGGCTTAAGATTTGGAAGATGGGAACTGAAAGTAAGGATTGCAGTTTTTGTTGAGGAGTTTGAAATTCTATTACTCGAGAAGGTGTTTGATTGATGAGGTAAGCAGTAGATTTCACAACCTCACCTCAAAAAAATCGCGACATGTTCATACCGAAGAGAGAGGCACGCACTACCTCCAAAAGTTGTCTATTTTTCCTCTTTGCCAATCCATTTTGTTGCAGAGTATAGGTGCATGAGGTCTGATGATGAATTCCATGGTTGCTCAGAAAATTACTGAGAGAGGCATCTACAAACTCAGTACCATTGTCAGATTGCAAAACATGAATCTGCTTTTGGTACTGAGTGTGTATCATTTTGTGAAATTTCTGAAATGCTAGACACACATCACTCTTTTTTATAAGCAAAGACATCCAAGTCATTCTAATGCATTCATCAATAAATGTCACAAAGTAACGAGCTCTAGAAATAGAGGGAACCTTCGCAGGACCCCAAACATCAGAATGAATAACCTCAAAAGGTTCTAAACTTTTATTCAAACTCGGTAAATAAGAAATACGGTGGCTCTTAGCCAGATCACAAGTGTCACAATGAAAATCCAAATCATTCAAACTTGAAAAAGTTGTGGTTGTAATTTCTTAAGATAACCAAAAGAAAGATGTCCTAATCTACGATGCCATAACCATATAGTTGCTCGAGGCTTGTCTTCATTGTTAGCTTGATTTGCCTGACTGATTTTTGATCCCCTCATTCTCTGTCAACTCCAAGTAGTAGAGTTTGCCCCATCTAACACCATAACCAAGAATCTTTCGGGTTAGAATGTCCTGAAAGACACAAAATGAAGGCCAAAAAGTTACAGTACAAGCAAGAGTTGAAGTAATTTGGCTAACAGACAAAAGATTGTATTCAAGAGATGGAACAACAAAAACAGTATCTACTATAAGAGTATTAGACAAGATAACAGATCCTTCCCCAATAATAAGGGAGGTATTACCATTGGTAGTGGAAATAACTGATTGAGGAGACGGGAAAACAGATTTTAACTAACTGGAATCCCTCGTCATGTGATCGAATACACCTGTATCAATAATCCAAGTTCTAATCTTAGAAGTTGCAGAGAACACAGATGCTTTACCAATAATACCTGGATGGGAAACATTTGGCATAGGCAGCGGCTGATTTTCTTCCATGGATGTCATCATAGCTTTCCCAACAATCTTTTTACGAGGTTTCTTTGAGAAGTCCCACCACTCTGGATAGCCTATAATCTCGTAGCAACGCTGTTGCAAATGACCTTTTTCCCCGTAGTGAGTGCATACCAGGTTGTTAGCCTTTCTAGATGATTGATTGTTTCGATTGTTTGATGATCCAAACGACGATCCTTGTCAAGTTGGGTTGGCCAGCATAGCCAAGTTCTCAGAGATTGGACGATAGCTCCCCATTGTCTATCTCTATTGATATTCTCTCCTAACATATGCATATGTGCTCTCTAAATCAAGTTTTTGGTCTTTTCGCAAGATTTCTCCACGAATTTGATCAAACTCAAAGTCAAGTCCACTTAGAAAAATATGAACTGGAAGCCTAGCCATCGCGGAGTGCAACTAGATTACCCCTTCAACTGTTCCTTCCTAAGAGGTAGTTTTATGATCAATTTCTACGAAAATAGCAACAAGTTCATTATAGTATGTTAATAATGGTTGACCATTTTTCTTGGTAGAAAAAGATCTCTAGTTCAACTCAAAAATACAAGTTTCGTCTGATCCATCATAAAAATACAGCCTCCCATATCTCTTTGGAGCTGTATTAGCGATGGACTCATTGAGTCAATGAGCCAACTTTTCACTCTGTGATTTTTAGTAATCCTTGCTCTAAGATTGGGATCTCCAGATTCTGGTTTTTTCGTTTCTTCGGTGAGATATCTAGCTTTGTTGCAAGCGCCAATACGCATCTCCATGAGTTGAGACCATAATGGGTAATTGGTCTCATCGAGGGTGATTCTGGTTGGAAAAGCATAATTGTCTTGGTGTACTATAATCTGTTGTGTTGGTGTTGGGGTAAGCTCGGTTGATGCGCCTGTAGTGGTAGCCATCAAACTCACAGTAGCTTTACGAGGGTGATGAACTTCGAGGAAAAAATACGTATACCATTCTTTATTGTAGACTTCTTTGGAATCGAGCCTGCTTTGATACCATGTCACACAATAGAGTTTTTGCAGAATAATTTCCAATGTATATTTTTTTCTAAAACAGAGGCAAATATAGATACAATTACATCCTAAAATTAGGGAAACAAATTGTTTCTATATTTATATATAGGATTGGTCAACTAACCAGATTTCTAGGATTAATTATAGAATTAATCTAATATTGCATACAGCTCATGCACACAATGTCCGAACTCACTTTTAAATGTTAGGGAATTTTGTCCAAAAAATTTAGAACATGTTTTAGGTAGCTCAAAATAAAACAGAAACAAATGGTCCAATATTGAAATGGAGAGAAACCCAACTGAAAAGAAAGATGCTACAAGCAAAAGCAACACCAAAATAAAGAAAAGGCTAGCATAAAAATAGCAGGCAGGCAGCAACACTATCAAGTATCAAGGACTTTCAACTCAATAATCAATTAATAGACGAGAGAGAATAATTAGCTATCACTTTAATTGTGATTTTAATGTGTGGATGGCTGATGGATGCACACCACTATACATTTTAGTATTCTCTTTATTTATATATATTTACTTCCTTATTAATTTGAACCATTCATACAACACAAAGGTCTTATTTGAAACAAAATCAAACTTAATGTGAAATAACCTCTAGCAATCCTCTTGTATAGATTAACTTTAACACAATAAGTTAAAATTCTTAATATTAATACAATTTGTGAATGTGACACAATATAATCTATGTAATCCAATTAATAAACGTGTCATATTAGGAATGATACATTTAATACACATAACTCATTTATACACAATCCTTTACGCTTCTCTTATATAATAAGTCATAAAAATTACAGAAAGACATTTTAAAAATGGATAAATCTTATGTTAATTAATAAATCATATTCATCAAATAATTCTAATTAATATTAAAATACATTGATTTTTTTAATAAATACTTAAATACAAATATAATTCGATTAACTCATTATATATTACAATGTTAATATTTTAATAATATATATTTTTAGAATGACTAAAGGGAAAAAGAGTTTGAACTCATGCCCTTTTGTAGTGGTACTACAGTAAAATTTTTCTTCTTCTTTCTTTTTTTTAAGGAAATAAAATGGTGGGAGAATTATTAGATTCAACAGGGAAGAAATCCAAAGAGTAAGAAGAAAGGAGGGAAAGAAAAGGAAAAACTTACAAGGTACCACAATGCCTCGAGAGAGTATAATATCCTTACTTAAATGGGTACATAATCGAATTATGTAAGTCTGCTTTATTTTAATTAATGTGGATATGAGAGTCGTTGTACTTGTGTGAAATAATCAAAGAGTGAATTATACTGAAGTAAGTCTTTCATGTCAGATATCAAAAGAGCCCAAAGAATAGAGCAATATAGAGAAAGTATCCAAAACTTCGAGAGATCGAGAGTAACTAGATCTTGGAATTTTGTGAAAATTATGACGACATGCGTACAAGATCCAATACTATTCTAATGGTTGGCAATCATTGAGTTCTTAATTAGGAATCTCTTGAAAGATGTGACATTGGAATCTATTTATAATAAGATCGGTGCATGTGAGTTTGTTGATTTTCAAAGGTTGTGGAAAGACCTCTGCGTGTTCAACTAGTGTCCAAAATAAGAGGTTGTTATAGAACACTGTAGAAGGTTATAGAACATTATAAAATGTTAAAAAATGTCATGGAATCTTTGCAGAGGGTTAGGGAAATGTTTTTCTTTGTTATGAAAAGTTTAAATAGTCTCACAACTCAAACCGTGAAGATTCTGAATTGTAAAAGTCTTTAAAAGAGTTTGATACTTTAACCTCCATATTACAAGACCCTAAGGATCCCGAAAATGTGGACTATGGCATTTACGTTAGCACCATAGCTGGGTGCCATACCATGAAGGTCTTCTAAATCCTGCCCCTAAGTTTTAGGCAACCATGTAATGGAAGGGAATATGTGTTCCTTTCAAGATCAGGAGCCCCTCTAAGTAAGGTAGTGTGATTGGCATATCATAGAGATTGGTGTTTCTAGCTTGACCAAGTCTGCCCAAGGTCAAGCGTTGGTCGAACCAATTATTTTTCAGGACCTTGACCCATTATTGTTAGTGAAGAGCATTATCGGGTATGGAGAGTTTCTCAATGTAAGTGGCTCTTTTAGTTATGCATACCCTTGGTAAGGGTTATTCCTGATGTCCACGTGTTATTTTATGAGTGATTGTTGTGGTAGTAATACGAGTGTTGATATGACCGTCAGACTTAATGATTTTGGGCACGTGTCTTTGAGACATGTTACCACATGGTTATTGTAGGCCCAGATAGACTAGATACCTACATTTAACATGTAATTAAATAATTAAATCATGTTAAAATAATTAACACAATTAAGATTCAAAATAGATTTGTCAAAGCAACCGATGGTTTAGTGACATCATGATGTTAAATATCAAAAAATATCATGATATATTGCTCGATTTATCACGATTTTAACTTTGTGAAATGATATTTTGATGTGAAGAAAATCATAGAATATTCTTGATATATCACGATATATAACAAAATATTACAATAAATATCGCAACTTAAAATATCAATGAGTTTAAGATTTGAAATTCTTAAATATATATATATATATATATATATATATCATGATACAACGTAACACAAAAATGTGAAAGAGAATAGAACACGTTGAATTCCTTAATAATCAAGAAATAAGGAGACTTCTCACCCATAAAAAGAAAAGTCTCCAATTTTGAAATTGAAACATTATTGATAAATATGAATAATAAGAGGTTAATACATCGAATTAATAGAACTAAAACTACTAATCCTAATAAGCTATTAACTCATTCTACTAGTATTAGTAAGAAACTAGCAATTGCTTGTACTTGCGGAATAAGGAACTACTAATATTAATCTACTTATGGAATAAACAACTGTAAGAAATTTAATTTACAGAAATAAAGAATCTTCAACTATCATGAAAACCACATAATCATAATTTTATGCAGAAATAAATATTTCATGAAATATACCAGAATCAGCCATAATGAGATCTCCTTCTTGAAGATGGCTTGTAGAAATTATTTCTCTCACTTGACCCCTTTCTTTTTCTACGCTAGAATGTTTTGGAAAAATCTGGTTAAAATAAGTGGGTAGAGAGAGGACAATTCCTACTTAAAATCAAACTCTTATCCTACTCCCCATAAAAGTAGGTATATAGGAAAAATAATTCCCCTATTATATCTCACTAATTAAGTAACTGTGTGTAACTCTTCCAAAGCCAATAACCACCTAATTTCATTAAGTCCAAATAATGTCTATATTACCCTTTCATGTGGGACATATTTTAACATTCTCCCACTTGGCCCATATGAATGACACTTATTTGGATTTACAAGGTAAACATAATATGCGCATAACATTAGCTTATTCGCACTTTAGTGAGATTACAATAATATTATAATTAAATGACTTACCAACATGAGTCATGGCGGTAAATATCAATAAAGTGACATCCTCCCTTCCATGCACTACAATACTAGCCAATCACTTAATTATAATCTATAATAGGAAGTAACTGTAATGTTCCTATAATGTCTTTGTCAAAGACAATTCCTGTCATCAATAATCCATCTTCATAATTACGTAATTGTTGGTAAGCAGGAAAAATATCAGAAACACAATTAGTGATATCTCTATAGATGTTATAGAACAAAACATAAAGATCCACAAACATACCTCAGGGATTACAACAAAGACCCATGTGATCAACATGTTCCTTAAATGTCTTTGGTGCTAACCCTTTAGTCAAAGGATCTGCAATCATGAACTCAGTCTTAACATGTTCTATAAACAATGTTTATTTCTGAACTTCCTCTTTAACGGCCAAATATTTGAGCCCCATGTGCTTAACGCCATTAGAATATTTGTTGTTCTTAGAGAAAAAGACTACTACGGAATTATCACAATACATTCTCAGCGGTCTGGCAATGCTGTCGACAATTCTAAGTCCTAAGATAAAATTCTGCAACCATAAAGCATGAACTGTGACCTCAAAGCATGCCACAAATTCAGCTTCCATAGTAGATGCTGCTATGATAGTCTTTTTGGCGCTTTTCCATGATATTGCTCCTCCAGCTAATAGAAACAAATAATCAAAAGTTGACTTCCGACTATCAACACAACCAGCAAAATCTGAGTCAGAGTAGCCAACCACCTCCAACTGATCAAACCTTCGATATGTGAGCATATAGTGTCTTATTCCCTTCAGGTATCTTAAAACCTTCTTTGCAGCTTTCAATGCTCCATTCCGAGATTACTTTGGTATCTCCCGAGCATTCCAACTACAAAGTTAATATCCGGTCTTGTACAAGTTTGATCATACATCAAGCTTCCAACAACAGATGCATAAGGAATATTTTCCATTCTTTTCTTTTCTAATGCATTCTGTGGACAATCCTTTTCACTGAACTTGTCCCCTTTACAAATAGGAGCAGGGGTGCCGCATATTCAGCCATATGAAATCTTTCAAGAACTTTATCGATATATCCCTTATGAGACAAACCTAACAATCTATGTGATCTATCACGAAATATTTCAATTCCTATCACGTAAGTTGCCTCACCCATATCTTTCATTTCAAAGTTCATAAAAAGAAATCTCTTGATTTCATTCAAGTAAACCAAGATCATTACTGGCAAGCAATATATCGTCAACATACAGAACCAAGAAAATAAACTTGCTCCCACTGACGTTTAGATATATACACCGATCAACGGTATTTTTCTTAAATCCAAAGGACGTGATGGTATCATTAAACTTATGATACCATTGTCTGAAAGCTTGTTTAAGTCCATAAATTGATTTCTTTAATTTGCATACCATATGCTCATTTCCTTTAATCAAGAAACCTTCAAGTTGATCCATATAAACCTCTTCATCTAAATTCTCATTCAGAAAAGTAATTTTCACATCCATTTGGTGTAACTCCAAATCGAAATGAGCCACCAAAGCCATTATGATCCTAAGAGAGTTCTTCTTCGATACAGCAGAGAACGTCTCTTTGTAATTAAAACCTCACTTTTAAGTGAAACCTTTTAGAACAAGTCTAGCTTTATGTCGTTCAATATTGCCATTACAGACGCGTTTGGTCTTAAAGACCCACTTGCACCCGACTGTCTTAAAACCTTCAGGCAAATCAACGACGTCCCAAACTTCATTTTGTTCCATTGATTTCAAATCATCATTTATAGCATTGATCCACTTTTCAGAATCACTACTTTCAATGGCTTGTGAAAATGAAACCGAATCTTTACTTGTCCCTAAATCATAATCAGATTCTTGCATATATATCAAATAATCATCTGAAATAGCTGATCTCCTTTCTCTTTGAGATCTCCTTAATGTTATTCCTTGTGATTGTTCTATAACTGGTTCATTGGTGACATTCTCATTATAGAGTGACCGATCACTAAATTTTTGTTCAATGTTATCATATTGTTCGACAACTAGAGAAACAACAGTTTTCGTTGAAATTACGGGTATCGAGATAAGCACCCGAACTTCTTTGATGACCATATTATGTGATACATCACTCCCACTAATTTCACCATTCTCAAGGAATTTGGCATTTTCGGTTTCAACAATTCTCGTATTATGGTTAAGGCAGTAAAACCTATACCCTTTAGACTTCTCTGGGTAACCAATAAAGTACCCGCTTACAGTTCTAGAATCCAACTTCTTTTCATGCGGATTATAGATCCTAGCCTCTGTTGGACAACCCCAAATATGAAAGTGTCTCAAAGTCGGTTTCCTTCCTGTTCACAATTCAAAAAGGGTCTTTTGAACTACCTTACTAGGAACCCGGTTAAGCACATAAATAGTTGTCTTAAAGGCCTCCATCCACAATGAAATGGGTACTGAGGAGTTATTTAACATACTTCTAACCATTTCCATAAGAGTACGATTACGCCTTTCAGCCACACCATTCTGCTGAGGCGTACCAGGCATTGTGTATTGTGCACAAATACCATGCTCTTCCAGGAATTTAGCAAATGGTCCTGGACGTTGTCTTATTCCATCATACCTTCCATAATATTCACCACCTCTATCTGATCGAAATGATTTTCACCTTTTTATCTAATTGTCGCTCAACTTCAGTAATATATGCCTTTAAAGCATTTATTGCTTGAGACTTTTCATGCAACAAATAGATATAACCATAACATGAAAAATCATTGAATGAAAGTGATAAAGTACTTTTCTCCACCAAAAGACGGTGAGTCGAAAGGTCCACAAATATCAGTGTGGACAATCTCCAAAAGTTCTCCACTTCTTGTGGCGCCTTTCTTTGTATGTTTGGTTTGCTTTCCTTTAATGCAGTCCACACATACATCGAAATCAGTAAATTAAGATTTGAAAGGAATCCAATCTTTTACCAATCTCTCCATTCTTTCTCTAGATATATGACCTAGTCTTTTATGCCACAAGAAAGAAGAATTTTTATTAATTCTGCTACGTTTAGTTCCAACATCATGATGCAAGGTGAGGAGTGTTTTAGCAAAATTTTTGTTAAGATTAAATCTATATAACCCCTCTGATAAAACACCAGAACCAAAAAAGAGTCATTTCTTCAATAAACGAAAACCCTAATGTTTCAAAAGACAAAGCATAACCATCATAATCAAGTCTTGACATGGAAATTAAATTTCTAGAAATAGTAGGAACATAAAAAGTATCAAATAGGTCCAAATAGTGGCCTAACTCTAAAAACAAACGTAAAGTTCCAACACCAACAACTGGTACTTGTGTTCCATCTCCCAAGACTATAAAATGCTCATTTTTCTTTATGTTCTGGATCGAAAGGTATCCCTGCATTGAATTTAAAACATGAATAGTAGAACCAGAGTCAATCCACCATGTATTAGAAGGAACTTGTGTCATGTTTGATTCGAAACATACATAAGCTAATAGCTTACCTTTCTTCTTGAACCAAGCTCTATGTTTTGGACAATTTTTCTTTAAATGGTCATAGCCATTACAGAAATAGCATTTTGGTCCATTATGTTCCTTCTTGTGAGCCTCATTGACATGAGAGGGTCCCGCAACCTTTAATGGATCTTTCTTGAAACTCTTCTTGTGTGTCTTTCCTTTGCTTCCAACTCCATAACTTATAACATTAATTGAATGTTGTCCTTGTTGCTTAAGTCTTGCCTCTTCTTGAATTAGCATACTCGCCAATTCATTCACATTCCACTTTTCCTTAATAGCGTTATAGTGAATCTGAAATGGCCCATACTACGCAGGCAAGGAATTCAGAATGAATTGAACAAGGAAACTTTCATCAACATTCATACCCAGAGATTTGAGTCTGACAGCTAGATTGGTCATTTCAAGGACATATTCATTCAACGGCTACCATCAAATTTCATGGTGATAAGTTCAGCCATTAATCTCCCTCCAAGGGACTTGTTCGCTGAATGAAACCAATATTTCACAGCCTTGAAATATTCCTTTACATTTTCAATTTGAGGAAGCGTTGACTTGATATTGTTCGCAATACACATTCGCATAAACATGATGCTTAATCTGTTCGATCTTTCCCATGACTTAGACAAAGCTTACTGCTCCGAACTGCTTGTTTCAGTAATAGCAGCCAGTTTGTCAATTCGCAGTGCTAAGTCAAGATCTACAACACCAAGGTGAAACTGGATCTGTTCCTTCCAGTCAGAAAAATTAACTCCATTAAAAATTGAAACAGAAAAAGCTAGCGAATGAAGCGAAACAGGAACTGACACTTCAAGAATATCACAACATTAATGCTTTGAAAAAATCAATTCCCTTAGCAATATTGCGTTCAATCTTTGGATTAACTAATGCAATATACTAATACTCAAATTTAATGGTGATTTTCACTCACCTAGGCATAATTGATAACCCTTCAAGTTTGATTGGTTTATCACCTTTGGGCATCCATCCCAATCTCACTATCATTTTATCAATCATTCTAATTTATTTAATGACTACTTGAAAGTTGGTGCACATTTGGGTCAAATCATAATAAGCAAATAATCATTCCATAATAATCCGAGCACAATTAAGAAATCGAAAAAAATAGAAGGTAACAGGTCAAAATTGGCATGTCACAATTGGGTCATTGTCGAGCCACGTATGACTTACTTCAAATGAGTCTTGAAACGCTCTCATTAATTTATAAAATTAAAAATTATTTATTTTATATCACGATATATCACAAATATAATGGAGTTGCGGTTGAAGGAACATTGATGTGATTTTATTTTATTTTTTGTGTTGTCAATCAATGATGAATTTTTTAAAAGTTGTCGATCAATGGAAACTTCATCAATTATAATGTTTGCTGTGAATATTCTTCTGGTATTGTCAAGTGTATTATTCACAGTGAGCATGTGAGTTTTGATTATCATCAATTTGCCTTACTTTGGATTTTGAAAAAAGTCAGTCTAGAAAAATTTTAAAGACATATATTGGACAAAATTTTATGAATATCATATGATTTGGAATTGAGTACGGTCATCAACTCACTAATAATAGTTTAACCCTTGTATTAATAGTTTAAATGGAGAAAATAATGATACTTTTGAATTGAACCACATATAAACTCGATGTAGTATTGATTGAAGGACTGTTTGTATAATATTATTATAATGAACGAATATATTTAAACTTTATTTGAGATGAATACAAACGCGACTCTTATTTATTTTAATATAGTTAAATTATATAAATATATATTATTTATTATTGTTCTTTAAATTTTCGTTAGTGCGCATTTTTTTAATCTTATATACTATATAATTATTAAATATATGTTTTATTTATAAAATATTAAATGATGCAATATTATATAAATTAATACTTCAAAAATTTTCATTCAAATTTTTTATAATTTGATATTAATATCCATTATTTTTTATAAAAAAAAATAAAAATATTAATACATAGTTGTAATATATCTAGCAATACATCTATAATTTTTTATCAATATTTTATTTCTTGAGTGACATTACAACAATAGGATTAGACCTCTCAAAAACAGCAAGTGGGGTTGTTAATTAGTAAGAATTTAATATCATTGCCTTAACGTACGGTTTAAATAATAAAAATAAAAATAAAAATGGAATCAGACTAGTTTATTAATAAGATTAAACGGGTCAACCCGTTTATTTCCAAACTAACTCTTGCGGTTGGAGTGCAGCGCCAGGAATGGGGACCCCTATCTACAGCTCTCGGGTTGAAGGAAAAGGAAAAAGGTTGCCCAACGTCTTTGATCTTGTCGAAACTTCCTTCGACCGTTCTTGAAAGCGAGTCTCTCTCTCTCTCTCTCTCTCTCTCTCTCTCTCTCTCTAGTTAGTTTTCCCACCAGCCTCATTTATGTGAACAGTTAGAGATGAGTGCTAGCTCCAATTAAAAGTTGTCCTTCTTGCCCTCTCCGCCCTCCCACGTCTCTCTCATCTCTATATGCCTCTGTATGTCTGTCTATATATATATATATATACATACACACACACACACACTATTCGTTGCGCAATTATCTTTTGAGTCTTCTTCTATATATCTCTACATACGTTCTCAATGCATATATAAAACACACACTCACACATACCTCTCTGTTCTAGTGATCAAACCTTGGTTCTCACAATGGGCTTTCTCAAGGCTAAAGGCGTAGTTTACAAGCCTGTTGCTGAGGTCGACCTTGGCCCTCACAGCGATGAGGTTTATCTCCAAGCCAACGTCAAAGGTTTTGATTTCATTCCTCCATTTCTCTGTCTTTCTCTGTTTTCAATAGACCTATTTTGAATTCGGGATTCAAAAAAGTTGTGAGTTTTCTATCGATGATGAATTCATGAACTGTATGTATGTTTCATAGCTCCTCGAATGGCTGGATTGCTGGTTAAAGTATTTGCCTGGTTCTTAGAGTCACGGATTTTGGGAGCCGTTTTGTTGTACATATTGAAGAGAAACAATCTAATCCACAAGGTGCTTATCAGCTTTATTTTAACTTCTGAATTTACTTTTTTCTTGTTGAGGTTAAATCTAGTAGTTTCGTGATTGGTGTTTTAAGCTGATTCGTTTGAATTCATGAAATACGTGTCATGCTCTGTTATGTCACACACACACACACACACACGTATGATATTCGTATGTATGTACGTACATGAAATTATATATTGATTGTGTTATGCTAAAAGGGATAATGTTTTAATGCATATAAAGTTAATTTGCCTAAAGTACCTTTCATGGGTCAACTATAAAGGAAAGGTGGGACTGCTCTGTCATAAACAGGGCAGGTCAATATACCCAATTGAGATAAGAATTCTTGAATATAAACCGTGCAAGCATGTACCTTCTATTTATTACAGCACCACTGTACACAAACTCATATGGGCCCGACTTGTTTTTGTCTAGCAAGAAAAGGTGGGTTTTTAACAATTTCCTTATTCCAAAGTCACATCCATGCCTGGTAATGACTATGAAGAGAGTATACTTGGGTTAAACAAATCAATTCTATAAAGCTGGAAATACATGACCACTTTGAATGCTACTAGAAAAAAATTTATTAATGAAATGATTTCATTCACATCTTAAAAATTACTTGATATCCATTTTTAACTTTAACTGAAAGGCTTTTGTCTTCACTAACTTAAGTTTAGATAAGATTGTTTTTGGATGTTTTATTTCAGTAATATCTCTCGGGTCTTTCTAATTCTGATTTGGTATGAAATTATAATTGGTGTTTTCTGTTCTCTATCCAGTTGCAACATCAGTTTAATAATTTCCATGTGATATTGTTTTCAAGTCCCAAAGCTCCAGAATCAATCCAATCTTAGGAAGTGGTTCCTAATAAGAAATATCATAATGAAGCGCTTTAAATATCTATGTATTTGATAAAATAGCTCTTGCTATAATCCACCCTGAATTTTCCCACTTATTCGGAGATTGCTGATGATTTCCAGCATTGTTTTGAGTATCGGGAGGAGCTCCTAGTACAGATATCTTACTCAGCAGTTTAGTCCTGTTCTAAATGTTCCTTAGTGTTGAACTGTTGGGGAAATGGCGTACCGGTACCTGTTTTTGTAATATGCCATTGTAAATGGAACCTCCATGTGAGCAGAATTCACATGCTTAATTGTTTTTTATTTTTTTAAATGAACTCATTCACAAGCCTCTGTGATGAATCTATAATTGAAAAGGACCACAGGATTCAGGTGAAAGTCCTCAAATGTTGGAGTTTATTAAGGACATCCAAATAAGAAAATGTACCTCTTTACTTTCTTATCAGATAACGATGTGTATATAGCTAATCGAAGAGCTATCATTAAGAAGATGGCTGAACTAATTAGTGTGTTAGCTTTTAATGTCTCACTTATCATACTTGAGTAACTTAATCTTGTGGTTTCATATCAACATCTGATTCACCTGCAAAGCTCTCTCTCTTTCTCTCTCCCACCTAGATGACCCCCTGTCAGCTACTCAGGAAAGTAAAGAAAGAAAGCTCCTAAAAGGAGTTCCCTCCCCTTCAAGAATGTGATCATGGTGCATTTTGCTACTAGAAAGTGCACATTTTGACTGAATTTTATGCACATTACTATGATGCCACTTCAAATACTTTAGATATGGGATTGGAAGAAAGCCTTGCACTTCAATCTGTCACTGCAACCTTGCCTGCTGGTTACACTTTATCCACAGGATATCTTTCCTGGGTAAAATTGCCAAAACAATTTTCCCAAACCCGTTTTATATTAACATTAAAGGATGGATGTCCACACTGCCGTCCATCAGACCACAATTTTTCTCTTTTCTAGTTGATTGATTCAGACGTATGAACGTGGCCAGTCCTTCAACATAATGTCCCTCTTTGATCTTTCTTGTTGCTTGCCCACCAAGACTGGTATGGTGAAGCTGGAGATAATAAGCAGAAAAGTCATTTACAATAATAACGTACTCTTCATTCATCTAAGACCTGTCTACAAGGAAAATGGCACCTCTTTTAGGACAATTTCGAATTAGCGTGTTCTCTACAGACTTGATTTTGAAAGTTGAGACTTGGGTTCAATTGAATGCAGAGATAAGTAAACTTCAATATGTGCAATGCAATTGCTTGGCAAAGATAGCCACGGTGACTTAGGACAGGTCTATGCAGCCGAGGTATATTATATGTTTATGAGGAAACACAGGGAATTATTGTACCATCCACAAATCTAGTAATGGAACACTATGGAAAATCATTAAGAACTGTATTTATAACCAGTAATACACTCAGATAATTTACTTGATACCTCTTTGATCAAGATGAAATATGAGGGCACTACAGTTCAACAATTATCAGACGGCTGTTTAGGTTTATACTTTTTTCTCAAAAAACATAGATTAGAACTGAAGTATTAACAATAGTTTTAAGTTTTTACTCAACTAGCCAGTGCTTTGGCAGAAGTATTGTTTATACTTCCCTCCAAACCAATGACCAGTTTACTATTATTGACCAATTACTGGGTTGCCAATAGTATTAAAATTCTATTCAAATGATAAATAATCTTTTACAAAATTTTTGATGAAAGATTATTTGTGGTTTCAATGTTCTTACTTTAATCAAAAAGGCAGAATAAGCTTTGTATCAAGTAATCATACTTTCAGGAAATTTGATGAAAATGATTAGTATATTTTGATTGCTTCTAAATTCTTTTTCTAAATTCTTTGATTCTATACATCTAGAGTTGAATACCCTTTAGATTTTGGTTCTAGAACTGAGAATTGGTTCCACAAGGAAGCACGGTGTTTAATCATGGTCGTGAAATCTGGCTAGGTTTTCTAGTCTGTTGGATTCAGAATTATCATTCCTTGTACATGGCTTTTACAACATCCACTTGTGTATGATTTATATATGCATTTTTGTGGTTTGGGGTATGTATTTTCACCTGCATACAAGTATTAAGAATGGAAGTGTGTAGTTTTTAGCTCTAAGTAACAGTTCGTTATTCTGTCATGACAAATGATAATTTATGCTTCCTTGTCAAACTCATTAGTATGTCCAATGTTCTCTCTCAATTGCTCACAGACTTTCTTCACCCTTTGCAGCTTGTTTCATTTGCAGAGGTGGAAGAGCCACCCCTATTTGTTCCTTTACACCCCTATGAAGGTCAGATTGTTCAAACTTTCAACAGACTTCTAGTATTTTGTCTAAGTGCTTCCAATTCATTCTAATTTTATCAATTAATTGGAAACTTTATATAATGTTATGCATAAAGTGATGGAAAGACATTTAACATTGATGTTGTTGGAATCGATTTATTATCTGGATCTGTACATTGCTCAGATAGTTTTAAAATTTCATAGCTATGTATTCCCATCTCTCATGTAATTGTAGCTTGACGTTTAAATGAACCAGTAAAAGTTCAAAATAGTCATACATTCAAAATAGTAATTATCTTTGTCATTCCAGACCTTAAAGAACAGGAAGTCAAATGCATAGACTCTGATCTGTCTCCACCTGAACAAGTTGAAAAGGCCGTGGAATGTCTGCAATCTTCAGAAACAATATTTCAGAATCCAAAGTTTAGTTTCTGTCGCCGGACAATATTGGACTACTCAAAAGCCTACAGCTCAGGAGAGATAACTCCCAAAGAGGTATGTCATTTTTCTCTTCTACTTGCTCAACTTCAGCTTTTACAGTTAGGTTGAAGCTTCGAAGTGTATGTTCCATTTTTAAAATCTAAATAACATGTTTGGAATTTATTTCCAAGTTTGTTCTGATTTACACCAATCTTTGCCTTCCATAGCTAAGAGCAAACTAAAATATACTTCTACATGCTCAAGGGGCTTGATTAGGCATTTTTACAGGTTGCAGATAAATTTATAGCTGCTGTCCGGGAATCTTCAGATCCTAAATTGCAGATGTCATTCTTTATTGATTATAATGCAGAAGATATTTTAAGGCAAGCTACTGAGTCAACTCTTCGGTATGAACAAGGTACTTGTTTGTAAGATCAAATTTTATGACTTGACATCCTTTCAAAATTAATTACAGGGATTTGGTTATAGATTATTGATGTTGCTCTTTTTTATCACTCCGGTCCTTCGCTTCCTATCTAGAACTTGAGATCAGAGAGTCACTAGGAAGGCTCCGGTGGTAGCCGCTCTGATGTTAAAGTCAGTAAATAAGAAAAAGCTGTAATTAAAAAAGAAGAATTAACCATTCATTGAAAGCATATCTTATGGTCTTATTTATAGGTTGTAGATCTCCTAAGTTGAGTAGGATTAGGAGCCATAAAAGTAGGGATTTGAAGATATCCGAAGATAGTATTTTCCATATCGAACTATGTTTCCTTATTCTGAGGTCGGTAAGATATAGAAGGCAGTGCTATGTTCTGAACCATACACCTCTGACCCCCATGCCTATCTGATTTGGATAAAACAATATTTCTTGATCTATATCCTAAAGAGCTCTATACATACACTTGCCATGCTTTGAATATATTTGTCACTTTATGGTATATCAGCTACTCCCCCCCGAACCTCAGTTTTGTGGGACCCGTGCAGAGTTGAGGTTAGGGTTTCTGAGGCGTTGCATGTGTAATAGTTATAAATGCGTTGCTCCGTATTCTGAGGAGACAGCCGTTGATGCGACATTCATTGCGTACAACCGCCAGGTTGGAATTACGAGGCCATCATTGCTCTAACCGCCATGGTGGTTCGGAAGCAAGGGCCTCCCACGTGACACCTGTTAGATCTTTATAAAAAGGCAGGAGAGCACATTGGTGCCCCTCCTTTCATCATTTTCTGCATCTTAAGAAATTATCACATTGCCAGAGAAAACTTCGAGTGAGACGAACTCCGGCATCTAAGAAGATCAACCCCGATCAACTCTGCGGTCAGGTTCGATTTCAAATCTTTTTCCAAGTTCTTCGTATCTTCTTCTGTTCCTCTTCACTTTTTCATTTTGACCATGTCGGCCTCCGATGCTCAGTCAAGCACTGGCTATGAAACAGAAGAGTCCTTGGAGATATACGACCAAACAGAAGTTAACCTTGTAGCTAGTAGCCCATCGGAGAATGTAGAAAATAGGATTGTCAGTAATCCAACCCTTGGTTCTGAAGTTTGGATAGTAGAGGCCTTCATAGAACCTAGGAACATTGGTGGGGAAACCTCGGGTAAACCCCACAAAAGGGAGGAAGGAGAAAGCGCCATGACTCAGACATGCTCTGAGGGCTACTTTCGAACTCCCTGCAAACGTGTCCTGTAAGGTACCAAGACCCATAGATTGCCCCTCCAGTACTCAACAAGGTGAGATCTGTGCTTATCTTGAGTGATTTGAGATAGGGGTTAGCTTCCCCTTCCTCCCTTTCATTAGGGAATTCTTTAATTGGTTTAACAATTATCATATTATCTAATGACATTCTGCAACTTATATTTAGTTTTTTGCTGAATGAAACTATTCTGGAATGACTGACCTATTAACAGCCCTTATATCTAGTCTTTCAATATATGTCATCACGACTATCATAGTTCTTATCTAAATATCCGTCAAATCTTGGTGCTATGGGCTGATTGTAACATCTTATAATTATAATAAAGCCCAAGGACTGGTTGGAGTATGTGAAATATAGTGCTACAACTCTTTGGGACAGTAAATGGCATGCAGCCCCTTTCCCTGGGATGGCCATCACTTTGCTCCAAGTAGCCCTCTCCTGGAGTCTTCTCTACTTCAGGCTCTCCAAAGGGAGGCGAGGTTATAGTTTGATGGTTACCTCTGTTCTCTCCCCCGCCCTGCAGCCGTGGTAGCTAGAATTGAGGATACATCATGCCAAACTGCTAACCGATTGGCCTGAGATTAAAAGAGAGCTGATAAATTGCTGTTGGGGACACATGGAGCTGCTTTGAGAGTTTCCACCTACAAAAACATATGATAATGGGCCTTTTCCTCTGTTGTATTAGATCCCTTCACTTTTACTTGTTACTCAACGAGCAGCCAAATACTTATAATTTAAAAATATGGGATTCCTCTTGTGATCGGAACCCAAACATGAAACCTATCTTGATGCCAAACGTTATGAACTTGACCAATACTAACATAACCTTTCAGGAGCAAAACAAATTTTTAGGCATTCTTAGTTCAGTTTTAGTTTTAAAATAAAAGACTTATACAGTGGTGTGTCTCGGAAAAATCAATATACTTCTAATGTCAAATCAGGATCAACTAGGACAGACATAAAGCATTGGTTGTCTTTCCTTGAGATATATATCTACAAGAAGGACAAAAACATGGTTCTAGTTATTTATCACACAGTTCCACTCATTCTCATAATGGATATCTCCAGGGGAACCAATTTCTGCGCTGGATGGAGTCCCAATTGCCATCAAAGATGAAATAGATTGTATGCCATATCCAACTACAGGTAACTGTGTGTTTCATAGTTTTCCATTGGCTTTTGTGTTAGTCAAAACAATTTTCATCTTCTTCAGTACAATTCAATTAAATACTGTTACTTATAATCAGTTGCCTGATTAAATAATGGTTGTAGGAGGTACAAAGTGGTTGCACAAAGTAAGACCTTGTACAGATGATGCATGCTGTGTTAAACGCCTGAGATTATGTGGTGCTATACTTGTTGGAAAAACGAATATGCATGAGCTTGGGGCCGGAACCAGTGGGATAAACCCTCATTATGGGTAACAAGAAGCTTCCTTATTTCTAACTGAACAATGCCTTATCCAGGGGTCTATTATATGAATTCATTTCTGCAATTTGAATCACAGACACCCGCTGTTGTCATTGTTCTTTTCATCTTCCTTCAGATAATATCTGTTACTCTTCAAAATTTTGAAGTACTGACCACACAGAAAATATAGCAGGTATGATTATATGTTCATTATATGACTATTGTAGGGCTACTAGAAATCCATACAATACCAGCAGAGTCTCGGGAGGTTCTTCTAGTGGATCTGCTGCTGTGGTGTCTGCAGGATTGTGCCCTGCTGCCCTTGGTGTTGATGGGGGAGGTAAATTAGTTATGATACCAGCAAAGTTATTGCAACCTGTAAATTAGGATTTACTTTACAACCCAGTAGCTTTGCTTCCTTCTGCAAGAATGAAAGTTTTTTCCCTTAACATCAATTGATAATATTGTGTTGTATGATCATTGTATCAAAGTTTTACAAGTCCTCATCAAAAACCTCCACGCACACGTGTGTGTGCACACAGATATTATGTCTTGTAGATTTTAGATTCAAGGTGATTGGAGATACTTCCACTTGATTCACAGGCAATTCAGTAGAGCAGCTAGCATCCAATTGCACTGGAAACTTTATTATTGTGGTTGATTTAGTGGCCTTCCTTTATGCAATTTCTTTTTGTTGGATTGGGACCAGATCCATAAAAGTTAAGAGTCATAAGGACATGAGCAGAGTAAAAAATGATGACTTTCCCTCTCAATTGCACTTTGAATCATGATTTTGAAAGAAAAAAGTGGGAAAAAAAATCCTATTGTTTGAAAAGAGAATTAGAGGATAAGTATCTTTTTTTAGCATTTAACAGGATACATCTAGAGCAACTTATCTTCAGTAGTGAATATTAGTTAAATTTTGATGCTCCCTGGTCAGCTGCTTGATGTAAGTACTGCAGGCTCCTTTTTGCCTTATCAACTACTGTTAATCAAACTAATCTTCATGCCGACTATATGAAGTCAGCTACATTTTTGTTTTTTACTTTCACAATTAGGTTTTAGTTTCATTTATTGAAGAGTTTTCACCATCTGATCCTAGACAATTGTGTTAACTCCTGTACATTGTAAGTAACAGAAGAGTTGGTTTCATTTCAATTGTTTGTTTAGGATCCGTGAGAATGCCTGCTGCTCTTTGTGGTGTTGTTGGTTTTAAACCAACTTTTGGACGTGTCTCAGACTCTGGGTTAGCAGTCTTTATCTGTTATTGTCCATTCCAGTATTATCTTGATTTTGTACAATGTTGGAAGGATTTTTGGACCAAATTTTGAACTGTAATTGGTAATTTTCTCAGTGTTCTTCCTCTGAACTGGACAGTCGGGATGGTGGGAGTACTAGCAGCCACAGTTGAAGATGCATTTATTGTGTCAGTGTTATTTATTTAGCTGTTCCATTTGATATTTAACTTTGAGTTAATTATTGGTCACCTAATGTGATTTCAATGCCATAGTTAACACCAGTTCACTATTTCCAGTTATGCAGCTATCAGTGGCCAACTTCAATCACATCAACCTACCAAAGTAACACCTGTAATGGTATATTGTTATTTATCATGTCTCTAATTGCTCGGATCTTTTAAAGTGTTATTTCTTCCCTCTAGAAATACCCATTTCCAAAAACTGTAGACAAGATAATCTCTCTGTTTATAGTGTCAAAAATCTTATGTGCCCTTTCATTGTTGAAAAAAGATTTCTAATAATCTATGTTTATTATTTTGAAAAATTACACTTCATCTTTCCTCAGTTGCTAATTGATGAACTTCTATATTTAACAATCTACTAACTCTGGAATTCTTGTTTTTGGAGAACTTACCAGCCCAAAGTACATTTTCCACTGCTGAAGTTACCAAACTATATATCTAAAATGAAACTTGCTAAATATGGAGAGGTTCGTAATATTTTCTCTCTCCTAATAACATCCGTGAACTTTCTTGCTCAGAATATTGGTTAAATTATGTGACATTCTTCTTATACAGATGTCACTTTATCTTCAAATTCATACTTATGATGGTGTTTCTTCTTTGGATCAATTAGTGGTTTAATGATTGCACCGATGAAATCAGAGTTTGCTGTTCCCATGCTCTGAAGCAACTTCATGAGCATTATGGATGGGAGGTATTATCAAGCCCTATGCCTTTTTAATTAGTTCAAACTTAATCAGATCTTGGTGCTTTCCTAATCCTTTAGCTATATGTCCATGGAGTGAATTGTATTTAAACTCTAACCTTGAAGAAATATCATGAATTGATAATATTTTAATAACATATAAAAATGTGGCAGAGAGAAAAAAAAAACTTCTATATATTTTGTCATTATTCATTTGGTGAATCCATTAGTTTATATGAACTGCAATTATTGTTTCTAACCTGGCAAGGACTTCTTATCTATAAGACGGTAGAGGTGACCATCCCGGAGATAGAGGTGATGCGCCTGGCACATTACTCAACAATTGGATCCGAGTGTACCACTTCAATCGCTTGTCATCTAGAGAAACTGTACGTAATTCCTCACCACACCATTAATCTACTTTTTTTATAAAAAAAAAAATTCAGAAAGAAATGAAATATCTAGATGTTGACATCATAAACCCTTTTTGAAATAGGAAAATGGCAGAATTAGGGTGGGACTGCAAGGGTAGGACTTGCCGTGTATGGTTCTTTCAACAGCAGGGAGTATCTAAATGCCCAGAGAATTAGGTACTGTACAGATTGTTTTATTTTCCTCTTAGAAATACATAATGAGAAACTTAATTTAGTATTAAAAATATAGGGATTTATTTATTGTAAATTTTTGAGACATGAAGCTCGTGAGAATTCTGGTCTGGATTGCGAAGAGATACAATTCTCTCAACTTTATCCTAGTCTATCCACGTGTTAACATTATTTTTCTAGATAATTGATCTCAGAAGACGATATTAGTCCTCCCCTCACTTTGTCAAATCTCAACTACGTGGACCAGAGCTTTTGATCTGTTGCATTCTCACACAGTAATGTCTGATAAATGGAACACATGTAGAAATCATAATTTACCAGATCAGAAAATAAAATCATGTTCTGATTACTATTTTTGTTTTTTTGCAAGTTGTGACAAATGACAGAAAATAATGAAGATAATATTGACCAATATTCACTATTCTAATAATTAATTCTCTAATACTACCAAACAGCAAAAAATTTGCATAGAAAGCTTGGCGCTTGAAAGTCATATTGATATTTTTCAAATGACTCGAACAAAATGGACTATTTTATACATTCATCACTTGTGAACCGTATATTACAGGGCTGTGTTTGTAATTATGGAATTTTTTTGTAAATTATAATACATTTGAGAAATCCTTGATGATATTTGAACCTTCTTAAGTTTGTTTTCTTCAGATATGCTTGCCACTTCTAGTGATGTATTGTTTGGTTTGATTCGCTGAATACCATTTAATTTATTTTTATTTTTGTGTATCTTCAGAAATCGCCAGATGCAGTTTCACAAGAAAATATTTGCTGTGGCAGATGTCATTGTTACACCAACAACAGGGTATTCCTTCCTGATTTGGTTGCATTTCATGTATTCCTAATAAGATATGCTCCTTTCCATTTGCTTAAAATCGCCCAGCTTGCTGTAGCTGGTTTCTTTTCTACATTAGTGTCTGGCATTGGACATAAATGAGGTTTTCAGCCAATTCTAAGATATGAACACAATGAATGGCATTAAAACTATTTGTAGTTTAGTTTTTCCATCACACAAAAACCAGTATTATCTATGGTAACTCTGTTGTTCCTGACAGTGTAACTGCTTACCCTATATTGGATGATGCCCTGAAATCTGGTGAACTTGACTACATAAATGGAGGTACAAGTATCTGACAGAATTTTCTCACATATACCATATGTTTTGACAGATTTTTGAGGATGTGCATTTGCAACCCTTCATGTAATTTTTTCCTTTCCAGCTGCACTTGTACGGTATCAGATAGCAGGAAATTTCCTGGGATTGCCTGCAGTGACTATACCGGTAGAGTTTTTTTTCAAGTGCTTTTTTTATCCCCTTACTACTTATTAGTGACACTAATTTTCATTTTATCTAATTAAAGACATCCAATAAAGGGAGAGCAACAGTTATTTATACATGATTATTCCATGTTTGTTGACCTGTATCCTTCTTGATAGGTTGGATATGACAAATGTGGCTTGCCTATAGGCCTTCAGTTTATTGGGCAGCCGTGGTCTGAATCTACGTTAATCCACATAGCTTTTGCAATGCAGGTATGCTCCATGCCTTTGATTTATTATTATTATTATTATTATTATTATTATTATTATTATTACATAATGGAAGTTATTTACAAGTATTGGCTACACAAAAGTGGGGTAGTCATGCTGTGGGTATCCTGATAAGGGGAGTGCAATATACTTCTGAAATGTTGCTTATATAAATTCTCGTTTTCCCCTACGAGGTTCAGAGAAAATTTTTTTACAAGTGCTATTGTACAATATTTATGTATTCTACCCAGACAGTTAAATGCCTATGAGGCATACTTTTCGTGGCATAGCTGTGTCGAAATAGCATCTAATATATTCAGTAGCATCAGTAACTTGAGAATATGCAACACAATAACTTCTGCTGCCCTCTGTCAAAACATAAGCAGTTCCTTTATGAATAACAATGATGTATCTATCAGGCAATTGTTGTCAGCACTAAGTCATCTTAACTTGGTTTCAGGCCCTTTGCATTTCGGACAACAGAAAGCCCGAGGTTTTCTATGATCTGCTCAATAAGGTCTAAGTGGACCAGACAACTCTACAGCAGACACATCAAGAATACAACATTGACAGGAGTTCTCAATAGATGATTACCTACGGATGTTAGCAAAAAAATAAAGAATTAAAGAAAATGAAAATGAGGGAAGCAATTTATAGAAGTTTCTGGTTGTCTACAGCATTGATCATTGAGGTCATCACTCACCTGAAATGTCTCTTGATTCAAAGACTGAAGTTACATACCTTGCATATGTTTCTTGACTAGAAATGGTCAGATATGAAAATGATCACTGTGTGGCTCTCTCTTTATTTCCCATAAAATAGTTTCTGTGGTGGACTCTTGTATTGTAGTTCAAATCCTTAAAATGTAGGCAAACTAAAATCATATTATATCACTTTCCCCTTTTCCATCAAGTGATGCAAGAAATCCGAAACTTCGTGGTGGTGGAATGAGGAGATTAAAACAATTTGCAGAAGGTGCACATTGTATATCTTAGCTTGTATATAGGAATGAGAGAAGTTTTGAGACATGTAAGATGGCCAAAAGGGAAGCTAAAAAGGTAATAGGGAAGCTTAATTCATAGACAAAAGATCTATATAACAGGTTACAAAATGTTTGGGAGAAGATTCACATAAGTGAATTCAGATATGGGTTAAATGCATCAGATGTGAAGATCGACAAGACATGTTAAACAAGTTGAATATATAGGAAACTGTTGGACATAAGGGAATTTATCATGTTAAACAAGCTGAATATATAGGAAAATGTTAGACATGTGGAAATTTTATACAGAACTTTTTCCGATGTAGAACAAGTAGCAGAAAAATTCATGAAGGAATGGGTGAGAAAGAAGTCAAATTGCCTTGTAAAAATGGTTGAAAACGCTTCCGGGAAGCGCTTTGGATCTGACCACATCAACATAAACATATACTCCAAACCTCATTTTGACCGGAGATGGCTCAAAGGATCAAACTCGTAGCAAAGATGGATTTTGGCTAAATTGACGCATTTAGGGCTTCAATTAGATTTTTTTATTATTTATGGAAAGTAATTTTTCTTCGTATCTCTTCAATTACTTCTCTAGGATTTCGGAGACCCCCTTGAGTTTATACTGAGCCTGGGAGAAGGTATACCCTAAAAGACAAGGAGGTCAAAGCATTTTTATAAGAAAAATACAAGACAACTTACTTTTGAGATAAGATGCTGTGAGGAAATAAATTTAAAGTGATATTAGATCACATGTGAAAGAAAATTTATTTGTTTATATTGATATAATAATATTATGAATTATTAATCTTAATTTGAATAATATTAATTTTAGGTCTAATTTTAACCATGTATGCGACCACAAAAATTAAAATATAAGCTAATCACACGAGGCACAAAATCTTATTTGAAAAACCTTCTTAGGGAATAAAACCCACAACTTGCAAGAGATCATCACTATAAAACCAACTAAGAACAAAGAACACCACACCTTTGACTACTAACCTCCTCCAGTCCGTAATAAGCTTACCCTTTTAGTCAATCTTCCACGGTCATTTCCGTAATATTCTTATGTGCTTCAATTGCGTCTTCCCCAATAATTTCTTCACAGCAACTACTTTGTTCCAACCACGACATGACTACCCACAAATCTACACAACCCTTGTTGTGGCCTAGAAGCGTACCTTCTTTTGTTGTTGTTCATCCACCAACTTAGGAGATCTCGGGTGATTTAAGATGATAAGAAATTAAAGAAACGGTCTTGTGAATTCTAAGAATAATTCTAAAGTTTATAGAATACAAAAACACTCAAACACTCTGACATATGATGTGAATATAATTCAAAAAATGCAAGAGAACTCTTAATAAGATTATTAGAATACAAAATTTAATGAGAGAAGCACGAACATGATGTATATTACAGCTCTATATTTATAACTTGGGAAGCCCTAGGTTCAGAAAACCAAACTTTCTGTAAAAATACGCACAAACAAAAGCCTCTCCATTCGGACATAACATCCTATCCCGTTCAAAAGC
Organism: Nyssa sinensis; assembly: GCA_008638375.1. Lineage (NCBI taxonomy): Eukaryota > Viridiplantae > Streptophyta > Magnoliopsida > Cornales > Nyssaceae > Nyssa > Nyssa sinensis. The sequence continues at coordinate 25,417,103 of CM018043.1, read as the reverse complement.
GACCAATTTTTCTAACGTGCATGATCCATCTTCAAACAAACATAACTTAACTCATACGAAGTGGGATCAAGTCATTCTACCTATCATTGGAAAGATATTAAAGTTTACTTTCATATGAACTTGGTTGCAGCTTAAAATTCAAAGTATTTTTTGAGTTATGAATAAAATAGAGAAGACAGATTATCCTAAAAATTATTTTCAAAACATTTTGATTGACCTTGCTTCAAAAAGTCGTGAGACCATTTTTAAATGTTGTAAAACATTCAAACAAATTTTTAAACTTTAAGAAAGATATTTTCAAATCAAATCTAAATTAAAAACAAGATTTATGCATCAAAAGTAAAGTGATGTATAGTGTGTGATGTGTATGCATGAATGCACACGTGAACTTATGAAGTGTGTGCCTAACTGTCTAATTCAATAACTAGGTATTTATATTACTAAACACAAGAGATTTGTTATCCAATTGAAGTATGTCAGTAGTTTTCAGTATTCAACCGCGTTGATGCTCAAATGGATGCAGTCTTGAGTTCTCACTTAACACACTTACATAAACCAATGTTTTAGAATAAGAATTAGTCGAACATGATAAATTGAAATTTTTTCTTCTCAATCTCCCCTTTTAGCAATTTCGTGAGAAAACAAAAAAAAAAAAAAAAAAAAAAAAAATTTAAAAGAAAATGACATAATCTAAGCGACAATAAGGGTTAAATCATCCCTTTTACAACTTAATAAAAAAAAATAAAAAAACGTCAACAAAACTTTAAGGGAAAAATCCTAAAAAGTTTTTAAAATAATTTTTTTAGCTCAAAAAGTCTATGATACATTTTTTTCCATCTAAAAGATCCTAAAAAAAAAATTTTAATATAAGAAAATTCAATTGTTAACTTTCATCTTAACATCGTCAAAAAATTATTGATTAGACTAAAATAACCTTCAAGATACATTTTAAAAAAATATATAAAATAACTTCCTCAATTATTTAGTATTTTTTAAAATGTATATTGAAGGTTATTTTAGTCTAATTATTAATATTTTTAATGGTATTAAGATGAAAGTTAACAATTGAACTTTTTAATATTAAAAGTTTCTGTTTTAGATCTTTTAAATAAAAAATATATATCATAAATTTTTGAACTAAAAAATTTATTTCAGAGTGCTTTTAGTATTTTTCCCAAACTTTAATTTCCTATGATACTTACCTGCAAATCTACACAACACTAAAAATACAAACCTCGTGAAGCATATATATTATAATTAAAAAAAACAACGTGTCTTAACAATGTAAGCATAGATGTCAAGTAATACAGTATAAAAATAAAATATAAATGAATATACTATTCATATATCATATACTCCCCCTTTGTTCATGATCACTCCTTAAATCTAACTCAATTTTTTTCTTCCCCTCTCTCCCTTTTTGTCACGAGTTGACGAAAGACAAGTAATATGCATTATTATCAATTAAAAATTCAATTTTTATATCTATATATATATATTTATGCATTATTATCAATTAAAAATTCAATTTTTTATTTATATATATTTTTAAAAAAATATACCTAAATACTATGAGAGTCTAAAAGTAGAGCTTTCAATCATCAATCAAGATTAAAAGTCTCAAAATTTCAACAACTTAACATAAAGACCATGATTTTGTTGTCACCTCACAATTCAAATAATTAAAACTTATATCAAATGTTAACCACTTCCGCATGTCTAGATTTAGTCAATTAAGAACTTCATGCCTTAAAGTGATTAAACAATTACAAGTTAAGGTCTCAGAAATCCACTAGGATAAAAATTTATAAATTTTACATTCATTCCAAGACCAAGATAGTTAGACTGTACCAATCAATTAAGCGTATTATACACCACCTTTCAACACTTAACTACACATCGATCTCTATATTTGGACTTCATCAATAAAGTACATCAACTATAATGAATGTGATTTTTTTTTTGTACTTTTATACTTTTTATTGCATAATATTTTTTTTCTATTGAAATATTTCATAAAAGTCAAAACTCGAGTCACATTTTTTGTTTAATTTTGTGAAAAACAAGTTTATGAATTAAGTTCATCTAAGGCATTGAACAAAGCAACTCATATTGTCTCGACAATAAAAAGTTTGTAATCAACATTCATACTTCATTATTTTCTCTCTTTTAAGATTGTGTAGTCTAATTAAAATGTCTAATCATTATCATGATTTTAGGAGTCTGTGTAAAATAGATAAATTCAAGCACTAGAGTCAATCTAAAACCAAATAAGCAACTGTCAAGGTTTTTTTAAAATGTATTAATTCCATAACCAACCAGCACCATCTAGACATGATAACTGAATTAAGTTTAATAATCAAATTTCAATAGTGAGCATGGGATAAACAAATTCACAATCTTCCATGATTAAAAAGATAGACCAAAAGGATAACCAATCTATCAAGATTTATGTCATGAAAATCTCTAAAAATATTTTTTTGTTTTTTTTTATTTTTAATTTTATATATATTACAAAAAATCATAGTATATAGCTTTCAAGATATTTTATGGAAAACACTTTTAGGCTTCAAAATACTTTTAAAATAATCTGAATTTGAGAATAAATAACACTCCTTACGAGGTTTTTCAGAAGTAGAAAGAGGGTTTCAATTTTAAGAGATTTTTTTTTACTAAGAAAACCAGTCATGCATATAAGTCTTGAAGGTTCCTTAACATTTTTAGGAGGAGAATTAATAATAAGAAAAGTTTTATTCACTTCATTGTTATAAGTAGTAATTGAAGAATTAGGAAGAGATTCTACTGGATTATATATAGCTAAACCACACTTAGGAATCTCTAATTCACCCTTTCTAACCCAAATGGCCTTAGTCTTAGGTTTTTCAATTTCTTCTATGACATCTTTAGGTTCTTAAGATTTTTTCTTCTCATCTGACTTGGATTGGTTCTTCCTAGGATTATCATTTTTATTCCGACTCCAATTTTTCCTAGGAGAATAACCTATATTGTCTTCGTATTGATTCGAACACAATGAATTTTCACAAAAGGCCAAAAATCACTTAAATAAATTTTCTTGATTTAAATTAGATTTATTCCTAAAATTCTGTGAAAGTTATTATTTAACTTATGAAAATGTGGCCTAATGTGTCCTAATTTGATCCCACAATGATGATAAATTTGAATGAATTTTTGTTTTGGTTTACATTTTTGAAAATAATAGGTCTCTAATATGTCTTTTCACACCATAGTCATGGCAAACTGGCACAAACTTGGATGGGGGAGTCCTAGACATCGATGGAGCTTTAGATGTAGTTAACACTTGAGGTGGAGGGGGAGTTTTGACATCCATAGGAGATGTTTTCATAGACTTGTCACTAAGTGAGGTAAATGCTTTCGTGTTTTCATATTTTCAACAAATCCTAAACCAGTTTTGTCCCCTACACTTTTTCCTATTATTAACATAAGATCTTATTTTTGAATGCTCGCATTAAATTTTTTAATGGTTTCATTGACTTTTTTAAGTTATTACTAAGTTTTGAAACTTTATACGCAACTAAATTTTTATCATTAAAGCATGAAACTCATTCTCAAAAAATTTAATCATATCCAAATAAGATAATTTTTCATTATTAAGTCTTTGAACCAAAGTTGAGAATTTTTCAAGTTCAAGTTGAGTTGAATATATAAGATAATCTAATTCATTCACTTTTTCAATCAATCTTTTATTAACTTTATTTTTCTTAACAAAACTTTTACCTAAAATCTCAAAAAAAAAAAAAAAAAAAGTAATTTTTCATATACCTCTTCCAAAATAAAATGATTTTCTAAATCATTAGTATGAGTGTCACTATAAATAGAAAAATTATCACCAGACTCCTGAACACTGTGAATCTATAGACATCTTAATATCAATAAAGGATCACTCTCAAACTGTTAAACTAAAAATAAGAACACCCGCTCTAATACCAATTGTGAGGAAATAAATTTAAAATGGTACTAGATTACCTGCAGAAGAAAATTTATTGGTTTATATTGATATCGTAAGGTTATAGATTCTTAATCTTAAGTTTAATAATGTTAGTTTTAGGTTCAATTTTAATCATATATCAAACAATAAAAATTAAAATATAAGTCAACCACACAATGACGCGAAATCTTACAGTGAAAAACCCACTTGGTGAATAAAACCCACAACTTGCAAGAAATCATCACTATAAAACCAACCAAGTCCAAAGAATATCATACCTCAAACTAACAACCTCCTACAATCCATCATAGGCATAGCTCTGTTAGCCAATCTTCCATAGTTATTTTCGTAATGTTCTTCTTTAGTTGTATCTCTTTTGATGATTTTTTTTGCAGCAACCACTATGTTCCAACCACGATCTGACTACATACAAATCCAGACAACCCGTGTTGTGGTCCAGAAGCATACCTTCTTCTATTATTGGTCATCCACCAAGGTAGGAGATCTCTTGTGTGATTTAAAATAATAAGAAATTAAAGAAATGGTCTTGTGGCTTCTAAGAATGATTCCAAAGTTTATGGAATACAAAAAGACTCAAGCACTCAACATATGATGTGAATATAATTTATAGAATGCAAGAAAACTCTCAAGAAGATGATTAGAAAGCAAAGCTTGACGAGAAAAGTACAAATAGGATGTATAGGATGGCTATAAAAGACTTCGAAAATTTTCTATATGTTTTCTCTCTGTAAAACAATCCAAGATACGTATATGTATAATTTAGAAAGTTCTAAGTTTAGTTGGAGTAGAGTTTCCTATTCAAAAACGAAGTTTCCTATCAAAAAACGCACAAACAGAAGCCTATCTGTTCGGATGCAACATGCTTTCCCATTTGAGCGCGGCTAATTTTGCCCCAACTTCAAATAGAAATAACTCACTTATATGAAGCTGGATTGGGGCATTCTACCTATTTTTAGAAAGCTCTTAAGTTTAATTTCATATGCACTTAGTTTCACCACAAGTCATAGTATTTTTTGAGTTATAAATAAAATAGTGCAGACATGTCATTTTAAAAATTATTTCTGAAATCTATTTTAATCAACCTTGATTCAAAAAATAATTTCAAAAAAAAACTTCTAAGCTTTAAGAAAGGTATTTTCAAATCAAATCTAAATTAAAAACAAGACTTATGCATCAAAAGTGAAGTGATGCAAAGTGTGCTACGTATATGCATGAAAGCATGAACACAAACACATGAACTCATGAAGTGTGTGCCTAACCTCCTAATTCAAAAATTAGGTATATAGGTCCACTCATCATTCATAACTACAAGAGATTTGTTATTTGTGTGTCTTTAATCTTCAACTGCATTGATGCTTGAATGGATGTAGTCTTGAGTTAATACTTGACACACTTACATAGACCAATGTTTTAGAATCTGAATTAGCCAACATGACAAGTTCAAATTTTTTCTTCATTATATGCCCATAACATCTAAAGCTCCTAGGAGTTAGAGTTGGTGAGACATCATCATTATCACTTTCACTAGAGCTCTCTATGGTGACTGGATTAGAGGTTTATTTTTTCCTTGTGCATTGACTATGCAAGAGAAATGTTAGCATAGGTAAGACTAGATCTATGTTTAATTCAAAGGTTGGTTAAATCTAGTACCTAGTGCTTTAGGTGGAGGAGGCTTCCTTTTGGTAAATCTTTGGGGCATAGGTAACAACCTTGTAGGTAAAAGGGTGAGCCAGGAATTCAACCCAAAGGACGAGTGGCCAGTGGAGTTGGTAATAGACGAGGCAAGGTAGAAATTAGACCACCCACTATGGTCTGGTCAATATAGGACACCCACCAAGAATCAAATTGGATGGAAATCTGAGGAGGCCCATTGAATGCAGAGAAATAGAAAGTCTTATTCGTTTCTAAAAATTGGTGATCGATTCGAGGAGGTAATTAGGAGAACAAAAAAACTCATTCATGAAAAATCTAATTCAGCAATGAGAAAGAGGATGAAAGATGAATTAGTTCAACCCAAACTGATGGGAAAAATGGTGCGACGTTGTAATATTCCACCCCAACCTTGTAGTTGATAAGTGGAGATTATTATGTGAGTAAGAAACTTGGACCAAGCATCAACATGCTTGGATTCAACTTAGGGGATCGCATTTGGAGGGTGTCTAAGTTGTTGGGGGCCAAATTCTCTTTCTAAAAATGGAAGGGAAGATTTGGTGGATTCAGATTAACGATTGAAGAAAAAAGAAAAGCAATCTTTGAAAAAGGCCGAAACTTTAGCTAAAGCCAAAAGTTCCTCAAAGTAGTGGATGGGGGATTGAGGAAAAGAATCACAACAAACTCTAGAAAGTATGCAATCAACTAGAGTTTAAGGAGCCAAAAAGGACTGTCTTTAAGATGCAGGTTTGAATAACTAGGTATTTCTTACCTCTATAACAGTGTGACAAGACTAGGGGACAAAGTAGTATGTCGTCCCCCAAGGCAACAACCAACGTTGGAAAGTCATTTGTAATGCTATTAAAGGCTCAGTAAAAACTTATTAAGGAAAAGATTAGAAAATCAACGTGTTCCTAATATGAGATTTGGTCCTAGTCTGTGAGATGATCACATTTGTGATCAACAGGGTAATAAAAAAGAATGTTGGTATCAGAAAGGATACTATTGGTTGTTTCACCGTGGGGTGCAAGCTATTAAAGAAACAAATTCAATGATACTTGGGGCCATCATGTTCCACCTAAAGTGAAACTTGTTGATTGAAATCGACCAAAAGAGGGTAGTTGAATAAAATAGAAGCTTTATGACAGGGATGTTTACCTTAGTCAACATAATGGCATTGTAAATACCACTATGCTTCGAGACATCAACTTTGGAGGGCTTAAGCCTGTCAACCTAGTTGACCTAATCTTCACTAGCAACAAACTATGTCTAAAAACAATGATTGGATATCAAGTGATTAGCCCAAGAAAATGTGTCATTTTAGAAGAGATGTAGGTTAAAACATTGCAATGGTTGGAGGCATAGCATCATCGAAGGCAATGCCAAGACTAAAATATAATGGAACGAGAGACGAAAGGAGCAAGGGACTAATATAAACATCTAAAGAGTGAATAAGACTTAAAGACCAATTTGGATATCTAAAGACTGAATAAAACTCTTGACTTATGAAGCCATGGAGACCTCTATGTTTTTAAGAGTTATAGCTGAAAAATTAAAAAAAGCTAGGAAAGTGAAAGATTGAAAAGTCCTAGAACAATAAAGGAAAGTGAAAAAGTATAGCAGCTCTCAAAGAGGTTTAAATTATAATATAATTCAAGTTTAAGTCTAATAATGAGTTTTTTAGAATCTTGGAGTGGGCATAAATGAGATAAGCTAAGAGGTGGCATCCTAACAACAGTTTTCCTTGGATAGGGAAGCTGAAGAACCCCACTAGAAATCAATTTCCTAGAAAGTCACATCGTATCTCTGATGAGGATAGATATGATGCGCCTTTTAGGGGGAAATGTTTACACCCTATTTTGCACTCGAATATTGATCATGATACGTGGATAAGGCCACGTAATGTAGGGATCCTTGGGTTTAGAATTTAATGATTTTCTAAGTATTAGGGTTAGCTCGTTGGGATCAGTTTCCATCATGGGTGGACAAGGACAAACAAGGGAAACAAATCCTCGGGTCGATGGTTAGCCAAGCAACGACCAAACCTTGTAAATGTGAAGTACTCGAACAAGTGCGTAGACTTAGATGTCTACTTGACTTATGGATAAGTGGCTAAGGGGCATGATACTTGGGCTTCTGACTCCTCTAGAGTAGGATGTCCGTAAAAAAATATGCTTGAAATTGTGCACAGTTTAGAACCTAGGATGACGAACAGGCTCAAGGCTACAAACACATCCAAGACAACTTTAACATCATTAATCATAGGACACATGACTGTTGAAGATTGATTGTATTATTTGGAAAAAGGGGAAAATACTAAAAGACACTGATTCAAATTGAACATACATCATATATATATATATATATATGTATGTATGTATGAATAGTCAAGAATTTGAATCAGGTGTGTATGAAAGGACACGAGTTTAAATTAAATAGATGCACTGTTTTAATTTAAATTAAATAGTCAAACCTTTTAGTGAAAAGTCATGAATATTCAAAAAATTCACGAACATTTAAGAAAAATCATGAACATTCAAAATTCTATCTATATAAACATATATTGGTTGATATAGAATTAACTGAATTTTTCTCTCAGATTCCTCCTTCCTTTATTCTTTTATTTATTTCAAGTCAAATATCAATAAAAGGTTCTGTAGCAAATCTTTAGAATCGCTGTCTACAAATTTTGGTGACTCTGTTGTATCCTGAAGGTATATTACCTGAACCCAGCATCAAACTCAATTTGAGTAGGGAAAGTTATTACCTTAAAGGCAGTGTTCCAAACATACCTCAAGGTCACAAATCCTGATTCCATACTACTAGCATAACAATTTTAAGGTATTAATTGCAATGGAGTCAGGATCCGACATGGCATCTTTCAAAGTGATGAACTAAGAATTTGTCAAACTGGACAAATTTGATGGAAAAAATTTCACCCTGTTGGCAGGACAAGATGCTATTCCTACTTGCTGCTCTAAAGATCTGTTACCTACTTGATTCGAATTTGGCACCACTTCCGGAACCCAAGCCAAATGATACTGAACAAGTTAAGGCACAATGCAAGAAATGTGAAGAATACGAAGTGGTTTGCAGAAGACACATCCTAAACACTGTCCAATCATCTATATGATTTGTTCACATCAATAAAGTCACCAAGAGAAATTTAGAAGGCACTGGAATTCAAGTACAATACAGAAAAGAAAAATGCGGATAAATTTTTTATTACGAAATCTACTACAAGACATCGGTTTTTTAGCAACGCATAAGGAAAACGACGCTAATGGTCACTATTAGCGGGGCACAAAGGTAGCACCATAAAAAGGTAAAAAAAATCACATGCCTCGTGAAATTAATGGCGGGAATGTATTAGCGATTCATATATACTAATTATCGACTCACAAGTGTGTCGCTAATACTTAATACTTTTAGTGGTGCACACGTGCATCGCTAATAAGCGAACTTAATAAAATGGTGTCGTTTGGATTAGTGGTTAGGTTATTAGCGATGCGCAGTGGTATTATTAGCAATGCACACTGTGCGTCATTAATAACCCCTTCTATTTTCACCACACCTAGCCCCTTCGCGATACCCTCTGTCTAAACCCTCCCTCTCTCTCTCTCTCACTCATCTTGTCACTACTGCTGTTGCTGACGAGGCCCCGTCACGCCGTCATCACCACTGCCGAATCTCGCAGCCACCGTCACCATCGGTTGCCACCGTCCCCCACACTTTTTTGCAATTTTCTTGTCAAGTTAGGGTTTTGTAAATTTCTCCTTTTATAAGTTTTTATTTTTCACCCATTATGTAGTTTACAAGGTCATATATAAATATACATACATATACTTCTATAAAGGTTTGTTCATACTTGTGTTTGTATGTGTGTGTCTTAAATCTATATATATATATGATCATTTAAATGTAAGTTAAAATTGGGACTTCCATAACAGAGGTGTGTTGACTTAGTTTTGAGTGGTAGCAATTAAAATAAAAAAAATGTATCTTATTTGTTTGGTGGTTTTGGTTGTACATCTTTTTTTTTTTTAACTTTTTCTCTTAGAGTTCTATAGAGTATTGTTTATTAGATTGATTTTATAGTACTTGAAAAAATGTTTTTAATTATAAGTGATGTCTAGGTTCATTATTTTGAAGTAAGGAAAATGGTGTATCTTTTGTTGTTTTGTTTTTTGTTAATATTCTATTATTCAAAATTTTAATTTATCACTTTTTCTAATATGGTAAGTAGCAGTTTTTTATTTATTTTATGAATAGAACAAAATAGACGGTGCCATTGAGAAAATGAAAGACAAAATTTTTCCACATTTATTCTACATTTAAGTTTGATTAAAATGATGAAATTCAATTTAATATAAACTTATCAATCATTCAACCAACAAAGAATATGAAATTAGAAAAAGAAAAAGAAAAGAAAGAAAATGATATTCAATTTGTTGAATGATGTTTGAAATTTTTTTATTTAATTAATAAAAACTGAGTTTAAGTTTTGCAAGAGACAAGGTTGTTAAAATTCGGGAGCCTATGTTGGATTATTTTGAGGGTTCATAGGATCGGATCGTAGGGTTAGATTAAGGATCATAAGATCCTACAAAATTCTTTAAAACAATTCCAAGTATATATGTAAAAGTAAAAAGATGTTAAAAATTAATAGTAAATAACTCTAAAATAAGTAAATATTGTAAAGTATTCTTACAACATATTAAAGTGTATGTATTTACAATTTTCTATTCATATTTGCTTATAAAATGTAAGTTTCATAATTCTAAAATAACACAAATTAACATTTTAAAGTAATAAACTAAAAAATTCCTCTAAATAACTAACTAAATGTAGTAATACTTATCAAAATTTAGTATTGAATCATTAAATAACTAGTTGATATTTTGGTCCAACAAGTGAAACAATCCTTCCACGATCCTACCACAATCCTATTATGATCCTTCCATGATCCTATTATGATCCCGTCATAATCCTACTACGATCCTATACCGATCCTATTACTTGAACCATTTTCATATGATCCGGATCTATTTCTCCATGTAAGATTGTGTGATCCTACGATAGGGATCGCGATTTTGATAACTACTACAAGAAATAAGTTTAAGACAAAAGAAAAAAAAAATAGGTTTTAAAATTTACTTAGTAAAATAGGTTTAAGGAGTATAATTGCATTCATGTAACCTTAGCCCCGTTCGAGAGCCATTTTCAGTACTCGTGAATCTTGTCGCTTAATTAAGAACAATTAGGCTTGTGTGTATGAAAACTTATTCTTGAATTGTCCAGAGTAGGACAGTTTGGGAATGCATAAATCTACATTACAAGCAATAGTGAATTCTTGATTCTAGTGGATGAGAATTTCTTCATGGTCTCCTACTGTTCTCTAGGTACATATTTAGACGTGGTAATGTCTATCTTATGTACTTGGAGAACTGTGGGGAGATGCTGTCAAAATTTTTTAGAGCGGAATTGAGCATTTGAGTTGCTAGCTACTGATTGCAATGTAGATTGTGCATTCTTGAATGGGATATAACCATCTTACCCTTTAGAGAGAAGTTAGGATTCATGTTTCATATTTATAATAAGTAACGTATTTGAGTTGTGCTAGGTAGACGAAAATGGATAAAAGTTGGATGGACTTGAAGGGCAGACATTTGGTCGAGTACATGAAAGGGATTAAGGATTTCATTGACTTTGCTCATGCATCTGCAAATAGGAGTAATAGGATAAGATTTTTGTGTAAGAGGTGCAATAATAGGGATTATATGCACATAGATGAGGCTAAAGTGCACCTACTTTAGTATAGGCATGGACAAGATGTATAGGTGTTGGGAATTTTATGGGGAACAATGTGAAGTACTAGTGAAGAGTGGGGATGAAGATGATGATGAGGACGATGATGATAACTTGGGTGAAAATTTCATATTTGGATTACGATAGACTGCAAGAAATGCTGACGGACATGCAAGAGGGTGCGACTTGCCAGTCCGCAGTCCAAGTCTTAGGAGTAATGTTGAAGAATCAGAATTATTTTTGGATCTCTTGTTGAGGGAAGCAAGACAACCATTATATCCAAGGCTTTAAGAAGTATTCAACACTTGATTTTTCATGTCAAGCTCCTTCATATTAAGACCATCAACTGATGGATAACAAGTCTTTCAATATGACCATTGAATTGTCTAAATCAGCACTTCCTGTAGGGGAAACCTATAAAGATCTGAAAAATCAGAGTAAATTTTTTGTTTTGCCAATAGGACACTATTCATGCATTATTTATTAGTAAGACACTGTAAATGCATCATTTAGATATAAGTTATGTTTAAAAATATAATTTGAGTATGCCATAGAAGGAAAATATGCTTAGAATGTTAAAATACATATCCTATGAGAATTTGAACCAAATCGGAGATAGTGTGAAAAACAGGCCCAAAAGGCTAGCTTGGGTGGGTGGGCCTAACTGCGCTTGCCAGCAGGAGAATTTTTTTTTTTTGGGAAACTATTGTTTAAAATAATCTTAAGGACTTTGGTTAAAGCAGAATATTGATTTGAGGCGTTTCGGGACAAGCTGTAGTGTAACGGGGCCTACGGCTTATTAAGGGCAAAAGGGTCTTTTCACCCCTTGACCCCTTTAACATAAATAGACCACTTAAGGGCTAAAAATATCAAAACTTGGCTGAAGAAAGTGCAGAATCTTGAGTTTGGGGAGAGGCCATGAAGAAAACCTAGGTTTTTTTTCAATTTTTTACCTTCCAAAACACATATCTAACCTTGTAATCTCTCAATGCTTCCTTCTAGGAAGTTGTTCCCTACCACAAGAGCTACAATCCTACCAATTGGTTCAGCTTCAAAATGAGCACAACACCCTAGGGTTGAGAAAAACCCTTCTAGGTATGATATTTTGTTAAATAAAGACTAGAGTTAAGTTAATTGGTGTTTTTATAAGTTTGTTGTATAACTTACATGCTTACTTGATGTTAGAAAATCACCTAACATATAGTGGCTTCGAAAACCTAGGATTGGTACTTTGTGTACTTGTGTATCCTTTGAGAATTTGGTAAAATTATGAACGTGTAACATGAATATATGTATAATTAATTGTATTATAGCCTATGTTCATGTAAACAAAGTCTTGTAATTTGAAAGTTATGGTTTGCTTAATGTATGATGCATAATTTATGGCACACCACATGTTTTTGATAAAATGACTCATAGAAATTGCATGGTAAATTAAGGCATATTGGCATATTGTGAATTTTCAGAAACATGGAGTGTGTTGAGCACTTTGGTGCTATGCATTATGACGGTGTAGATCCTTGTGGTAAAAAAATCCAAAATGTGGCCAAAATGAGTGGTACTTGCATGCCAACGGGAGAAGACCGTGAAACGAGACATGTGTTAGGCATAGAGTTGCATGTATGTGTCATGCATATTGCCATTACATGACATTAGTGAATTGGAGGTTTTATAACTCATAAATGTTCACTTTGCACATGCCACAACTTACATTTATTCTTTGTTTAACATTGTGTCATACAAGCCGTTGCGCTTACCCTACATGAGATTACATTTCTTAGATGAGACTCCCGGCACATGAGACTTGATGAAGCCTTGGAGCATGGAGGAGAAAATGGACTCGGAAATGTATTTGACCTAAGGGCTATATTTTGTATGTAGAGGCATAAGCCCCATGAAGTTTATTTCATGTTTAAATTTTAGACTTTATATAAGTTATATATTTGATCTTATGTTAGATTGTATGGAATTGTGTATTGAATAAGAATAAGGAGCATGGAGCTCCAAATAGCTACTTTGTTTTTAAAATATGATTGTGGATATTGAAAATATAGAATTGCGAAAAATAAATGTTCTATTTGGTATTGTTGTTAGTGTTGAGGAGGATGAAGAGGAAGAATGGGATGAGGAAAAAGGTCAATAAACAAAGAAGACTATGGTAAAATTTTTCAAGAATAGCAACTTGGTTGAGTGGAGTGGGAGAGCATGTCTAGATTTTCTAAGTAAGAAATCAAATGAATTAAGAGGAAAAAGAAAGGTAAAGAAATGAAAATAGAAGCATAGAAACTTGGGGCAAATTAGTCAAAAATCACTTAAGATCGAAAAATATGAGAAAAAGGGTAAAATGGTCATTTTACTGTTATAGGGTCCCACACCAAGTTTGGTGATGAAATAAATTGAAATGGGTACAAAAAATGTCAAAATCAAGATTTTAGGTCAAGGTTGGAAATTATGGTACTGTAGCAAAATGGCTACTAGAATTACTGTAGCATGAAGGGTAGGAGGCCAGCAGGTAGCCCAGCCGCTCGCCCTCCGCACGCTGGCCGCCCAAGCCCTACTGTCACATGCCCGCTTGCCGCTTGCACATGCTTGGCAGCCCTTCCTGGTGCACCTATGTAACCCTACACCTACCTGCACGTGCCTGCAGCTTGGCCAGCTGCCATGCCATGCCCAACTGCCTTGCCACTTACTGCCATGTTTTACCCTACCCTTAACAGCCCTATTTTGGCCTCATGCAAGGCCATGTTAGCAGTTGTCTTTAACTCCATTTTGAAGGCTACATGGGCATGCCATGACATGCCTTCCAAGGCCATTCACTCCCATGTTAGACACCACCTTTTGGAGCCCCTTTTGGCCATTACACCAAGCCATGTTGGACACCTTGTTGGAACACATTTTAGTCATTATTCAAGGTCATGTTTGGCTACCTCCTTAGACCACTATAGGTAGGCTTTTTGTCCTATCCTTGGTCAATGCCTTAGGGCATTTTTAGCCTACTTTAGTCATCAATTTGAGCCACCTTGGGCAAACCTTTTTGGCTAATTTTTACCCATGTCTTAGGCTATTTTTGGTCAACCTTCTAAGTTATTTTTAAACAATATTTGGGGCCATTTTGGGCCATTGTTTCAAGGCGCATTAGAGACATTTTTAGGGCTATCTTGAAGGTCATGCTTAGACATGACTTAGACTATTTTTGACCATTGGTTGGGGAGGTATTTAACTAGTATTTGAAACTCATCTTGGGTGAGACTAGTTAACATTTTTCATTCTTAATTTTGAAAAACATGAAAAAAATTAGTATGTAATCAATTAAATTCATTCAATTGTATTTTATTAATTCTTTTTAGGTCATTTTCAATCATTCCCCAGGTTTTAGAAATTTGAGGCATGACAAAACCCTTCCGAAGTCACTTTATGAGGTGAAAAGACAGTTGAGGGACTTGGGCCATGGAAATATCCCTATTCATGTTTGGAAGAGTGATTGCACGTTATTTTGGAGGAAGGCTAAAGGGTGTTTTGAGTGTACAGTGTGCCATGAACCCAGGTACAAGATGAATGAAGGAATGAGTAAGAAAATTTGCAAAGGTGCTGAAATATTTTCTATTAAAACTAAGGTTAAAAAATTTATATATGTCTCGAAAGACGGTTGAAGAAATGCAATGGCATAACGAAAAGCGTGTTGGTGAGGACAATGTATAGAGGCATCCGACAGACTCTCAAGCTCGGAGTGAATTTGATAGAAATTACGATTAGTTCACCAATGAGCCGTTTAATGTACAACTTGGCCTGGTTAGTGACAAATTCAATCATTCAGTGACATGAGTAATGTATACAGTATGTGGGTAGTGTTGCATGTGCCCTATCACTTACCACCATGGAGATTTATGAAAGAACCATTTATGTAAAGACCTGAAATTTTTTTTTTTGGAATAAATATTTTTTTTAAAAAAAAATGAATGTGTGTATGTATGAAATGTGTACAAATGGTGTATGGTATACATATGTATGTATATGTGTATGATATTATATGTTATATATATGTACATGTATTTAAGTATATATATATATATATGCCTATACACAAGAGGGGTGCACATCAGGCAGTGTGTGTGTACTGTTGTGTGTGGGTGGGTGTATAACAGTGCATTGGCGTGGGTATATGTGTAATATAATATATATATATATATATATACATACATATAAAACACAAAGGGTCAACCCACACATTAAATGCAAAGCTGCATTCTGCATGGAAGAAGAAAGAAAATAGAAAGGGGAGTTAGAAAATGGGAGAACCGAGAGAGAGAAAAGGAGATTAGACTTGGGGCAGGTGGGTGATGTATGTATATACATAGGTATCCATTGGGTTAGAGAGAAAAGAAATCAGTAAGGAAAATAAATAAAGACTGAGAGCATTAGAGGGATATTCAAAAGTGAAAAAGCAAATAAGAAGAAATGAGAGAAGCATTGTTAAAGAGGCAAACACAAAACAACCAATTTTCTCTCTCTACAAATGTGTGGATATATGTAAACTATTTTTGAGTTTCTTAGACATGCATGAGTTTACTTTGGTGTCTCAAACGATCAGAAATAAGCTAGGGGGTCAAAAGATGGGTTGACATGCCCAAACCAAGAAGAACAACCATTGAAGGACCTCCATGAGGACAGGTCTGAACCGACCAAAGCCAAACCAAGTTTGGTTTGTAAGGACCACAAATAGACCCCCACAGTGCATTAAAAACACTAAGCTTTGACCTTGAGAACCAAGAGAAACCCTAGAAATTTGAGTTGCAGACACGGTTTTAGAAACCCAAACTCCCAAACCTTGTGAAAAACCAAAATAAGAGAATGAGGACTTGAACCCCATGATAAATGGACCACAACAAAACAAATCTTAAGAGTTTGGGGCCAAAAATGGCCATGAATGGCCAAGTTACAGGTTCGGCTATCAAGCCTTAAACCGAGCACTTGAGCTAGACCTAGGGTTCCAAATGAATGCCAAAGTGTTGCGAAGGCCTACAGGAACTGATGACACTCAAAAACAGAGAGATTTGATCTCTCAAAACCCACGAAATTAAAAAGTTTAGATTTGTAGGATTAGGGCAACAGTGGCTCGGGCATGGGGGAGAAGACGACTCCGCTTATAGTCAACTCGTAGGTTGGCTCTGTCGAGTCCTAACCGAGTGAAACTGGGGCTGTGTCGACTCAGGATGCATGTCACGTGGTGGGGTTGGCCACCGCATTAATAGAACAGTGTCGTTTAGGGGCATAGAGTTTAAGTTTTAAAATTGGAATTGGGGCTGTTTGGTTTCGAGGTTAATAAATAGGATAGGAATTAAATTGAGGACGGGGGAATAACCTACACGTGGATAAATGGCTTAGCCACTGTTTGGTTCAAAAAAAAATGAAAAAGGGTGGGGGAACTACGGCTGGCGAGACTCGAACCTAGGGTCGCGCGTGTAACCAATTGGGACAAGAAAATCCCGTACCCTTTTTGGTACAGAATATATATATATAACTGAGTTGGATTCCAAATTCCTGAATGATAATAGATAATCTGTTCGGGGGAATCTGGGCCTGTACGTTGGCTAAGAATGCCGCCATAACCAATATCGGAGGCATCAGTCTGAACAATTTTGAATGTAGAAGGAGAAGGAATACCAAGACAAGGGAGAGTCTTGACATATTGCTTAACAGACTGAACAATGGCTGTATGAGCAGTGGTCCAAGGAAAAGGATTACTGCGAAGACGATCAAAGAGTAATTTACATTGAGATCGAAGATTGGGATAGAAATCGGATATGTAATTGAGAGATCCTAGAAAACGCTATAACGGAGTTTTTCTCTGAGATCTAGTTAGGGAATTTATCGACAAACTGGATAGATTGTTGGATGGGCTTGATCTGACCATAGGAAATATCAAAGCCTAAGAATCTAACTGATGTCTATAATAATTTAAGTTTGCTGGATGAAAGAACAAGACCATTGTGTTTGATTACATTAAGAAACGAACATAAGTGTTTCCAATGCTGATCAATTGAATCAGAGAAGACGAGAACATCGTCAATGTATACAATGATATGATTGGATAATGGATTGAATATGTCATTCATGACGTTCTGGAATTCACTGGGTGCATTCTTTAGACCGAAAGGCATTACATTCCATTCGTAATGACCAAAGGGGGTAGTGAATGCAGTTTTGTATCTATCTGAATCATGAATCTGGATCTGCCAAAATCCTGATTTCATGTCGAATTTACTGAAAATGGTAGCTATATGAAGCCGATTAATCAAGTCTCTTTTGTTAGGGATTGGATACCTAATCCATTTGAGAACTTTATTTAATGGCTTATAGTTGATAACTAAACGAGGGGCACCACGTTCTATCTCAGCATTTTTGTTGACATAAAAAGCTGAACAAGACCATGGAGACTTGGATGGACGAATGATTTGCTTTTGAAGCAACTGGTTGATTTCGGTTTGGCATAATTCCATTAAAGCTTGACTCATCTAGATTGGTCTAGCTTTAGTAGGAATGTTTTTCTCAGTGAAATCTTTGACGTAAGGAAGACGGACAACATGTTGTTTCCTATGCCAAAAAGCTATGGGGAGATCTGAGCAAACTTCCTGTTTGAGAAGAGATTCAAACTGGCTAATTTGCAACTAAATGGAGGGGCTAAGAAGTTGTTGTTCTATTTTCTTATACTGGATTTCTGCTAAGAGGAAATCAGCATGGGATTTTTTCTTAAAGATAAAATTGATTGATCGTCGGATAGAAAGATCCTAAGAGAGTGGATTTCTCTAGACTGAAGATTTCTTACAAACTTAAACTAGACGGTGTGATTGAATGGTTTAGTAGTAATACCTTCACTGTCTGTGGTAAAAGGGTAGAGAAGACACATGAAAGGATTACCAAGGATGACTTCGTCTATCATATTTTTGACAAGAACAAAGGAAGTTTTAAAACAAACTTTATCTTGACACACATGGGCATCAGATAATTTGTACTATATGTTCATGCGAGAGCCATTGGCGGATTTAAGGCTTTCATGTGTTTTTTCAAAGTATTTGGTCGGAATGAGACCTTCTTGGATGCAGTTTAGATCTGCGCTTGAATCAACTAGAGCAACTGTCTCAAGCTCAAATTCATCGCAAATAATGATCTTAACTGGACATTGCCATTTTTGGAAATCAATCCTAGTGATTGTTTCTAAGAAATTGCTTGCGATCTTCGTATGGAGATTCCTGAGGTTTACTGGATGAAGCGAGATCGGGTAGATCTGCAAAGATGTTTGTGTCATCTGGATGAGGAGAAAAAAGATGAGCTTCCACTTTCTGATCTAAAGAATCATGCTGAATTTGTAAAGATTGGATGAGCTGATTTAACCTAGAAATTTCTTTCTTGGTCTGGTTAACTTCTGATTGTAAATCCTGAATGGTTATAGGTTTAGATGGGGTAAACCTGTCAAAGATTTTATCAATCTGGATGGGAGGTTTAGAAGGAATAATTGGAGGAGAAGGATTGGATGTCTCAGTTTCTATGGTTTGTTGCCACTGGTTTAGATACTGAGATTTAGTGACTTGATTTTTAACATTGTTGATGATATCTAAAAGAAGTTTTTGTTTTTTACTAAGGACGTTAACTATTTTGCAACAACTGCATTTACAGTTATCTGAACATCCTATCTTAATAGGAGGAGAGTCTGAATGAGAAGGAGATGAATAGTTAGAGGAATGTTCTAACTGATCTATTTCATTTTCATCGTTGTCTGAACTGTATCCTAATGAAGAACTACTGGATGGCTCACTATCAGTGTTCCTAAGTTCTAAGATTTTAAAAAATTCTTGTTTTTGATCCTGGGTAACTTGAAGAGCATTGATGAGTGATTTGACTTTACAGTCTTTCTGGTAATGACCGAATTTTTCGCATTTAAAGCAAGCATCAGAAGAAGTTGCTTTACAGGTGGTTTTACTAGTGGATTCCCGTTTCCTACGGTTGGTCTTGTAGTACTTACGAGTTTGTTTGTGACTAGATTCACCTTGGTGGTCAGATTTCCTATGTTTGTGACAGTGGCGGTGATCATAGTGATGACTGCTAGATTTTCTATGATGTCTAGGATGGCTATCCTGGCATTGACTGGATGATCTTCGTTTAGAAGGGGCGATGGATGGTAAGCCGTATTGGACACAGAAATTGCCTAAATCGTATTTGGCACGTTTCTTGTCTCTGGATTCTTGGTTTCTAATTTTCATATCTATGCACATCCGCATACCTTCTTTGCGAACAATACATATGATATCACCGTATGTTAGACTAGGATAGTCTATGGTTCCTGTATCTTTACTGAGATGTTCCCTAATCTTATGGGCAAAAAGACTGGGAAGGCCATTAATGAATTTTTCTTTCCAGAATGGTGAGTCACTGTCATTTTTGAGCATGACTTTGTTACAGAAAACTTCTGCATACCATTCAAAATCACTGAGGGTTGGACATCAAAGGTTGAATAGTTGATCATGGATCCTAGCGGTTACATGACTAGGAGTTCCTATGAAATGTTTGGTAATTGTATAGATAAGTGTATTAACACCATCAGGTTCTGCTCGACCTATGGTTTCGTCAAAGACTAGGGTACCATCTGGGTCACATTTAACTGCATGGATAATGGAATCTCTAGTTTCCTAGGTAAGGTGGTTTTCCCACCAGGTGAGAAGTATACCTGTGAAACCGAGAGTAGATACTGGATGACATCATTTTGAGAGGTTCCATTTCTCTCGATGTAGAAATTAGCGGTCATGGCCATATGTCTGAGTTTGTTAATGATTTCCTGTTCTGAATGACCATCTATGTTCCATTCATAGAGGCGATCGGATGAGACTGAAAATTGATTATGATTCTCCATGTGGAGATCTGGAGGGATTGGACGACTGTATCTACTGTTGGTGATGTTGGTTGAAGGATTGAATTGTGGATGATGTAATTTGTTAACTGAAAGACCTAAGAGTTGGTCTTCTAACTATATAATGGATATGGGGTTAGGAATTGTACATGGTCTATCATCATCAGTTGATGAGTCTGAGGAGGTAGAGGGAGTAGCCTTTTCTACTGCTGTGACAGTATGAGAAGAAGAAACAGGTTCTCCTTTGATTGGATCTGGATTCTTAAGTTCCTGAAGCATTTTCTTAATCTGATCTAAGGCATTAGTGTCCTTAGGATAGGATTTCTTAACTTCTGGTAACTTAACTAATGGTTTTTCTAAAGAAGAGTTGGAAGAAGAAGATTCAGAAGGAGTAGCTGGATGTTTGTCTACTATGTTCTCAATTTTGTCTAACTGTTTACCTATTGTGATGAGGCACTGATTTGTATAGTTATTTTGTTCGATGATCTGCCTAAATGTGTCATCATCTTTGGGAGAAGTCTTAAATGGAGAAGCAACTATATGGGATCCTCAGTTTTCAATGAGGATGGCTGCTGCAGGGGGGTGAGAAGAAGAAGAATTAGTAGTACGATCTGTCTGAAGCCACCGGGTTTTGGTGATGGGTAGACATTTTTCTGGATGATTGTAGAAATTCTCAAAATAATCAAATAAATGAATATGACGTCGTTGTTGACGCATGTATTCTTCCCATGATTCCAGAATTTCTAACTTCTGTTCCTTTGTATGAGTTGCACGATTATGAGCACGTTTGGCATTATTATGAGGGGATGTGAACTCTATACGTAAGGATTTCATGTCTATTTCAAACTCTTTACTAAGTGTATTGAGTTCATGATGGGTAGTTTCAAAGTCAGATAGACTGGGAGAGGTAATTGATTCCTCATCATCTATGACTTGAGACTGAGATGTATTACAAGGAGTTGCAACTTGATCATTCAACTTTAGACCTTGGAAATCTAAGTTTAAATCACGATGTTGCCTGGGAATGAGTTTTTCAGATCTGGGGGTGGAGAGTTCAGATCTAGGTGGTTGAATACTAGGTGGAATAATGGATGTAGAAGGTCGAAACCTTTGGTTGTCAAAACTAATCCTAACAGATCCATCGTGGAATTGTTGGATAAGATCGACGTTCGATTCTCTTTTTTGGGGAAGAGGATGGTTTTCATTTTCAATGGTCTAGGATGTAGGAAGAGTAACTTCTAACCATTGGATCTGATTTGGGACCTCAACATTGGATCCTTCAACATATGACTGAATGAGCATAGTTTTGTCTTTAGGACTACGTTTGAGAGCAAGTGCGTTCAAATTGGTTTTGAAACATTTGTAGTAGATCCTATAAACTAAAGCTAACTGTTTGGTTCCTTCTAGTATACTAAGGCCAAAGGTTTGGATGTGAAGAGAAAGAGATTTCAAGAGATGAGGGTCCTAAAGATTGATTGTAAAATCTAGATAACAATCAAAATGGATGGGACCGTGGTTCATGGGAGATTCTAAGAGACCTAAAAGGCTGTCATGCCAACGAATGTGTCTGGCATCTCTAAGGGCTATTAGAACGGATGCATTGAGTCCTTTATGGATGAGAGGATTGATACCAACTTGTACCAAACCTATATGGATGAAATTGTATCCTTTCTTAATATGATCTCGGATAATGGATGGACTGAATAGTTGATGTATGATTTGGTCTTTGGTAAGAGCGTAGGCATGTTCTATGGTCTTAACATGTAGGGTACTAGAGAAAGCTTTGTTTTTAATCCAAGAGGATGAATGGTAGATCTGGTTAACTGGGACCTTAGGGATGCTCCAATTCCTAAGGGGTTCATCTTCAAGATCTACTTGAAAATCTTCATTGTTGACTGTATCGGCGAGGTCTGGGAGAGAAGAGGCAAAAGAAGAGGAAGAAGAAGATGATTTGGATCTGAATAACTTTTGCATGACTGCTGTAATTGGTTGGACTAGACAAAGTTTTACTAAGTCTTAACTTTAGATAACTGTATGGTTCATGATTGTCTTTCCTAGCAAGTATGGGACGGTACCTTTGCTCTGGTGAGTTTGTCCTGACATACCCCTAACTGACATACCTTGACCAAGCCATTAACAACTTTATAACCTATTGCCCTAAACGCTCTCTGAGCTCAGCGGGACTTACGACAGTTTCTCGGCCTGTGGACTTCTTGGGAGGTACAGGTCTAGGTGCAGGGACTGGACAGACACAAAGGTAGGCAAGCCATACCTGAACTAGGTAGGGGGAAGATGAACGTATACAGATAAACAAAGAAACAAGTGTAAAACTGTATCATTCTAGATGTAAAGGTATTTTCTGAATGCTTCAATATAGTCATAATATGAGTATTGGACAGAAGAGTTGGGGGTCGTTCTGAGGTCAGAAGGATGAGAACCCCAAGACTTCTCGGAGATGAAGTTGACTATAATGAACTTTTGATACAGTATGATGTTTGGATCTTATTTACTCTGGATGTCTTCAAATCGTACAGAGCCGGAATGAATAAGAATGGCTTTGTACCATTTGACGGATTTTGAAGGATGACGAGGAATAAAATGCCAACCTGGAGAGAAGTAGGATGTAACAAGAGTCCATAGATCCTGGATATGACTCTTGTGAGGTTCAATATGGAATATATTGACTGAATAGGGTTTCTTGATGTTGTCCAATCCCTCCAGATCTCCACATGGAGAATCATAATCAATTTTCAGTCTCATCCGATCGCCTCTATGAATGGAACATAGATGATCATTCAGAACAGGAAATCATTAACAAACTCAAACATATGGCCATGACCGCCAATTTCTACATCGAGAGAAATGGAACCTCTCATATATAAATATATATATATATATATATAAATATTACATTTTAGCTTAATTTAATTAATTAAATTAATTATCGCGAAATAGCCCGGGAGTCCAAATGGGATAAGTCATTAGTGTATCTTGACTATCTCGACCCTTCTGAATCCAACGATGAGGTCCGTGACACAAAACGAGGTCCCAAAAAATAAAAAAATCCGTAGGAACATTAAAAATTACCAAAATGCCCCTGAGTTAAAAAGTAGTTGAACGAACTCCGATTAAAGTAAACCAATAGTCAATTTTTATTATTTCGAGCATTCCAGACTCAATCATGGAGTCCGATTTATGAAAAGAGGTCTCAGGAAGTAAGAACCCATAAAAGTGTAAAATGATCATTTTACCCTTTTTAGCCCGAATATCCGAATTGAATTTCGCAAAAGCCTAAACCAACTTTCTTCGACGTTCCGGACTCAATGGTAGAGTCTATTTTAGTAAAATAGAAACTCATAAAATAAATACATAAAATTTGATGAATAGCATAATTCAAGTAGCAATAAACTGAATTACATTTCATAATTTTAGGGACACTGAAAGGCAAGGAGAAGGTGGTCTGACCTTCTACATTCTCGCTGTTAGTTCAGTTGCATTGCGAGCATGACTTCTTAGGGTTGAGACAAACCCATCAGGTATGATATTTTGCTATGTAAGAAATAGGATTAAGTTTAGGAGTGATTGCCATGTTGACTTGATGATTCACATATTTGTTGGATTGTTTATATGCTTATGTGTTTCTTGTTATCTTTCTGAAAGTTTGGTTAAGTGATAGATGTGGATCATGACTATATGTATATTTCATGTGTTGACACAATTTTTGATTTAATGTCATTGTTGCTTTAAGTAGATTATGCATTACTTAAAGCATGCTTCATGTGTTGATAAATTGTTTCGTTGAGATTGCATTATTGCATGGTGGAATCAAGGCATATTGGCATAGTGTGATTCCTTGAAAGCATGGTGTGGGTTAAACACGTGGTGCTATGCATTATGAAGGTGTAGATCCTGTAGTGAAAAACTCAAAATTGGCCATTGGTACTCATGCCAGCGGGGACGAACTATAAAGTAAGACATACAGGTGGTACTTATGCCAGCAGAGAAGGACCGTAAAGTGAGACATGGGTGTGGCATAGAGTTTGCATGGGTGCATCACACATATTGTTCATGTACTGCATTGATGATATTCGATGACATGTAGAGATAAATGTACACTTGCACATGCCACACCTTAATTTTGTTTTTTGCATTAGCATTATATTATACCAGCAGTTGAGCTGAGCCATTCGTGAGATAACATATTACAGATGACGCCCATGTTACTTGAGATTTGAGGAAGTTTAGACGAAAGAAAGGGAAGGGAACCTATAAGTGCATTTGACCCCTAGGGGCATATTTTGAGATGTAAGGGCATAAGCCCACAGTGATGTAACACCCCGACCCTGATTAAGTAATGATTAGTTACTAATCATTTATCTGAACCAAACATAAAGAATAATTAAGAAGCTAACCTAATTAGGAGTTGACCAGAAGAAACGGCGTCGAAAAATAAGTTACAGAATAAAAGTTAAGTAGGAAATAGTGAAACTGCATTAATGCGCAGCCAAACAGGGCCTAAGCCCGAAATATGGAAAAAAGGACCAAAAAATGTGGCCAAGAGGATTTGATCCCTTGACCAAACTGGGCAGAATCTGTTTTACCAAAAAAATTACCATCTAGGCTAGGAGCACTTTTGTGTATACATGTGGAAAGATATATATTTAAATAGCACTCTGATTTGGCCATTCCCCAAAGTGACCAATACCCACACATGCAACACCTCAGCATTGCATCATGGCTAGAGCTATCATACCTATAGACTCATGATGGAACCCTTCTCCCAACCAAAATGCATGCAAGATAATCATGCATCTAGGGAGATGAAAGGGCAAGAGAGATGTGAGATTGTATATTTCCATATATGCATTCTCCATGCATATGTGCAGATCTGAAATTAGAGAGTGTTGATATACTGCTTTATAGAGAGAGAAAGTGCTGAGAGAGAGAGAGGAATTCTAGAGAGAGAGTAGACAAGTTGTGCATACAAGTGTATACTTTGGAGCCATTCAAGGAGATTGAGGGGCCAAGGAACTGCACGTGAAGGGCCAAATCCAACCCTTGAAGCTTCTGTTGAGCACAAACCAGTGAGGGAACCATTGTACGGGTGAGTCATTCAAAACCTTTCTAGAAATTTTCTTCTTGAATTTTAGCTACTGTTTTATAGCTTTAGGATCTGTCATTGCATGTGTAACAATTTAACTTGAAAAACTGGGTTGCTTGTGATTGAAATGGACCTACGAAACTGCCCAGAACACAAAACTGTGAAAATCGCCATTAATGAACCTTGAGGTTGCAAGTCTGATCCGACCTCAACCAACCGAGCTTTTGAGGGTTGAAACATGAAATAGGACATCTTAGGATCTTGGAAAACCCCAACTGCGACCTAGAAACCTAGGTTTAAACCCCCAAAAATGGCATTATTCTTTTCAGCCCAAATATGGATTCTTTGATTTTGACCCTTAAACCGATTTTTATGGATGGGGGATGAAACTAAATGTCATAGGGATCATGTAGCAATAAACCGCGTTGAAAACAGTTGAGGAATGAGCATGTATTGTTGACTTGCAGGTTCGGTTATCCTCCATTGAACCGAGCCATTAAGCTTGAGTCGAGGCTCAAATTGGATGCCAAAACGTTGGTTTGACATCCAGAGAAATAATGGGGTAGATGGCAGTTGAAAACCGTACCAAAAACTCTACGAAATAGAAGAAATAAAACCCAGAAATTTAGGGCTACAGTAGGGTGAAACGGTGGAGAAGACGATGTACAGTTCGGATCACGGGTCGGACCTCGGGTCGGGTCCTGACCCGATGTTTAAATAAAGGGTTCGGGTTACCCGGAACTACGTCATTTAACTAAGTGATATTTAAAATTCAAATTTAGGGCTGACGTCATCATGACGTCAACACTACGTGTCAAATCGGCTGGTCCAATTAACATTGGACCGATTCAGTTGAAACAGAACTGAACCGGTTGGTCCAGACCGACAGTTTGTATAATCACCCTTTGACCCCAGAACTTTTATGAAATTCCACTGTGGCCCACTTTAAAATAAATTAATATTAAATTAATAATATTTAAATAATAAAAATTATGAAATTGCCCCTAGTCCTCAAACAAGTCAAACGGAGTCCGAATAAAGTAGACGAATGATGGATTTTGACTATTTTGGACGTTCCGGACTCAATGGTGTGGTCCGTTTTACAAGACGAGACTCCAAAAAATTACGATACGTTAAAGTACAAATTACCAAATTGCCCCAAATGTAGCCGATGTCCAAATAAGACAAGTTATTAGTCTATTCTTATTTTCTTGGGCCTTCTGAGATCAACGGTGAGGTCCGATTCACGAGACAGAACTCTGAAAAATATGACGCACGAAATGACCAAACTACCCCTAAGGTACCCGAAGCCCAAACGAAACTAAAAGATAGTCTATTTTGACTATGTCAGACATTCCAAACCCAACGGTGAAGTCCATAACACCAAAATAGGTACCGAAAATTTAGTCACGTGAAAAAAATAAAACTCATCAAGTCACCACGAGTTGACTAGTAAGACCAATCCTAGGAAGTTAGGATACGTCAGGCCTAAAATTAAATGAAAGAGCATGAATAGGTAACGATTTAAGGTAAATGTGAAGTTAACGAGTTCTTTATAATTTTCTTAGGAAATACAAAGGAAAGGGAAAAGCCCACCAGTAGTGCAAACCCGGGGAATCAAGGTGAGTAACCTCACATTTGAAGTGGAGATTTAATTCCACGGATTTGAATGATGTTTTAAATATCAAATTTTGTCTTTACACAATTCCGTTTTAAATATTCTGTTATGACATGCTTCCTGAATAATTTACTACTGGTCTTTGAGATATACTTCAGCATGCTTAAAATTTCGATTTCAAATGTTATTATATATCCTGAATTTACATGTTTCACGTATTTCAATACCCTATCATGAGATTATGAACTGTATGTTTTGAATGCTTTTAAATGCAACCACACGAAGGAATTATGGGTTAAATGCTTTTAAATGCAAGATAAATTGTGCATAAGCACCACGAATTTCTATCGGGTTTCTTAGGAACCCAACTACGATACGAATAAATGCCAGGTAGCAGGATCTAATCCCCCAGGCATATGAGATATCTCCACGAAAAGTAAAATGGGAATCTGGTTCGAAACGGATTCTGTTAATGAAAGTGATAAGGTGTGTGTTGAAAATGGAAGCAGGCTTTTTCCTCATTTTCACCGTGCATATTTACATGATTTGAAATTCATATACTTTATTTCGAAAGTACAAGTTAGCTTGAATACTTTAATGTTTCAAAGCCATTGTTTAAAGAATGCATGTACTCTATGTTCCAAGTATACGAGAAATTGGTAGTGAGTATTTTACAAAATTCTCACGTGCGAAACCACTACCAATTGAAACCCATGACAGATGTTAGAATTACTCACTGGGCTTCTCGAAGCTCACCCCATTCCCTAACATTTTTCAGGTGATGACGATGGGTGGACCCTTGCCCAATTTGGGGAGAAATGATAGGCAGCTCCATTGGGATTTTAGAGATATTTTTGGGAAGTATTAGGGCCTATGGTTGGTCGAATTTTGATGTCGTACTTTTGGACAATTATCTATTTAAGCCCAAGAGGCAACCAAATATGTACTTAAGCCTTTGAGGTATTCGAATATGTATCATGTATAAGACTTTAAGTTTTAGTATGCTCTAATGTGATTATTCATGTGTACCGCTATGAAGAGCGACAGTACCGGACAGCTGTGCGAAAGTTTTTTAAACAGATTTTTAAAAAGAAAAAAAAAAGAAAAAGAAAAGGGTTTTCACGCTTCCGCAAATCAAGGCCGCACCGCTATCCGATACCATCGCCTATGTTTGCCTTGCCCTCAAGCTCCCGGGCCTGAAGGCAGCGGTCGCGATCCGAGATCCGCACAGGGTGGGTTTCGGGTCGTGACAAATGACATGAATAATTTATTTTCTTGATTGTACTTTACATTTTATGTGTTGATAAAAACAGATGTCTACCTAGTTAAATCCTTTAAATTGTCATTTATTTACCTTTCTTGTTTTATATCGCTCACCCTCGGGTTTGTGGAAATTCGGGGCGTGACAATTTATCTTCATGTCGTTGCTTATTCTTGGGCTAAAGTCTCTTGGAAATGAAATTGAAGTTTATTTACAGCCGTTAGTAGATGAGTTGAAGGAATTGTAGGAGGTTAGAGTGGAGGTGTACGATGTATCTACAAAAGAGACATTCTGATTACATGCGGCATTGTTTTGGACCATAAACGAATTTTTTGCGTACTCTTAACTTGTTTGGGTGGAGCCCGAAGGGGTATTTGGCATGCCCGATATGCAACAATGATGCATTGTTGCTACATTTTTCTAATGGAAAAAAGATATGCTAAATGTGCCATCGTTGTTTTCTACCGTAGTCACATGTATGGTGAACCTGCTAGAAGCATCTGTTTGATGGAAAACTTGAGTGCAGGTCGGCATCTCGTGAGTTAAGGAGCTTTTGTTTGTGCAATTGGCCGATATCCAACCAATGAGGTTTGGGAAGATACCAAACACTAAGAAGAGGAAACGTACAATCATGGAGTATAATAGGACGAAGAAAAGCATTTTTTTTTTATTTTCCATATTGGGAGACGTTAAAGTTGAGCACAATTTGGATGTTATGCACACTAAGAAAAATATATATATGATAATATGTTTAGAACCTTTATGAACAATGAAGGGAAGACGAAGAATACTGTTAAAGCACGGATAGACTTACAAGAGTTGGGTATAAGGAAGGAGTTGTATATAGTATATAGTGGAGATAAATTTGTCGTGCCTTCTACAAGCTATACGTTATCACCGAACGAGCGAATGAGAATTTGTGAGTGGTTTAAATCAGTGAAGTTCCCAAATGGATATGCATCAAATATATCTCAGTGTGTGAATGTTAAAAATGAGAAAATATCTCGTTTAAAGAGCCATGATTGTCATGTACTTTTACAATGACTTTTTCCAGTTGTAATGTGTGGATATCTCCCCGAAGGCTTATCAATGACATTGATTGAGTTGGGATGCTTCTTTAGAGAATTAAGTACCAAGACGTTGAAATTAGAAGTACTAGAGAAACTTGAAAGGGACGTTACTGTAATTCTCTGCAAGTTAGAAATGATCTTTCCTCCAGCTTTCTTTGATTTCATGGTTCACTTAGCTATGCAATTATCGCATGAGGCTAAAATTGGTGGACTGGTCCAATATCGATGGATGTATCCAATTGAAAGGTACATAACTTAATATTTAATATGTCATATATGTCTACAGATTTAATTATTTGTTGAATTATTATTTCCATAGATTCTTGTACACATTAAAGTAATACGTGTGTAGCAAAGCACGACTGAAAGGATCAATTGTTAAGGCATACGTAGATACTGAGTGTCTTATGTTCTGTGCCATGCATCTTAAAGATATTGAGACAAGGTTTAATCATGAAAAACAGAATTCTGATAGATGTCCACTTCAACCACGATCTGGCCTAATGGTGTTAAATCAGAATAAATGAACATTAGGTGTTTCGTAGTATAAATGGTGTCCTTCTGAAGACTTAGCAATAACACATTATACCAGACTCAAAAATTGTGATAAGACATTACCATATTTTACGTAAGTTTACTGTGTACCTTCACAATGCTACCTTACTAGTAGAATCTAAGTTACAAAAAAATATATCTTATTTTTTGTAGTGAGCATACGATTGACCTTCAGACAGAAAATCTTGCAAATGTAGAGCAAATACAACAGAAATTATTTCCTAACTGGTTCAAAGATTGTGTAAGTATAACATACCTCATTTTGATGTTAATTACTTAATTGGCATGTATTTATTTATTTTTTATGTTAAATCCTAATAAATAAATCTCTTGCGTAACCAAGGATTGATTACTCCCAAAGAATAACGTAGTAGTTGTAGTGCAGCTTTGGGGTGTCGATTCTACAGGGAGATAGATTAAAAGAATAACAGAAATAATAAAGAAACTAAAGAAAATATTAAATGATTAAAGAGAAAATAAAAAGTAATTTTAAATGCAAATTAAAATTAAACAAAGTGATTAACGGTAAAAAAGTATTCAGATTAACGAATAGTAGAGCATCAGGAATCCTTTGCACATATCCAGTATTTTAATTATTCTTAATTCACTGATAACTCAATTGAGAATTTAATTCTAAAAATCCCAATCGGAATATATAGAATTATAAACCAAAATTAAACCAAATTCAACCTTTTGAAAATCATTCATCACTTTTAAATCACGCAAATTGTTATCCACAGTGAGAGAACCCAACGACGACAATATACCCAGGGGGCAATATTGCAGCAAAGAATTAAATCAATATAGATAATCAATTGATCCAAACATAATCAAAGAACTAATCCATTTAATAGAAAAAGCATGACTGAATCTATAAACAGAATAAACTCTATGATTATTCAGAGAAGAAAACACCAACAATAAATTGAGAATGATAAAACAAAGAATTTTAATAAATGAAAATCAAGTACATGAATCAAAAATAAATTAAAAATACTATCTAGTGTGCAAGTTCATCCCTAACCCTACTTGAGAATTTAGTTATCGATACATATGATGGACAACATAAATCTCAAGGAAAATAAACACATGAAGTAGCTTGCGGCTTTTTTTTTTTTCTCTTTTCTCTTTTCCTCTGCCAGGACCCTCTCTCCTTTCTTCAGCGCTGCACCTTTTGTTTTTAAACCCCCTAGCACCTCACGTCACTTCCCTTGTGCCGCACGCCTAAACCCATTCTTTTTTCTTTTTTTTTTTTTTTCTTTTCTTCCCTTTTTTCCTTTTGCACCCTGCAACCTTTAGGTTCCTTTTTCTTTTTGTTTTCCTCCTCCAGGCCCACCTTCATTGGGCTCTCACGAGAACCCTTTATAAGCCTCATATATTACACATTTGAGATTTAAAATATTATAAAATAATGCTCAAACATATCTCACCGTAAATAGAAATTAAATTTAATAATATAAATTATATCCCGACATTTCTACTCACATTTTAGCATTTTAATCTAATAACAGGGTATTTAGAGTGCACTTTCGCGCACTCATCACGTCCCCCAACTTGCTCATTGCTAGTCCCTAGCAATTTCCATGCAAAAATGGCAAAAGAGACCAAAAAAGATCACACACAGAAGGCATCTAATCATACTTTTTAGATTCGCATATTAAAGCAATTTCAGGAATTCAATAACCCTATAACAATCAATCCACTTATAGTAATTCGCAGAGTGTGTGTGTGTGCTCCAAACCATATCCATCTGACCACAAACCATGACAAATGCACATCAAGAACATCTCAAGCAAAAGGTTCAACTCCATATCTAACGGGTATAAAACTGTTTCATATAGGGTTTCTCTCTATGAAGTTGACAAGGGGTGTACACGCTCAATGAAAAATTAGGCAATTATGTACAAGCAACAAGCAAACATTGATCTTATGATCGGAGCACTAACAAATGAGACTTCCACCACTCTTTCCACAGGCTTACTTAGGATCAGAACGATCAACATAAAAAGGTTGTTGCGTGGCTCAGGTTAGGGGCTATATGAAGAAAACAATAAAAAGGATTCAAAAACTTCCAAATCCATACTAAGAGAATTTTATTAAAACTTCTCACTTGATGTACTCTTCAACTTTTCAAATCACTGAGTAACAATACTTCTCCTTCTTCTTCTTCTTTTTTTTGAATGAGTTTGATGCTCACTCAATTGAACACTTGTACTCTTTCCTTTTTCTTTTTCTACTTTTTTTTCAATGCAACACAAAAGAAAATTAATGCAAATTCCACACCTAGTACACATTTGGAAGCAAAAAGAGTAGAAAAATCAAGGTATAGGCTATACTCCAATGTAGAGCGATATGGATGAAGTGGGCACATGAAAAAAAAACTATATGCGTTTGTTGGCTCAAAGTTGACTACTAAGGGTCTATGATGAGAAGGGCTAGCTTGAAAGGCTCAAACGTTAATCCTAAGTTGACCTTCGTCATATCCCAAGTTTATCCGCCGTCATACCACCAACCATGTAATGATATTCTCAAAAGAATTGCCCAATTCAACAGATCAATGAACACTTATCACAATTTTCTGCATTTATAGGCTCTCAATTCTTTCCAAAACTCACATGAATACTTAAGCAAAAGAGTTCTCTAGCCACATGTGTCAAACCACCATCTTACTACAAAGTTTGGATAAGTGCATTAAAAGTTCTATGAATGCCTCAGCAGAATGATTATGGTGGACTCAGTGAATTCATGAAGATGGCTATGAATGAGAATGAGTACTCATGTGAAAAAAGATGCACGTGTGATGAAAATGTTTAAAAAAATTTGACACATGAAAATATGCCACAGAGAGTTCCAACGTGATATGCCATAGAGAGTTCCAACATGCATTTTAAATGTTGAATTTGCACCACCACCACCCCAACTTAAATGAAACATTGTCCTCAATGTGTAACAAGAAAAATTGAATTGAAGATACTGAAAAGGGTAGAATACACCTGATGTGTGACGTGGGTAGCTTGCTAAACACCAAAGATGGCAACCGAAACTGACAAAATCAAAGTAACCTACCAATAAAACAAAGAAAACAACAACAAACAAAAAGAAAAAGGACAAAAATAAAAGAGAACAATAACAAAACAAAATAAAGAAAGAAAACATACCTGCATGGTGCAACCAAGGTTGATAGACCGGGTTCATAATTGGAATGTCTTCCACTTCCGGAACTTGCCTATCAATTAAAATTTTAAGGCGCTAACCATTGACTTTAAAAACTCGACCATCCTTAGGATCCTCTATTTCGACTACCCCAGTTTCAAAAACATTCCTCACTATAAAGAGGCCTGTCCACCTAGATTTGAGTTTTCCTAGGTGCTTATAGAGTCTAAAGTCATATAAGAACACTCGATCATTAGGCTTAAACATTTTTCTTAAAATATTTTTATCATAAAACACTTTCATTTTAGCTTTATAGTCTCTAGAGTTCTCATAAGCATCATTTCTCAATTCTTCTAACTCGGTCAATTGCAATTTTCTTTGCTTACCTGCTTCTCCTATGTCAAAATTGAAATGCTTGATTGCCCAATAAGCTCGATGCTCAAGCTCCACAGGTAAGTGGCAAGGCTTCCCAAAAACAAGCCTAGAAGGTGACATGCCTAAGGGAGTTTTGAAAGCTGTACGGTAGGCCCAAAGTGCATCAACTAGTCTCAAAGACCAATCTTTACGATCCAGGTTGACTATTTTTTCTAAAATTTGCTTAATTTCCCTATTTGCAAGTTCTACCTGTCCACTTGTCTGGGGGTGATAAGCAGTAGAAATTTTATGTACCACCCCATATTTTTTCATCAAAGCCTCAAAAGAACAGTTGCAAAAAAGTGTGCCTCGGTCACTAATGATAGCACATGGTGTACCAAACCGAGACAACACATTTTCTTTGAGAAATTTAATCACCGTCTTATTATCATTACTTTTGCAAGTTGCTGCCTCTACCCATTTTGATACATAATCTACTGCCACAATAATATATTGATATCCAAAGGAAGGAGGAAATGGTCCCATGAAATCAATGCCCCAACAATCAAAAATTTCAATCACTAAAATTGGGTTTAAGGGCATCATATTACGACGGGACATAACTCCTAACTTTTGACACTTTTCACATGAGCGACAATAGATGTTAGCATCCTTAAACAAGGTAGGCCAATAAAAGCCACACTACAGAATTTTTGTAGCGGTTTTCTTTATTGAAAAGTGGCCCCCCACAAGCCTGGGGGTGACAAAATTTTACGACACTAGCAATCTCTTCATCAGGGATACAATGCCTTAAAATTGTTCAGGGCAGTATTTGAAAAGAAAAGGGTCATCCCAATAGAAATTACGTACCTCAGTCATGAACTTCCTCTTGTCTTGAGCGCTCCAATCCACCGGTATCTCACCTACAACCAAATAATTCACAATATGAGCAAACCATGGTAGAGAAGTAATAGAAAGTAAATGCTCATCAAGAAAATCATCTCTGATTGGCAGGTAGTCAGAGGTGTCCTCAAATGTGAGCCTCGAGAGATGGTCAGCCACTACGTTCTCCACCCCTTTCTTGTCTTTGATGGTGATGTCAAATTCTTACAAAAGTAAAATCCACCGTATTAGTCGCGACTTAGCATCCTTCTTTGTGAGAATGTACTTAAGGGCTACATGATATGTGAAAATAAGAATAGGAGAACCAATTAAATATGCACGAAACTTATCCAAAGCAAATACTACAACTAGCAACTCTTTTTCAGTAGTAGAGTAATTCATCTAAGCACTATTTAAAATTCTACTAGCATAATAAATGACAAAGGACTTCCCCTCCCTTCGCTGTCCAAGAACAGCACCTACAGCATAATCACTGGCATCACATATAATCTCAAAAGGCAAAATCCAATCAAGTGGCTACATTATGGGTGCTGAGGTAAGCTTACCAATTAGTGTTTTAAAGGCTTCTTGACAAGGTTGCATCCACTCAAATGGGGCATCTTTAGCTAGGAGGTCACATAGTGGTCTAGATATGGTAGAAAAATTCTGTATGAACCTCCTATAAAAGCCCGAATCACCAAGAAAGGATCTCACATCCTTTACAGTCCTAGGTGTAGGCAATTTAAAGATTAATTCAATCTTAGATTGATCAACCTCTATCCCCCTAGAAGAAATGATATGCCCTAAGACAATACCTGAAGGTACCATAAAGTGGCATTTTTTCCAATTCAAAACCAATTCCTTCTCCTCACAACGAGTCAACACTCTCTCTAAATTCAATAGGCATGCATCAAAAAAAGATCCAAAAACAGTCACGTCATCCATAAAAACTTCCATGCAATTTTCAACCATATCACAAAAATACTCATCATGCAATGTTGAAAAGTAGCAAGTGCATTACACAATTCAAATGGCATTCTACAAAAAGCATAAGTACCAAAAGGACAAGTGAAAGTGGTTTTATCTTGGTCTTCTAATACAATTTCAATTTGATAATAACCAGAATAACCATCCAAGAAACAATAAAAAGGATGACCAGCCACACACTCAAGGATTTGATCAATAAAAGGGAGAGGAAAATGGTCTTTCCGAGTGGCAGCATTCAATTTTCTATAATCAATGGACATTCGCCAACCAGTCACAAGTTTTGTAAGGACTAACTCTCCTAGGTCATTTTTCACCACAGTAACACCTGACTTTTTAGGGACAACCTATGTAGGACTAACCCATTTACTATCAACAATAGGATATATGATTCCTGCATCTAATAGTTTCAATACTTCATTTTTCACCACTTCTTTCATAGTGGGATTAAGCTTATGCTGGGGGTCTTTATGAAGGCTAGTTCCTTCCTCCAAATTAATTTTATGAGAACAGACCAGGGGATTAACACCTTTTCTATCAACAATGCTCCAACCTATGGCTAACCTATGCTTACTTAGAGTCTGAATTAATTTCTCACCTTGAGACTCAGACAATTTAGATGAGATAATAACATGAAAAGTATCACCTGGACCAAGGAAGGCATGCTTTAAACCCTTGGGCAAAGGCTTCAATTCAACTTTGGGTACTTCCACACTTGAAGGAATCTGCTCTTCACTTTTTTTAGGTAACTCCTCAAACTTCGGTTACCATGCCCGTGCTCCATAATCCTGAGTTCTGTCAAAAATAGCACAAATATCAATCACATCAAATGAATCAGTAATAGAATCAAACTCAAAAATAACAAGAAAATGCTCAAGGGGATCAAAATCATGAGTTGCAGGAACTCCCCTATCCATGAGTGAATCAATCATGTACGTCTGGCTGCTCTCGTCCTCCTCTTTTGGCTGTTTTGCAATATGGATGATATTTACATCGAGAGTCATGTTTCCAAAAGACAGCTTCATGAGCCCATTCCTGCAATTAATAAGAGCATTAGCAGTGGCAAGGAAAGGCTTACCTAAAATCAAAGGAATTTTTGAAGTAGAGTCAACAACAAAGCTAGTGTCAAGGATTAGGAAATCAATAGGATAATAAAATTTATCAATTTGAATCAGAACATCCTCTACCACACCCTATAGTGCCCTAACTGAACTGTCAGCCAATTGCAATACCATAGAAGTTGGTTTGATTTCTCCCAACCCCATCTGCAAATAAATAGAATAAGGCATTAAATTCACACTGGCTCCTAAATCAAGCAAAGCTTGCCCAAACTCATGATTTCCAACGCTGCATGCAATGGTTGGACAACCAGGATCCTTGTACTTGGGAGGAATCCTCTGCTCAATTAGAGCACTAACTTGCTCTGTTAGGAACGCTGTCTTCTTCACATAGTGCTTCCTCTTAACTGTACACAAATCTTTAAGAACCTTTGCATAAGTAGAAACTTGCTTAATCACATGCAAAAGAGGAAGATTAATTTTTACCTGCCTAAGATTCTCTAGGATTTCATTGTTAGGATCTAAAGTTCGCTTGCTTGATTTTAAAGCTTGTGGGAATGGTACCTTAACATGGCTTTTTGTCACCTCTGGTTCCTTAGGCAGCTCGGCATTACTACTATCTTGATCCTTTTCCACATCTCACGATTTGTCCATTGTTGGGATGTATAATGACTTACCACTTCGAGTTACAATGGCGTTCACATCCTTCAAATTCTCTTGCGCCATGTGTTGACCATGGGGTGTGGACTGAGCTTGAGAAAGGAATTTACCTCGCTCCTTCACACTCAAAGAGCTCATCAATTTGGACACTTGGCTCTTTATCTCTTTGTTTTCTTCCACAACCTGCGTAATCAAAGATTTAAACTTTTGATTACTCTTACCCTGTGCTTCAATAAAAACATGCAAAGTGTCTTCTAAAGAATTCCTAGAAAATGATGCTGCAGGGTATGATCTAAAGGGTTGTGTAAGTGGCTGGTTTTTAGACTTCCAACTAAAATTGGGTGATTGCGCCACCCCGGATTGTAGGTCTCAGAGAAGGGTGTGAAAGGCTTCTTGTACATACCTAAGGCATTACATTGTTCCTCATACATCCCTCTCATCTCAGCAAATGTGGGACACTCTTGGGCGAGGTGATTTACCCCGCCACACACAGAACATGGTCCAAAAGACTTTGCATGATTAGCCAAGTGTGTTGGCTTTAAGTCCCTAGCCTTTAACACATCTAACTCCCTAGTGAGTATCTCCACCCTAGCCTTCAAGTTGTCCTCCTCCCTCAGATGGTAAATTCCACCACCATTTTGGTTGCTTGTAGGTCGTGACCTATTTGTGCTCTCAAGAGCACTAGGTCCTATCCAAGTGAGTTTTTTCAACAAGCTCATTGAG
The DNA here is from genome assembly GCA_008638375.1 of Nyssa sinensis. Lineage (NCBI taxonomy): Eukaryota > Viridiplantae > Streptophyta > Magnoliopsida > Cornales > Nyssaceae > Nyssa > Nyssa sinensis. Next base: position 25,379,339 of record CM018043.1, on the reverse strand, counting down.
GTACTCTATGGCCTCATTAGGATTTTTCTGTAAAAACTTGCCATTACACATCATCTCTACAAATTGGCGCTCTCTAGGTATAAGTCCCTCATAGAAGTAACTCACTAGACGCCAACTCTCATACCTATGGTGAGGGCACACAGTCAATAATTCCTTAAATCTCTCCCAAGACTGATACAAAGTCTCATTGTCCTGTTGTGCAAAGGTGGAGATCTGTCTTTTTAAAGCATTGGTCTTATGTTGGGGAAAGTATTTAGTAAAGAAGACCTGAGTCATCTCATTCCACGATCCAATCGATCGTGGTCTCAATGAGTATAGCCAACTCTTAGCTCTATCCTTCAAAGAGAAAGGAAAGAACTTAAGTCTCGCAATGTCATCTGTTGTATTTTGACTATGGAAAGTCGTAACTACCTCTTCAAACTCCTTAATGTGCACACATAGATTTTTATTTTTCAAGCCATAAAATGTAGGGAGTAACTGCATCACCCTTGTTTTAACATCAATTTGACGAATATTGGGTGGAAACAGGATGCATGATGGTTTGGTTGTGCGTGTAGGGTGGAGGTAATCCTGAAGGGTCCTAGTGGATTGATCCTCGTGTTCACTCATATTTTCAGAATTAGAAGAATTATCAAACAAAAAATTAAAAAATTAGACTCTAAATCTGACTCTAACACAGGCCTACAAACAAATCGACCTAATGCATCCCTATACCTATTATGCATGCAAAATAACAATATATAAAATAAAAAAATGCAACACAAAAAAAAAAATACAAAAAGAAAAATAATATAAAATAATAATGCAGCAAGTAAAAAGAGGGAATGAAATTACCGCCTTTACAAACTGCTGAAAAGAAAAACTATCTAATGATTCTTCTACCGTCTCCCCAGCAACGGCGCCAAACTTTGATTACGCCTAAAGAAAAACGCGGTAGTTGTAGTGCAGTTTTGGGGTGTCGATTCCATAGGGATACAAATTAAAAGAATAAGAGAAATAATAAAGAAACTAAAGAAAATATTAAATGATTAACGAGAAAATAAAAAGTGATTTTAAATGCAAATTAAAATTAAAAAAAGTGATTAACAGAAAAAAAGTATTCAGATTAACGAACAGTAGAGCGTCAGGAATCCCTTGCACATATCCGGTATTTTAATTATTCTTAATTCACTGATAACTCAATTGAGAATTTAATTCCAAAAATCCCAATCGGAAGATATAGAATTATAAACCAAAATTAAACCAAATGTAACCTTTTGAAAAATCATTCATCACTTTTAAATCACGCAAATTGTTATCCACATTGAGAGAACCCAACGACGACAATATACCCAGGGAGCAATATTGCAGCAAAGAATTAAATCAATATAAATAATCAATTGATCCAAACATAATCAAAGAACTAATTCATTCAATAGAAAAAGCATGACTGAATCTATAAATGGAATAAACTCTATGATCATTCGGAGAAGAAAACACCAACAATAAATTGAGAATGATAAAACAAAGAATTTTAATAAATGAAAATCAAGTACATGATTCAAAAATAAATTAAAAATACCATCTGGTGTAAAAGTTCATCCCTAGCCCTACTTGAGAATTTAGTTACCCATACATATGATGGACAACATAAATCTCAAGGAAAATAAACACATGAAGTAGTTTGAGGCTCTTTTTTCTTCTCTTTTTCTCTTTTCCTCCACCAAGACCCTCTCTCCTTTCTTCAGCACCACACCTTTTATTTTTAAACCCCCTAGCGCCTCACGTCACTTCCCTTGTGCCGCACGCTTAAGCCCATTCTTTTTGTCTTTTTTTTCTTTTCTTCCCTTTTTTCCTTTTGCACCCTGCAACCTTTACGCTCCTTTTTCTTTCAGGTTTCCTCCGCTAGGCCCCCCTTTATTAGGCTCTCACGAAAACCCTTTATAAGCCTCCTATATTGTGCATTTGAGATTTAAAATATTATAAAATAATGCTCAAACATATCTCACCGTAAATAAAAATTAAATTTAATAATATAAATTATATCCCAACATTTCTACTCATATTTTAGCATTTTAATCTAATAATAGGATATTTAGAGTGCACTTTCGCGCACTCATCAAGGATCATCTTATGAGTGTGATCAATTATATGCCTTAGCATGTGTCCTAGATGAAAGGATATTTCGATACACCGGTTGCATTGTTGATGGCGTTCACTTTCACACGAAGCAACGTGAGGTGCACCACCGAACACAAAATAGTGATGTCATGGTTGAGGACGAGTATAAAGCAGGACAAAGCCTGGACTACTAAGGTGTCATAGAAGATATCATAGAGATACGTTACCTGCATAACTCGATGTATTTGTTCAAATGTAATAGGTGGGATGTCAGTAACAGAAAGACTTGAATGCAAGTTAATAAACACTTCATAAGTGTTAATACATCCCAGACAGCATTTAAGGATAATCCTTATATATTGGCTTCACAAGCCAAACAAGTATTCTATTTGAAGGACACAAAAATAAGAGGTGAATGGCATGTTGTATAGAAAATATAGCCTAGAAATATGTATAGTGTAGTCAACTTTCAAACAGTGAGGAAGATTTAGACTAGAATAAGGAGGCACTACAAGAAGAGTTTCAATCACCTATGATGGAATTGTCCAACATGATCAAGTGCATGTGAAGCCCATGTTCCAACTGAATAGGACTGACATAGAACTTAATCATGTCGTAGCTGTTGTCTTCCGAAATACTGTGCATTTAGATCCGAGAGACGCAGCATTCATCGATGATGATAATGATGACGATGATGATGAAAGTGATTTTGATGATGATATGTTATCGGAGTACTGTTCTGGTAATAAAAAAATTATTGGAACAGATGATTATACAGACTTAGAGGAATATTGTCGTAGGTATTACATGTGTAATTTCATATATTAATTTATTCAGTTAATTTTTTACATGTTTTTAACTATTTTTGTACTTGTAGATATGGCAAGTCCCAATGCACGCCGCCAACTACCCACCACCCCAGGGTCAGATCCATTGACCCTTATGCCGACGACAAGTACTGGTCTTTCCTCATCAGGTTTGGTTGCACCTACTCTTGCTCTTGCTCCTACTGCTACTAGTATGTTATTATTTTTTAATTCATATTTATAATTTGTGGTACTAATTGTTTTTATAATATTTCTTCAAATAGCTTCGACCTCCATGCCCAAACGTAGGCATGGTAGGTCGAAGAACATCAGATTACAGCAACATAAGGATGTGTTTGGGGGTGCCTGCCTTTGCATCAAGATCCCTAAGGGATTGACCAAGCCCATTGGTAGGTAGGCGCAGGAGTTTGCGGCTAAGATCGGCATCATTTGCCGACTTCATACGCCACTTCATGTTAGCGACTAGCGTGACGTCACCAAGAAGTAATGACAGGAGCTCCACGATCACATTTTAGTATGTATTTTATTATTTCATTCCATTTATTATTTACATATGTAATGAATCTATACTTTAATCTTAATGTGAAATGATTTTGCAGGAGAAATTTGATATTGACCTGCATCTACCGTATATGTGGAAGGCGGTGGACAACTTTATAGTTCGCTTCAAAGACTACTGCCACAAGTTGCACGTGCAGTATAGGAAGGAGGTAAATACAAGTAGAGACCCCCACAGACAACAATACAGAAGGGTGTCGTAAGAGGCCTGGGTTCTCTTTTGTGACCGGTGGGACACTGACGAATTCAAGGTAATCAAATTCCATAATTAATAGTTTTAGAAATATTTATTACATATATATTAACAATGTTGAATTTAACATACAAGTCATTAGTGGAAGAAATAGAAAGAGTAGAAGCAAGCAAACCATGAATCACTGTGGTGGTTCACGTTCATTCGTACTCCATAATATAATATGGTAATTATAATTGTTTATATTTTTTTATATTAGAAAAATGACATTTCTAAATCTAACTTAATAATGTTATTATTATTACAGCGCGACCTAGACATCAGTGCATTGCCCAGCCCCATTGATCTCAGGCACAGGACGCACTTCAAGGCAAAGAAAGGTTGGACCCAAAGTCATAGCAGTTATATGTAAGTTTTTACCGTATACATACCACTGTTACTAAATTTAGATTTTTCAAAAATTTCTAATATATATAACAAAACATTTATCATTTTGTAAGAGGAGATGGTCTAGAGGCATGCGCAGCCGACCCCCGAAGGAGAGACCTTAATAATCGATGACCAGATACGCGAGGCCATTTTGGGATGGAAGCGTGGATGGGTCCGAGGGCCGGTGTCTGGCCTACACTAATATCATTTTTTGTGGACAGCGATGCAAGATTCTGGGCAGCCACATAGAGGGTCGAGGCATCAAAGCACTGCAACACAGAGTTGGAGCAGAGTTTGTCCCATCTTGAGAAGATTGTGCAAACATTACTAAGGTAGTAGGGTGGCCCTTATCAATCTTGGTAAGTTTAAAATTTGCATCATTTTTTAGAACTAGTAAATAATTCATGACTCTACTCTAATTCATGTGTTAAAAAAAGAGGACTTTAGTGTCGAAAAGGGCTCGTTTTCGGCCTTTGACCACCCAAAATGTCCGAAAATTGTCAAACCACCACCAAACCAATTCACAAACCTCTAAAATAGTAAAATACATATGCTCAAACTTACAAAACACAATTCAAATGCCTAATTTGCAACTTATGCAAAAATAAGAGACTTAAGTATCGAAAACAGCCTGATTTGGGCCTTCAATCGCCCAAAATGCCCGAAAATAGTCAAACCACCACCAAATTAGTTTACACACCTTGAAACTAGTAAAATAGATGTGCTCAAACTTACAAAACATAATTCAAATGTCCGTTTTGCAACTTATGCAAGAAAAAAAAGGACTAAAGTGTCGAAAACGGCTCGTTTTGGGCCTTCGACTGCCCAAAATGCCCGAAAACCATCAAACCTCCACCAAACCACTTCACACACATCTAAACTAGTAAAATACATGTGAAAAAACTTATAAAACACAATTTGGATTCTTGGTTTGCAACTTATGCAAAAATAAGGGACTTTAGTGTCGAAAATGGCTCGTTTTAGGCCTTTGACCACCCAAAAATGCCCGAAAACCATCAAACCATCACCAGACCAGTTCCCACACCTATAAACTAGTAAAAAACTTCATATGACTGGTTTGTAACTTATGCAAAACAAAGGACTTAAGTGTTAAAAACGACCCGTTTTGGGCTTTTGATTGCCTAAAATGCCCGACAATCATCCAATCACGACCAAGCTAGTTCACACACCTCTAAAATAGAAACATACATGTTCTAAAACTTAAAAAATTCAATTCGGATGCCCAATTTTCAAGTTATGCAAAAAAAAAAAAAAGAACTTAAGTGTCGAGAACAACCTATTTTGGGCCTTCAGCCACCCAAAATGCCCGAAAATCGTCAAACTACCACCCAACTAATTAACACACCTCTAAAATAGTAAAATACAGGTGCTCAAATTTACAAAACACAATTTGGATTCCTGGTTTGTAAATTATGCAAAAATAATGAACTTAAGTGTTGAAAATGACTCGTTTTGGGCGTTTGACTACCCAAAATGCCCGAAAACTGTCAAACCACCACCAAATTAGTTCAAAAACCTCTAAAATAGTAACATATATGTGCTAAAACTTACAAAATACAATTCAGATGCTCGTTTTGCTACGTATGCTAAAAAAAGGACTTAAATGTCGAAAACAACCCATTTTAGGCCTTCGACAGTCCAAAATACCCGAAAATGTTCAAATCACCACCAAAACAGTTCACACAACTATAAACTATTAAAATAAACGTGCTCAAACATACAAAACACAATTCGGATGTCCAGTTTGCAACTCATGAAAAAATAAGAAACTTAAATGTAAAAAATGACCCGTTTTGAGCCTTCAACAACCCAAAATGCCCAAAAGTATTCAAACCACCAGAAACTTAGCTCACACATGTCTAAACTAGTAAAAAAACACGTTCTCAAACTTACAAAACACAATTTGGATGCCCAGTTTGTAACTTATGCAAAAAAAAGGACTTAAGTGCCAAAAACAGCCCGTTTTGGGCTTTCGACACCCAAAATGCCCGAAAATCATCAAACCAATAGAAAAATAGTTCACACACCTCTAAAATAGTAAAATACATGTGCTCAAATTTATAAAACACAATTTGGATGTGCAGTTTGCAACTTATGTAAAAATAACAGACTTAAGTATCGAAAATGACTCGTTTTGGGCCTTCGACCAACCAAAATGATCGAAAACTATCAGACCATCATAAAATTAGTTCACACACCTCTAAATTAGTAAAATACATGTGCTCAAACTTACAAAAGACAATTCAGATGTCTAGTTTGTAACTTATGCAAAAATAAGAGACTTAAGTGTCGAAAATGGCCCGTTTTGGGCCTTCGACTGCCCAAAATGCCCTAAAATAGTTAAACCACCACCAAACTATTTCACACCCCTCTAAACTAATAAATTAAACATGCTCAAACTTAAAAACACAATTCAGATGCTCGGTTTGTAACTTATGCAAAAAAAAAAAAGGACTTAAGTGTCAAAAACGGCCCGTTTTGGTCCTTCAACTGCCTAAAATGCCTGAAAACCATCAAACCACAACCAAACCAGTTCACACACCTCTAAACTAGTAAAATACATGTGCTCAAACTTAAAAAAACACAATTTTGATACCCGTTTTGCAACTTATGCAAAATAAATATGTAATTTATAATTTTTCTTAATATTTTTTTTACTCACAACTAATAATTGTGAATTTCTCTTTTCAGATTACTAGATTCTTGGGTTGGGAGGGAGATGCACTGGGCTGGGCCAACAAATTTTCTTCTCCTTCTTTTTCAAACATTAATATGTATATTTGTTACGATTTTTAATTTACTGCACAAATTAGAATTTGTACTTAGAATTTGAATTTGCAATTAAATTTTGTTATATTTATGGCATGAATTTCATATCTTTGTTGTTATGCATGTGATTGTATTATATTATTGATGACCCAGGTTTGAACAGGTGAAAATTGAATGAAAAAATTGCAAGAGTTAGAAAAAATGTAAAAACATTATTAGCCGCGCACATTGTGCACCGCTAATAATGGATTATTTGCCGTGCACTGTGTATGGGACTTAGCAGTGTTCATGGTTGCACTACTAATATTCCATTATTAGTGGCGTTCAGACGTGCGCTACTAATAATGGACCTTAACAGCGTTTATTAGTTTCTGGTGTACTTTTTAGCAACACTTATTAGCCATGTTTTTCAACATCGCAAATAGGGTATTAATAGCAGCATTTTTGGGCTGAATGCCGCTAATAGTATTTGTTACTGTAAAGATCTAAAAAATTAAGGTAAATTTTTCATTTTTTCCAGTAAGACACTATGCACGCACTATTTGTTGGTAGGGCACTACACAGGCATCATTTGGACATAAGTCATATTTAGGAGCATAATTTGAGTATATCATAGAATAAAAACATTCTTATAACCTTAAAATATAGCTCCTGTGAAAATTTGGGATTAATCGGAGATAGTTTCAAAAATTGGACCAATAGGGCATCCCGAGTGGCCTGGGTGGACCCAGCCAAACTCGGCCACAGGAAAAAATAATGTTTTTCAAAAATTTTTATTTAAAATGATTTTAAGAACTTTGGCTAAAGAAAAATGTCAAATTGAGGCATTTCGGACGGGTTGTAGTGTAACGAGGCCCGGATTCATTAAAGGCAAAAGAGTCATTTTGCCCCCTTTGCCCCTTTACTATAAATACAGCCCCCTTAGTGTAAAAATGCCTTTTTTAGTCTAAGATACAGCAGCAAGTCGTGCATGAGAGAAAGGTGAAGAGAAAACCTAGGTTTTCTAATCTTCAAGCTTCCAAAACACACTTCTAGGCTTGGATTTTCACAAGACTTCCTTCTAGGAAGTTGTTCCCTATGTCAAGGGCTACATTCTCACTGATTGGTTTGGCTGCAAAGGGGACAAAACTCCCTAGGTTGAGAAAAACCCTTTTAGGTATGACAGTTTGCTAAGTAAAAAATAGGATTAAGTTTAGGAGTTTTTTATATGTTGATTGAGTGATTTATATGTTTACTTGTTGTTAGAAAGTCACTTAGGATGTAGTTGCTTTGAAAAACCTAGAGTTGGTAATTTGTATACCTGTGTGTTCTTTGTATTCCTTGGGAATTTGGTAAAGTGATAAACATGAAACATGACTATATATATAATTCATTGTATCCTAGCTTATGTTCATATAGACAAAATCTTGTAGTTGGAAAGTTATGATTTATTCAATGTGTTCGTACTTTATGTATTTTGTAATCTTTGAGAATTTGTTATAATGATGAAGATGTAATTTGAATATGTTTTTAAATTATTACATGATGGCTTATATTCATGTGGATAGGTTCTATGTTTTGGAAAATATGGTTAGTTAATGCATTGATGTGACTATGTGTTCTTTGAAAATTTGTAGTAAAGTAGTGAACATGTAGCATGAGTATGTATTTAAATTGATTGTATATAGTACATGTTCGTGTGGAAGAAATCTTGGGGTTTGAAAGTCATGGTTTACTTTATGTATGATGCATGATTTAAGGTGTATGCTATGTATTTGATAACATGCCTCATTGGAATTGCATAAAAAAATTAAGGCATGTTGGCATAATGTGAATCCTTGGAAACATGGCGTGAGTTGAGCACTTTGGTGCTATGCATTATGAGGGTGCAGATCTTGTGGTGAAAAACCCAAAATTGGCTATTGGTACTTGCATGCCAACGGGGGTCCAGACCATGAAGCGAGACATACATTGGTACTTGCATGCTAACAGGGAAGAACTGTGAAATGAGACATGGGTGTCGCATAGAGTTTGCATGGGTGTGTCACGCATATTGCCATTGCATTGTATTGATGAATTGGAATGCATATAGATTATAAATATGCACTTGCACATGCCACGCCTTAAATCTTGTTCTTTGCATTAGCATTATGTCATACCAGCAGTTGAGCTGACCCCTCGTGGGATATCATATTTCACATAAGGCCTCGAGTACTTGAGACTTGTTGAAGTCTTGAAAAAAGGAAAGAAAATGGACCATGAAGAAGATTTGGCCCTTGGGGCATAAATTTTGAGTTGTATAAGGGCATAAGCCCTGAAACCATGTGTGTTCATTTGTACACACCTTGTATATTATGAAAACAATAGGCAAGGCCCTATATATTGTAATGAGCATGAGATAGTGATGTTGTGAAATTCAAGTACATGTGTATATATGATAGATTGTATATTTAAATGATGTATGTTCATTTTCAATAAATTTGTGGCCATCGAGTGAGGGTGGATTGTGCATATCCTTGTATAGATAAATTGTTGTAAAATATTAGGTAGAAAATGCTTAGAAAACAAAGGAGACCATGTCAAGATTTTGTGAGTGAAAAAGAGCCATTAGGTGTGTAAAAGGCCCATGAATGAGTGAAAAAAATGGTTAAAAATTTGGGGTTAAATAGCTTGACGAATTAGAAGGAATGTCAAACAGCATACAACATGCCTTAATTTTGATTCTGCAGAATTATTTTTGCAGATCAGCCCACTTTGCAAGACAATAACTCTCTGGTCCTTTTGAATATATTAAAGTGCCTTATATTTCTAAATAAGTCTATCTCTTAGCTTTCCTTTTATATATCATGGACTTTGAAATCTTTTAAAATGAGAAAGTTATATTGATTTTTCTTCAAGTGTGCAAAATTTGACCTATGGGTAGTGTTTTCATCATAACTTGAGTTCTACATAGGCTTTTTGAGTGATTCAAAATGGTATAGAACCTAGCCTCAATAAGGAAGATTTTGGCATAGATTTCATTACATTTGGATCTGTAGATTGAGAAAAAAAATCGATTTGAATCAAAGGGTTTGGTGTAGCATTCTTTTTTTGAATTTGAATTTTTGCTCTAGGTGAACAGTAACTTTCAATGTTACTGTTCACTTTTAGCTACTAGTTTCTAAATTACTGTTCATCTAAAAAAAAATTTCTTTTTTTGTTCAAACTTTCCAATTTTCATATAAATTCATTTTAAATCTGAATTGAGTGATTCAAAAGTCTAAACTAATTTTCTCGACGCATATTTTTGTTTAAAAATATTTGCACTTTGAGACTCCAAATATATTTAGGTGAAATTGACAACGAAAGGTATAAAGGCCTAAACAGATTTTTTAGAATGGATTTAAATGATTCTCAAATTTTTTTTTAATGTTGGTTAATGACCTTAGAGTATGGAATAATGAGTTTTTTCTCTAAGAATTAAATGATGTTTTAAGTTTATTTATTTATTTTTCTAGTTAATAAATCCATTCCGGATTTATGAAAATTCGAGGCGTGACAGTTACACTACTATTAGAGATGTTAGCAGACGTTAGCAGCGGCGCGCATGCGAACGCCACTAAAGGTTATTAACGACGTGTATTTGATTTTTAGCAATGCTTATGAATGCCACTAATAGTCCTATTTCTTGTAGTGCTATTTCAAGTTCTCTGTGGTAGAAAATATTAATGTAATGGACTAAGTCCATGATCTACAAGTCTTAGTGAAAATACTTTGTGATTTTAAGATTATGGTTTCTGAATCATTACAAGTGGGGTCTATAATTGCTAAACTTCCTGCTAGTTGGAATGATTACAAAAAGAAATTATTGCATACAACAACGGATTTCACTTTAGAGCAGATTCAAAAACATTTGTGAATTGAAGAGGAACCTCGAATTCGTGATAAAAGAATTTTTGTGAATTATGGCTTTAATGTGAATTATATTAATGGTAATAATAATAAGAATCACAGAGGAAACAAGAGAAAGAATAGTGATTTCAACCCCAATAATTTTGGCGGCAATCATAACAAAAAGAATAAGGTTTGTTTTAATTGTGGAAACAAGAAACATTTTAAGAGAGATTGTAGATACATGAAGAAACAGAAGAGAGAAGAAGTCAAAAGTCACAATCATGCAAATATGGTTGAAAATGAGGCTTTTGAAATTGTTTCCATGATATCATAATTGCATGTTGGTATGGTTACAAAACTACATATGGCAATAGCAACCAAGTCCTCTAATTGGTGGTATCATTATGCTGCTACTATACATGTCTGCAACAACAAGTCTCTATTCAAGCATTATGAAGATGTAATGGATGGACATGAAATACTCATGAAAAATCATAATTTTTCCAAGGTTATGGGAAAAGGGACTGTTGAAATCCAGTTTACCTCTAGAAATAAACTTATACTTCTGAATGTTCTTCATGTTCCAGAAATTAGGAAAAATCTGGTATCTGCAAATATGCTTTGTAAAAAGGGCATTAAAGTTGTCATTGAATTTGACAATCTCATTTTGTCTAAGGGTGTGATGTTTATTGGAAAGGAATACTGTAATGGAATGTTCAAGTTTAGTATTAATAAAATAAATTCTGATTCTGCTTATAATGTTGAGTCTTGTAATTTGTGGTTTGTTCGTTTAGCACATTTAAATTTTAGATCTTTAAAGTTTATGTCTAAACATATTTTGATTGCATACAATAATAATAATAATTCTAAGCGTAAAACATGCATTCAAGCAAAGATGGCAAAGAAACATTTTCCTAAAGTCAATAGAGAAACACAATTATTAGAACTTGTGCATTCAGATATTTGTGAATTAAATGACATTTTAACTAAAGGAGGCAATAGATATTTCATTACTTTCATTGACAATTTTTCAAGATATACACATGTATATTTAATGAAAATAAAGATGGGACATTTAATATGTTTAAATGCTATAAATCTATTGTTGAAAATCAAAAGGAAAACAAAATTAAGATTCTTCGTAGTGATAGAGATGTGAAATATTTTCCTATTGAATTCACTTCATATTGTGAAGATAATGGCATTATACATCAAACTAGTGCACCTTACACCCCACAACAAAATGGGTTAGCAAAAAGGAAAAATAAGACAGTAGTTGACATGATAAATACTATGCTTTTGAATGCAAAATTTCCATTTAATTTATGGGGTGAAGCATTACTTACTACTTGTCATGTGTATGATAGAATTCCTTCTAGGACAAGACAGGTGTCACCATATGAATTGTGGAAAGGTAGAAAAACCTAGTTCAAATTACCTTAGGGTATGGAGTTGTTTGGCCTTCTATAGAGTTCCAGACCCAAAGAGAAAAAAATTAGGTCTAAGAGCTTTGAAAAGGGTTTTTGTACGATATGCTGAAAATTCCAAAGCCTATAGACTATTAGATTTAAATTCTAATGTCATAGTGGAATCAAAAGATGTAGAATTTATTGAAGATAAATTTTGCAATGATTCTAGCACACCAGAAATTGATTTAATTATTAGTTCATCAATCGGAAACAAAAGGAAAATTCTTGAAACATATTATGAACCTAGGAGGAGTCAAAGACCTAGAAAAGAAAAATACTTAGATTCTGATTTTGTGTCCTCTCAATCCATTGTTTTTCTTTTAGAAGGAAACTGAGAGATTGTTTTTGGTGAAATGCCTATTATTTTAAATATGGAAGAAGATCCAAAAATATTTAGTAAAGTCATGGCTTCTAGAGATGCTGTTTTTTGGAAAGAGACAATCAAATGATGAAATGGACTAAATATTATCAAATAATACTTGGGTTTTAGTTGATTTGCCTTCTAGTTCTAAACCTATAGGATGTAAACGGGTATTTAGAAGAAAGTTCAATACAAATGGATTTATACAAACTTTTAAGGCTAGATTGGTAGCCAGAGTTTTCAAACAAAATGAAGGTATAGACTATTTTGATACATATGCCCCAGTAACTAGAATAACATACATTAGAGTGCTTATGGCACTAGCGTCAATTTAAAATTTATATGTACATCAAATGGATGTTAAGACTACCTTTCTGACTGGTTATCTAGATGAAGAGGTGTACATGTAATAATCAGAAGGGTTTGTTCTACCTAAAAATGAAAAGAAAGTTTGCAAATTGGTTAAATCATTATATGGACTAAAACAAGCTCCAAAGCAATGGCATGAAAAATCTGATTCTGTGATTTTGTCCCATAGTTTTAAGCATAACAATGCTGATAAATGAATTTATTCTAAATTCATTAATAGCTATAGTGTTTTTATATGTCTTTATGTGGATAACATGTTTATATTTGGGACTAACATGAATAGTATATATGAAACTAAAATGTATTTAACTTCTAAATTTATGATGAAAGATATTAATGAAGCTGATACTATTTTAGGGAACAAAGTAAAGAAACATACTTGGGGTTATGCCTTGAGTCAATCTCATTACATTGAAAAATTGCTTCTTAAATTTCAGTATTTGGGAATTAAAGAAACAAATACCCTATATGATTCATCATTTAAACTGACAGAGAATTCTGGCAAGACAGTTGCACAATTACAATATGCTAGTGCAATTAGTAACTTGATGTATGCAATGAACTACACAGGCCTGATATTTCATTTACAGTTTGCAAACTTTCTAGATATACAAGTAATCCAAGTACGTAACATTGGAAAGCTATTGGTAAAGTCTTTGGTTATCTTAAAAGAACTATTAGACTAGGATTATTTTATACCAATTTTTCAACAGTACTTGAAGGATATACTGATGCTAGTTGGATTACTAGTGCAAGTGATAATAAGTCAACGTTTGGATGGATTTTTACTCTCGCTGGTGAAGTTATATCATGGGCTTTAAAGAAACAGACGTTATCTCATATTCCATAGTGGAATATGAGTTTATTGCCTTAGCAGTAACAGGTAAAGAAGCATATTGGCTACGAAATCTTTTATTGGATATAAAGTTATGGCCACAACCGATACCAACTATTTCTTTATACTACAATAGTGAAGCTACTATGTCTAAAACATATAACAAAATATGCAATGGTAAATCTAGATATATTAGCTTGAGACATGAGTATGTCAAACAATTGATTTTGGATGGAATTGTTACCATAGTTTATATTAGGTTAAGTAACAACTTGGCGGATCCATTTTCTAAGGGACTCTCGAGGGACTTGGTGAAAAACACATTTATTGGAATGGGTTTGAAACCTTTTTTCTAAAGCCACCTACAATAGAAACCCAACCTTGTATTAGCCATAACTAATCTAAGGTTTAATGGGTAATAACCAGTTGTGGATAAGTGACTGATATAGCACTGAAATTTTTATCGTTTAATGCTGATTGTTATGATAAACTGTGGATGAGTTATATACTCTTAATAAAGTTCATAATTTTGATTTATTAAGTGTCCGAAGTAACAAGGACACTAAAGGAACTTCACCTATATAAACATAAAGAGTGGTACGACTTCTAGAAAAAGTTGGGATTTACTTTTGTAAATGTTTATGAAAATCAGGATGTAGTACATTATTATTTTGTTAGCTTTTTGCTGAAATAAGATTGAATCATGTGTGTGATTTTTCCATATCTAACACATAAGAGTCTTGGTTTAAGCTTAGGCCACCAATAACTTTGTTAGATGTTTGTGATACTTATACTAATTGAATGTTTAAATCGAGAGATACCTGCTTTTATGTATGACGACATCTGTATTAGATTGAAACTTAAATATTACAATCAAGTGGGGGATTGTTGAAGATTGATTGTATTATTTGGAAAAAGGAAAAAATACTAAAAAGCACTAATTCAAATTGAACATGCACCATTTATATATATGGGTGTGTATATGAATAGTCACGAATTTGAATCAGGTGTGTATGAAAGGACACGAGTTTAAATAAAACAAATGTACTATTTCAATTTAAATTAAATAGTCACACATTTTAGTGAAAAGTCATGAACATTCAAAATTGTGTCTATATAAACATCTATTGGTTGATACAGAATTAACTGAAAACTTATTCTCATATTACTCGTTCCTTTATTCTTTTATTTATTTCAAGTCAAATATCAGTGAAATGTTCTATAACAAATCTTTAGAATTGCTGTCTGCAAATTTTGATGACTTTGTTGTATCCTAGAAGTATATTGCCTTGAACCCAGCAATAAACTCAGTTTGAATAAGAGCAATTAATACCTTAAAGACAGGATTTCAAACATGTCTCAAGGTCACAAATCCTAATTTCATACTACTGACATCACAGTGACAACTGCAAACAGAGACTAAGCATAACATGACCAATACAGCCAAAGGGCAGGACATGGGATAAGTGGCAACAATGTGATATAACAGAAAGGAACACAACTTCTTTGAAACATGGGTGTGTGTGCCAGCAATTATTGGGAAGTAGACTATCAGGTGGGGAAGATGCAGAAAACGAGTAAAGGACCAATAAATACAAGTTTTGAAGAAGTGTAAACGACCTTGCATCATAGCCTCAGCCTAGCCTAACATAGCAATAGCAGCTAAATTTTGTATTTTTCTTACAATTCATCTTATCAGTCATCCTGTGTTAAATTTTTCTTTCCAGAGGCAAGGCAAATCTTGAGGGAAGATCAATTCCCTACCCTATATCTGAATAATCTTCTGATGATCCAATTCACTCACATAAATAAGTTAGGCACTCACGAGAATCTGTTAAATTGGGACGCCCACACACAATCTAAGCTATTGAATTTTTATAAGCCAAACAAAAATGTATCACTTTTGTCGCTTTTGATTGAAGCTTCTGATACATACACCACCCACTTATTCTCTTTGCATTTTATGATATTTTGAATAAAAACATGATTAGACGGGGGGGTGTTTAAGCAGGTAGCCAGCAGCGTAGGTCTCATAGTCTCAGCTCATCTCTTTTGGCTCAAGTAATTATTCCCCCTTCATCCATTTAT
Source organism: Nyssa sinensis (assembly GCA_008638375.1). NCBI lineage: Eukaryota > Viridiplantae > Streptophyta > Magnoliopsida > Cornales > Nyssaceae > Nyssa > Nyssa sinensis. The sequence goes on along the minus strand of CM018043.1, from coordinate 25,363,468 downwards.
TGACACAACCAATTGACTTTGCATTCATTTATTCATTATAGAACCCACGTTAAGGTTCAAATCCCATCATCTTAGTTTTCTATTACTGATTGTTTTCTTTGGAGCCTAAACATAAAATTGCATCAAAAAGACTTCAAAATACTGTGCTAGATGTGAAAACTCAAACTCAAACCCAAACATTTGATTTTACCAATACCATGCCTTACCAGCTATAAGTTAGTTAGCTAGCATCTTCAATCTTAGCAACCCCCCTTTTTCCCCTCAAGTTTACTTGAATAAGCCAATTATTATGCCATTCAATCTAACCCTGAAGTTGCTTCCCCATTCTAACATGTAATAGAACTGAAACCAAATGCAAAAAGAAAGTAAAGCATTTTGAAATTAAGAACCACACGCAAAAAATAAAAATAAAAATAGATTATATTTATGAAATTTATATAGCATTTTATCTTCTATTTCCAGTCTGTTCCTGAACAGGCACCATGTATCTAAATACAACTATTGATTCACAAAGCCTTGCCAAGAAGAGCAAATAAGACTCCATGCTTTATAGTCATAAACTCGACACCATTTTTATAATTTCCACTTCTTTTTTCCTTCTTTATCTTATTGATTGTCAATTAGACTCCCAGTCTTACTCCTAGGGAAAAACTTCCCATTTCGACTCTTTTCAGAAGTGACGATGCCCTTGGCTTGCTGATACCAGCGAGTCCCCATCCCTTCCATTTTTCAGAGGACCTGAACTGTCACTGACTATTTTTGAAGCTTCGGAATCTCTTTTTGAAATGTAAAAATCACTAGAATGCAATTTCCATGATTCCAGACCATCTTTAGGAAACTGTGATCCTTCTTTAGGGAGCTCCAACGGTTTGTCTGAGTCAGCCAGGAAGTCTTCTAGTGTTGCAAGAGACTTCAACTGCCGGCCAAGTGATGCAATTGTTTTCTGGCACTCTGCCAGTTTACTGGCTGCCACCATCAATTCTTTGTCCTGCCATAGAAATCAACATACCAAGACCATAATATGATGAAAGGATTACCAAGGAACACAGTATATATATGCACAAGAACCAGTGTGTGTGTGTGTGTGTGTGTGAACACAATACACGCTGCAATGCAGACTGCATTGTAGGTCAATGATCAGGTGCAAGTCAGCCAGTAGGCTTGAAGATATTAAGTTATTGGGTACATTCCCTCGTGCTATTGTAAAAAGCATTATTCCATTGACAATTTTGCAATTACTTACCTGGTTTTAAGATCTCATCAGTCAAACATGATACTAAACAAAAGCATTTCCAGAAGTTCTAAACTCACTAGTGCAATAAACTCAAAAGAAATATTACCTGACTTCCAACAAGAAACAGGCCATGGTCAGAGGCAAAAAAATAATTATTATTATTTGGTGGGAAGGGGGCAGACAATGTATGTGTTTGTATCAATTAATATATATATATATATATATATATATATATTTATGATTCTGATTCAATAGACCTTGATTCTTCAAACACATCTAAAAGAAAAGCTAATTAGAGTTGTTATTAGTAACCATAATGATTTATTTGTTGTCATAATCAAAAGAGAGGAAATTATTTACTTAAAATAGGGTGTAAATTAAGTCAACAATTGAAATTTTGATAATTTATGGAAGATTGTCTCAAAATTGTAGATTTTATCAAGGAAAGATTTAGTGCTTAAATTTTGGAAGTATTCATCTTATATGTTATGTAGGGGTGGATATGGCCCCTGCTAACCACCACCTAAATTCGTCCCTGGCTATAGTTATACCCAATTTCTAAAAAATTTAAGGACCATATTTGGGATTCAAAGGTCAAATTAAACAGGAAAGAGCACTCTGCATGCAACTGCCGTCATGTGAAACCCTGTTAAAATGAGGTTGTACAGCAGAGTCGTGCATTAGAGTCCTATTCCTTGCAATTGTACATGGTCACTTCCAACCATGTGCAAGTACCCACGTTGAACATGACACAGTATGGGTTCGGTGCACAACTTGTGTTTGTCTTGTCTGCGTGCACAGCTAATAGACATGTCAAAGTGATGAACCTATACCTAGTTAACTAGAGATTTATACTACTAAAATAATCACCCTAAAATGCTACATTACACAGACGCATCATTTGGCCTAATGGTATGGGAGAAAATTGAAATTTTTTGATAATTCAGCCCTGTTTTTGTTTAAAGACATTTTGCTTAAATAATTAGACAAAACCCTACACCCAACACCTGTTATTTTCTCCCTGTAACATAAATCCCATTATTCGATTTCGTGTAGTCAACCTCAAATAGTTGGGATAAAGCTTTGTTTAGTTGAGTTGGGTTTTCCAGTAGAAAATAACTGGTTCACTAATACAGCATGGTGATACAGCCACTCTAAACACTTGCAACATAATTTGGCCAAAACTCCCAATATATGAAATGATTTCATATTGTTTTTGCTCTCTTTTAAGAACTGTTTCAGCATCAATTCTGTATTCCAGGGGTTAGAAAAATCAGCTAAGAATGTGTTTAGTCCACTGACCTGCTTTATTTTTAACACTCCATTCGAGCTTGCTGCATGCCGGATCTCAGCTTCACATTTCATTCTTGAGATTTCATACTCCAATTTCTGACACTTGGTAACAGAATTCATTGACAAAGCCCGCTCCTTCTGAAGCTCTTCATCCAAAGAACTAATCTTTGAAAGCAGGATTGTCATCTCAGCTTCTACAACTACAAGTTGTGACTCTGCCTTCTCTCTCTTTGAATTGACAGCCTGGAGTTCTCCCTCAGATGTTCTCCTTCCTTCAGTTGCCCTATCTAACAGTGTTTGCAGATCTGTCAACTTCACCTCTGTTTCCTTTAATTGATCCCTTGATGTCTTTAGCTGATCTTGGCACTCGGCTAACGCAATCTCCAATTCCACTTTCTCAGATTCCATCTTCTCTAACTTCTCCTCCAGTTCAGCTGTCCGATTAATCATGGCTTCAAGATCAGCTTTTAAAGGGCTTTCCCCACCATTGGGTTGATCTGATAAAGCTACTGACTCAGGGCAACAACTTCCACTTTCCATCTCAGGTAATGCTGCAAGCCTTTCCATTTCCAGGAAATCGTCCATGAGATCAATTTCCATTGAAGGGACCATAAGTGTTCTTCCAAGAGATTTTTCATTCTTAAATTGATCAAGCTCTGCTATCAAAGCAGATGCCCATGAGTCAGAATGGCTTTGCTCGCACTCATTTGGCTCCAAGCCACTCATCTTGCGTGTGTCTGTTTCAACAACCAGTAGCCTCTCCCCAGTATCCGATTGACTATCTGTGAAAGATTCAACATAGACTGAAGCAGCAGTAACAGACCTGTGATCATTAGCATGTGAGGCTTTGCGGGCCACAGCTTTTAGCCTGCGGCACTCAGCTTCAAGCTTAGCCACCTTCTTTATGCTCTCCAGATGTTGCTTGCTAGCTGTTTCAGCAGCTTGGGTGCTCAAGTCCCTCTCAATAGTCCTAAGTTCTAGGTCCTCAGCTCTGGAAAGGAGCTCAAGCTTGAGGGCTGAGTTCTCTTTCTCTGCAGCATCAAGTTTAGGGCGAAGATCAGAATCAGTAGAAGTAACAGCTTCAGCTTTAGAAGCTTGAATTTGGGACTGAAGCTCAATGAGTTGACTCTCAAGTTCAGACTTCGTAGATTCCCATTCACGAGTTTTCTTGGCAACAGCTTCATGGATCTTTTGTTCTTGCTCTTCTCTCGCTTGTCGAAGCTGTCTCACACACTCCTTAAGTGCTCCATCAAGATTGCCAACTCGATCTTCAAGGGCTGAGTTCTCCTGAATTGCAACCTCAAGTTGTTGCTTTAAAGCCATAACCTCCTTTTCAGCCTTTTCCCATCCTAGCATTTGAAATCATAAACACAACCACCAAATAATAGTCAAATCACAACTCAAACAAGGAAGAGAAATATCTATGTGGAGACTAATACACCCACATTTCCTTACAGACCCACTCGAAGCCTCAAGTTGAGGACAAATGTTGCCATAGAAGGAAACATTCATCCACTTTTGATTATTGAACCTGGTGAAATTAACTTCTCATACAAGAATGCCTCAATGACAATGTAGGGATGGTTCTATTAGAATGTTTATTCAAGAAAAATTAGCATCTCCCAGTAATGTTTATTCAAGAAAAATTAGCATCTCCCAGTAACACGTGACATAATGACAAAGCTACAAATGTGGTGCTTTTGCAGAAAAACAATGCCAGAGAATGAAAGGAAGGTAAAAATCAATGAGTATTGACCCAGAGAAAGCAAGAAACCAAAAAAGCAAAAGATGGTTTTGCCCCCTTATGACCATACAATCAGAGCAGCTGTAAAGAGACGATGTCTGAAAATATACCGGGGGTGATCATCTTCTCAAGTTTTAAGAAACTTATCACGAAAATTTAGTTGAAGAATGGTGACCATTTCCCCTGAACAGATTATGAAGAACTTACTGAAACAATAGAAAACAACGACATAATTAGGATATCGAGCTTAGTAAATAATTGCTGTATAGTGAAGTACTGAACATTTTGCCCCTCTTTGGACCTAAGGGGAGATTGCATGCTGGAAATAACTTTCCTAACCCTTGGTCCTTACCATGTTTTCTCTTGTATTATTTCTAGGTGATGAGTTGGCCCCTCCTATTGACACCCAAATTTACACATACTACTCATAGAAATCGAACTGCAACCCAATTTTCTACTTAAGTTTCACATGGAGATGGAAAAAAAAATATAAAAAAAAAAAAAATTTGATACCTGAGACAGCTTCCTCCGCAACTTTGGCATGCTGCTTTACCAAGTCTTCCTTGGCACTAATGTTCAGAAGAGCTGCTGATAGTTTCTCTGTTAGAGTCTTCAAACTATCATTAAGTTCTTCGTCATTCAGTGCAGCTTTAGATGTGACTTCTGGTGATTGAGTGTGATGATTTGAATATCCCTTTGGTAATAAACCAAGTCCATCAGAATTTACCAAACCAATAATGTAAAAGACAAAGGCAATGTTAAAACACATGGAATCAGAGAAAAAGTTGTAGGAACCTTAAAATTACATCCATCAATGGACAAAAATAAAGGTCACATACGACTGCAAAATTGGGATTGATTCAATTCAAGGTTACAATCAAATTATAGATTAAAAGATTATTAGATACTAATTACAAGATATAGAATATGATTAGTTTCATCTGCTTAACACTTCCCATCCAATGCTGGAAAGAGGAAACAAGAAATCTCACTTACAATGCAAGTTCCCCAATTGCTTTTATATTTATATAATTGTTTCTCATCTAATGGAACACAGGGCTGGAGTTAATTTTGGTCTACGTCATATTTTTTTAATCTTCCCAGCTATTACAAGGTTCTGCCCCTGCCAATGGCTTGTGGAAATCACAAGAAACTATTCTTTGAGCCATTGAAGGCTCCCCTTATGTGAATAGTAGATCTTCCATCCACTTCTGCCCCCAACAACAAATTTTGGCCAAAAAAAAAAAAAAAAGGTTGTGAGCCACACATCTCCAACAACTAAAATCTTGGATTTATACAGAAAAGGGAAAGTTTTTACAAGCCAAACCAAAACATCATTTGCATATGATGTCACAGTGGATCACTAATTACTTTGTTTAATGCTCAATCCTTCGTTAGTTTCACAAACTAGTGATAAAATAAGATAAACATGATTGGAAGAAAATATATCACTAGCAAAAAGGAGGAAAATTAGTACTCTGCCATATGTTAATAGTTGAAGATAACTTCAACAATGATTCCTGGACAGTGCTTGTCAACAAGGAAAGAAAATATTATGTCAACTGTGGTCCAACAACAATGGATATCCACACAGAAGTGGTCCATGCAATCTAGTGGCAAACAACCAAGTTTCTGAACAAAACACCTGTCATCGATCTGGATAAAATGAGAATTTGTCATCATTACATAACTTGACAGAGGTGCTTTACAAATTTTTACATTCAAGGAATTGAATCATGGATTCGACATGAAAGATTGAAAGACTCCAAAGCTCAAACAACTTCTAAATGATCAAATTTTCAAAAAACCTTCTTTCGTACAAGACTTCGTACCTATACCTATTTCTGGAATAAATACGATCCACTACTGGAATAGAGAAAAGCAGATAGGGATGATAAAACATTCCTCTCTTATATTACCATTTCAAACTTGTTTCCTACTTTCCTCTTTTTCCCAAGTAAACAAAACAAGTCGCAACTCTTTAAAACAAGTTTAATATCAGTACTAACAATTAAACAACTCAAGGTTCCAGAATTTTAAAGAGATAACAGAAAAACATTAACCTTTATCTATTGGCTTCAAGTCGCCTAAAAAAAGTACAGAAAGAACACAATTTGTGTACACTAGGAAAGCTGAAATGATTTTCTTTTGACCTAAAGAAAAACACCAGTATTTTGTATAGAAAATGGAAGTATAAATTTGATAACAGACAAGTTAGCCAGAGATAAGTGATTATAAATAAAATTCCCCTTCCAAATTGTGTGTGTGTGTGAGAGAGAGAGAGAGAGAGAGAGAGAGAGTATGGGCATTTGAATATAATATGTGTGGAGATTAGGAAGCAAAGGAGGGGTACTCTTTATAAAAACAAGAACGGTAGGTGGAATTAACAATGCTCAAGGTTCATAAAAGTCAACACATTCATTAAGAAGAAAATGTGAAAAGAACTAACCTGATCATCAGAGAATCTTTCAGAATGAGAAGATATCGAGCCCGAGCTTTCGGATTCACCTGGACTCTTCTCAGAAGACTTTCTCCGCCACAGCCAACTCCGCCGGTCCATCTCAAATTCTATAGCCCCTCAGAGATACTTCCATCTACAATTTCACCCATCCATGCTTCAACTGGTCACTAACAAACACCAGAGCATTAGCTAACCAAATCTGCACCTCTGCGTTTCAATTTTACATACGAATCATACAATTGGAAATCACAAAAATGCATAAAACCCATAACCCAAAATCAGTTCAGGACATTGAAAGAATGTAAGCAAAACCCTAGAAGCAAAAAGGTCAATTTTTCTCAACAAGCAAGGCTATTAAACAAAAACAAAAATAAAAAATGAGAGGGGGGGGGGGGGGGGGGTGTCATATCTGGTGATTCTCAAACTTTGCTTAGAATACACTCCCCAACCATCCAACCTCCGAGGAAAAGCCCATACAAGAAAATGAGAAATAAAGACAATATAAAATTGAGACGCTTTCGAACCTTAAATGGATTGGCAATTACTTGAGATACAAAATTTGAACAACTCATCTGATGGGTACCTTTCAAATACCCACAACTATCGATAAAGAGTAAGACAGAGAAGAAACAAACTAAGAGATTGCAGATTTCTACCGCAAAAATATCGCCTAAGATTGAAAAATGGAGAAGACCCGCTAAAAAATATAGACCCATGAAAGCTAATCAGCAAAAGATGTTCAAAATTAAAAAAGAAAGTAAATATATATATATATAAATATATATATATATAGAGAGAGAGAGAGAGAGAGAGAGAGAGAGAGATGCTCGGACAGAAAGAAGATACCTTGAACCGTAAAAAATCAACTCTTGATTGAATCAGAAAGATCCCAAGTAATTTAATCGACAATAAGAGTTCATCAGCAGTGCATAGAAACAAACCAATATTTAGAAAATTATAATCTGCAGATATATATATATATATGGAATGTCAGAGCAAATGTAGGTAACAAGCAGAGCCGAATGGAGAATTGTTCATGTGTTAGAGAACTACTTTCTTTACCTTTTTGTAATAAAAAATTGATTGAGAGAGCATGTTAGAGTAGAATAAACACGTCTTTAAAGCCCCTCTCTTTATCTCTCTTTCTCTCTCTCTCTAACAGGGATGACAATGGGGCTTTGTTTTTCAAATAAAGCTGGCGTTATTCCCGCCCATGGTTATCGGATTTCACTACCACGCTCATTAATTAATGCTAATATTAGCACCTATTGCAGACGGCAGAGAAGCAGTCTCTCACTCTCTCTCGCTCCACACATATTCTCTCTATGCGCTAGCACACTATGAATCTGCCTTTTTCTGATTTTTTTTTTTTTTTTTTGTTGGTTTGTTCCTTGTTAATTAATGTTCCTTAACAGCCAAATAATAGTACCATTATTAAGATAAGAGAAATAAAAGATAAAAGATAAAATGTCTCACATTTATAACCCATTTTTCATAAGAGTTGGGATTCATACGCGGATCCTTATGAATGGTGTGGATCTCTCTTTTGTAGGAGAATAAGTTATAATGACTTTTTAATAATTAATATTGGATCATTTCTAATAGTTAATAATTTTTAAATAATTAATTTTATTCTATGATAAATACTTTTAAATAAAGTATAATATTAATTATTGAAATAGAATAATGCACATATAAATATTATTATTAATATTAATTTTTTAGGAAAAAATAATAAAAATTTCTTAAAATAAATTTTTCGGTCCAAAAAATTCATGATAAATTTTTTGTACCTAAAAGATTCAAAAAATAAACTTTTACTACAAAAAAATCTAACTATAAACTTTCATTTTAACACCATTAAAAATATTATTGATTAGACTAAAATAACTATCAAAATTAAATTTTAAAAAATACTAAATAGTCTATAAAATAAATTCTTCAATCCAAAAAAAATAATAATAACATTTTTGATTTATCTAGAAGGCCTAAAAATAAATTTTAACTTCATAAAATGTTATGATTTTTTTTAATTGAAAATTTTATTTTATGTAGTTTTTATTTTATTTTTTTCTAAAATATATCTTCAAGACTATATTAGTCTAATCAGTATTATTTTTTAACGGTATTTATGTGGAAGTTAACAGTTGAACTTTTTGTATTAAAAATTTTTTTTTGGATCTTTTAGATAGAGAAAATACATCATGGACTTTTTAAATTGAAAATTTTATTTTAGGGATTTTTTAGTATTTTTTTCTAATTTTTATTAATAAAAAAATATATTAAGAGTATCTTATAATTTAAATTATATATAATATAGATTTTTTATTAAAAAATTATCACTTTCAGAAATAGATATTCATATCCTATCTTTTGCTAAGTATCTTATAATTTTATTAATAGAAGTGTGATGTTATACGCTCAATCCTCATATAATTAATAGATATGAGAAATAAAAAATTTATTAATTATTAAAAATTTTAACTTTTAAATTCTCTTATTTTCATTAAACAATAAGTATACTCTTGGTAGGGGTTATTTGTGATATCCACGTGTCACTCGGTGAGCGGTTGTCATGACAATGATAAGGATGTTAATATAGTCATCAAGTTTAAGAGTAATGCTATAGTTTCTAAAATCGTATATCAAATGATGGGGCATTGATGTGGTTCTAAATTGTTGATAATACTTTAAATCATATAATAAATGTGATTCTGTCACATGAGTGCCACCCCATTTCAAATAAGAATTTGGAATACAAATTTAGAAAGCATAGTATTTTTTCAAGTTTAATTATTTTGACCACGTGTCCTTGAGATGTGTAGCCATTTGGCTATGGTAGGCCCTAGCATTTTTGCAATTTTTTAATTTTGATCAATTTTTTTTAACTTTTTTTTATTTTCAAATAAATATTTATCAAAACATTTTTGATCAAAAATAAAATTATAAGTTATTTACTTTAAATTAATTTTATATAAAATAAAAATTTTCTTTATAAAAAGTTAAAAAAATTTAGTCAAAATTGAAAAAATGTAATAAAAAAAAACATAAAAGGCATATTTTTGTCATTTTCAAAAAAAAAAAAATGGATAGGATGGAAGATATGTATAGTTTGTCAGTAAAAATAGGGAATGACAGTATAATTTCAAAGATCTCAAAAGATATCTTTATAATTGACAAATTATAAAAATCAAAAGCTAACTTGCAAGAATACAGGTTACTTATGAAACCCGAGCCGACTCTACCATAAGTCAAGAAAATAAATGGCTTTAGGCCTCCCTTACGAAAAAGGCCCTAATTTTTAGGTATCTATAGTATAATCCAAATATAAGTTTAAAACCCATAAAAGTCTATTATAAAAAAGCAAGACCTCAATTTTTAGGTATTTATAGTATATCTAAATAGAAGTCTAAAATTCATAAAAGCCAGTTCCAAAAAAAAAAGGGTAAATTACACCGAACTCCCTTGAGGTTTTTGACAATTGCAAAAACCTCCCATATAGTTTCTGAAATAACATTGTCCCCCCTGTCAGACTTGTCGGCTAAACGCCGTTAATAGAATCTGTTCATTTACTATTTTACCCCTTATATTTTAATAATTATTTTAAAGTCAAAAATTCTCTTCCCTTCCCTCTTTCTTCCTTTCTCATATTTACTTTACCCTTGTATCCATCTATCTCTCAATTTCTCTACCCTAACTATGCTCCATTACTGGAGGATGAAGCTCCGGCGAAGCAACAGAAGCTTCGGCGAATCAGTCTAAGCAATAGTCCAACTGTGTGAGAATATATGAGAACCTTCTGGCAGCCCTAGAACCTTTTTATGACTAGAGATATCCACACACACACACACACACATATAAATATATATATATAGCAGCTATAAGAAGACTACGGTAGAGTATTCAACAGATTGATGATGGCTTCAGCGTGGTACGACGATGATGGCTGAAGCGGTGAAGAGTCCGGGAATGGAGTTCTAGCAGAAGGGACGGAAGTGTAGAAAAAGAAATGAGCGAAAAACAATGTGATTGTTGGGTTGTCGATTGATTGTAGGACTGATTAAGTTCATAAATATCTTGAACTGTTTTGCGTAGTAAAAATCAGAGGATGAGATTGAGTATTTGGACTTTGTTCTTAGAGCCCCTCTCTACATTCTGTCACACGACCGTCCAACTCCACTGCCCTCTCTTCACTTAATTTTTTTCTTTGTTGTACAATCGCTCATCTCCACCGCCCCACTCTGTCGCTATTGAGCTCTGCAACTCACTCAAAAAAAGAGGATCTCATGTAGATCGGTTAATAATGCTTTGGCGGTGATTGATTTTGACGTAGCGGAAGCTCGTGAAAAAATAGGACACCGCCTGTTTCTTGAAAAATTGTCCAAATCCACGAACAAAGGTAACACATTCGAATCCACGAGTACAGAGAATAAGATTTCAGAAAGAAAATATTTTTATTGAATCAAAAGTTAACCTTACAATGAAAAAGAAGAGCCTTTATATATGTTACAAAACCTAATTCGCCTAGGACTAGAACTCCTAATTCGACTAGAACTATGACTTTAGGAAAGAAATAATTAAAATAAGGAAAAATACCAAAAATAGAAATATTCTAATAAAAATAATAAATCAAAAGTTCTAAACGTAAGCAGCAATATGGTAAAAAGGCAACTCCAAACGCCAACCGTAACCCTAGTAAATTAAGCAGCACATTTATTACCAAAAGTAGTAAAAACGCGGTTTTGATGGCCAAAACGAAGGAATTTGCCCAAAAAGTGGCATATGTCATAGAAAAGCAATGAGTATTGATCAGCACATTGTTTTCAAGCCACCCTCTGAATTTCACGCCATTCCGACCATTCTAACGTCGCACACAATTCCGTGCTAAGAATTAAATTCTTCCACAACCTGTTCTACATCAGTCTCTCCTACTTGAAAAAACTCGACCTCAAGTTAGGAAATTGAGAAGGCGACACATCAAGAGGATGATATTCAAAAAATCAGCAACGTTGAAAGTAGGAGAAATGGCCATATTTGCAGGAAGGTCCACAACATAGGCATTATCATTAATTTTTCGCAGAATCTGGAAGAGACCATATTTCTTATTGTTCAGCTTGTTGTACGTGCCCACTGGCACCCACCCCTTGTGCAAATAAACCATCACTAGATCCCCTTTTGAAAGACTTGAGCCCTTCTCTTTTTATCAGCAATTGTCTTGTATTTAGCATTAGATTCCTCCAAGTTTTTTCGCACCTCTTCTTGAATAGCCTTGATGCGATCCGCCATATTTTGTACTGCAATACTTAAACCAGAAAGCTTTGGCAGAAGAACCAAGTCTAAAGCATGGCGTGGAAGACAACAATAAACAATTTGGAATGAGGTCTTCCTAGTAGAACGATTCAGCATACTGTTATAAGTAAACTCAGCCTGTGCTAAAGCAATATCCCACTACTTTGGTTTCTCTCTAAAAATGCAGCAAATTAAATTCCCAAGAGTGCAGTTCACCACTTCCGTTTGACCATTGGACTGAGGATGACTTGTGCTACTGAAATTCAGAGACGTGTCAAACCGCCTCCATAGGATCCGCCAAAAATGACTTAAGAATTTGGTGTCCCTATCTGAAGTGATGGATTTGGGAACCCCATGCAAACGAACAACCTCTTTAAAAAATAAATTGGCCACGTGCACTGCATCTGAAGTCTTTTTGCAAGCAATAAAGTGAGCCCTTTTTGAGCACTGATCAAACACCACAAATACAGAGTCAAATCCGCGTTGGGTTCTCAGAAGGCCCAAGACAAAGTCCATCGAAAGATCCTCCCAAGGTGCTACTGGAATGGGCAAAGGCATGTACAAACCCATATTTTGAGATTGGCCTTTGACAGCTTGACAAATAGGGCATCGTTTAACATGACTGTCGACGTCTCGTTTTAGTTGGGGCCAATAATACCTCTCCTCAACAAGAGCTACTGTTTTGTCACAACCCAAGTGTCTGCCCAAGCCGCCACCATGTAATTCCTGAATTATCTAATCTCGTAGTGAACTCCTCGGGATGCACAATTGGTTGCCTCGAAACAGATAGCCCTCTTAAATATATATTTCGTAAACGGAAAGACCCGACTGACATTTTGTCCAAATGTCCTGAAAATATTCATCGTCTGCATACAGCTCCTTGAGACAGTCAAACCCAACTACCTCAGCCCGCAATGTGACAAGCAATCACGCCCTCCTACTTAGGGCATCAGTCACTCGGTTTAATTGACCGGCCTTATGCTTCAAAGTGAACGTGAAGCGTTGGATAAAAGAAATCCAGCTGGCATGCATCTGGTTGACACTATTCTGGCTGTTGATAAATTTCAGTGCTTGGTGGTCGCTGAATAAGACAAACTCCCTCTGCACTAGATAATGTTCCCAAACCTTCAAGACGCAAAAAACAGCATACAATTCCAACTCATAAGTAGACCACTTCTGGCGAGCTTCACTGAGCTTCTCACTATAAAACGCAACCGGTCTACCTTCTTGAGAAAGTACAACACCAATGCCAACAATAGAGGCATCGCACTCTACTTGAAACAGCTTGTCAAAATCTCGCAGTGCTAAAACTGGGGTAGATGATAATTTCTCCTTGATCAATGCAAAACTTTGTTCTGCTTCCTCTCCCCAATGGAATTTTTCCTTCTTCATGCATTCAGTAATTGATGCGACTATCCTGCTTAAATCTCTAACAAACCGCCTGTAAAACATTGTCAGACCATGAAAACTACGAACCTCGCCCACTGTTTGTGGAGTTGGCCGCTCCCGAATGGCACGAATCTTTTCTTCATCAACTTTAATCCCATCAGCACTTACCACAAATCCCAAAAATAGAAAACTACTGGTCATAAAGCTGCACTTCTTTAAGTTAACATACAGCTTATTTTGATGCAAAACTGTAAGAACCTCCCTCAAGTGCGTAAGATGGTCAGATTCATTCTAGCTATATATCAATATGTCACCAAAGTACACCACAACAAATTTTCTAGTAAATGGTTTCAATACCTAGTTCATGAGCCACATGAAAGTACTAGGCGTATTGGTGAGTCCAAACGACATTACTAACCATTCGTACAACCCCTCATTGGTCTTGAAAGCAGTCTTCCATTCATCTCTAAGCCTAATCTGAATCTAATGGTACCCATTCTGTAAGTTGATTTTAGAAAAGACTTTGGATCCAGCCAGCATGTCTAGCATATCTTCCAATCGAGGAATACGGAACCTATATTTGATGGTGATCTTGTTGATTGCTCGGTTGTCGATGCACATGCGCCAACTGTCATCCTTCTTTAGAACTAACAAGGCTGGTACCGCACAAGGGCTTATACTCTCCTGCACCAATCGCTTCTTGATCAGCTTTTCCACCTACTCTTGTAGAATCTAACTTTCCTTGGGACTCATCCGATAATGTGGACGATTAGGCAAACTGGCTCCTAGTGTGAGATCAATCTGATGTTGTATGTCTCGCATAAGAGGCAACCCATCCGGTAGCTCTGACGGTATAATTTTTTGAAAATCCTCCAACAAAGGTTTAAGTGTAGGTGGAATTTTCATAGACTCCTTGCCAACTTCTCCCCCAACTACAACAGCAAAAATCTCTCCAAATTCCTTAGTTTCTTCTATAAATTCGCCCCCATCCACAAGAAATACTGACTTGCCCGTTAACTTCGGTTCAACAACTACAAATTCCTCTTTATGGGTCCCAAAACGATCTTTAGGCCCCCCCTCATGAAAACATATACGTTATCACAGCCCCTATACGTAGCATCCACATCAAACTGCCAAGGTCGTCCAAAATCATATGGTAGGCATCCATCTCCACCACGTCATACATAACCTCATCTGCATAATTCTTCCCAATTGAAAATTTAATGCGGCAGATTTTAGTTACCTTTACTTCAGCACCCCGTTTTATCCAGCCAATCTTATACGATGAAGGGTGTTTCTCAATCTGCAAGCCCAACTTGGTAACCATTACTTTTGACACTATATTTTCATTACTGCCACTATCAATATTGACATCACAAACTTTTTTGTTCACAGTACACCTGGTTCAGAATATATTATGTCATTGAGATGGTTCTTTCCGCTTTGGTGCTAACAGAAGTCGTTAAACCACCAAAGAGCGTGACAGTAGCTCTCCTTCGTCGCCACCCGTTACCTCCTCCTCTTCATAAGTGTAGGGCGCTTCATTCTCGTCCTCCTCTGTCTCGAATTTGCCATGTTATTTTGGCTCCACTAAGTTAATGGTACCCTTTTTAGGACACTTGTTAGAACGGTGCCCTGTCTGTGAGCATCTATAGCACTTATTGGACCCCGGACGAGCATAAGGGTTATAAGGTGCCACTTTTGGTGGAACAATGTTGGCTGGCTTTAAAGGACTGACTGGCTTTGAAGGGCCCCCACTGCTACCTGTTCTGCGAGTGGTTTTAAACAAAGGTGGCTGAATATTTGGGGTTTTTCCTTTATTTACTACAGCACGATTAGAATCAACGGAATTTCGTGCTACGACCACCGCCTTTGATCTGTCTAATTGAGTTTCTACCTTGATAGCCAACACTACGGCTTCAATTAAGGTGTAGATTGTTTGTATCGCAACTCGATCCTGTATAGCCCAACGCAGCCCCCTAACAAACCTAGCAACTTGTTGTGCATCTGTTTCCAACAGGTTATTACACGACGACAACTTATGGAATTCCTCTAGGTAAGCCTCGACTGTTCTACTCCCCTGCCTATAATTCTGATATTGTTGAAATAGAATCTGCTCATAATCTGGAGGCAAATACCTTGATCGTAATAGTCGCCTCATCTTAGCCCATGTCCGAACCATCCCTTTTCCTTATCGCATCCATGTAATTTGCAACTGCTCCCACCAAGCAGAAGACCCCTCCCCAATAATCTTTACGCAACTAATTTCACCTTTTTATCTTCAGGAATATCCATATAATCGAAAAATCTCTCGACTAATACCAGCCAATCAAGAAACCCCTCGATCTGAAATTGACCATTAAAACTGGGCAGGTCCATTTTCATACGAAAGGTCTGTCGGTCCTGCTCCCCTTGGTAACCCCTCCGATTATTCTGGAATATGGCTTCAGCATCTTCCTCATCCTCACTCAAGTTATCCTCGTAGGCTAGCTACCTATATGGAATCTCTGAATGGCGTTCACGCACAACTTCAGCCCTCTCTTGGTACGGTTGACAACCCGTAGGTTCGTCGCCCCACTGATTATTCTCTGCCTTCAGCCTAGCAAGAGCTGCTTGGATTTCCTACAATGCTTGTTAGGTCTCACGTTGCGCCTATTGGGTCTCACGCTGGAAAGTTCTGAATTCAGCCCTTGTAACCATATCTCCCTCACGGTCACCACCATCAAGGACTTCGTTTTTGTTCCATGCATTCGCCATTTGAACAGAATTAAGCCTGCTCTGATACCAACTGACGTAGCGGAAGCTTGTGAAGAAATAGGACACCGCCTATTTCTTGGAAAATCGTCCGAATCCACGAGCACAGAGAATAAGATCTCAGAAAGAAAATATTTTTATTGAATCAAAATTTAACCTTACAATGAAAAGGAATAACCTTTATATAGACTGTAAAACCTAACAAAACCTAATTTTCTTAGGACTAGAACTCCTAATTCGACTAAAACTATGACTTTAGGAAAGAAATAATTAAAATAAGGAAAAATACCAAAAACTTCAAAAATAGAAATATTCTAATTAAAATAATAAATCAAAAGTTCTAAACGTAAGCAACAATCTGGTAAAAGGGCAGCTCCAAACGCCATCCAGAACCCTAGTAAATTAAGCAGCACATTTATTACCAAAAGTAGTAAAAACACGCTTTTGACGGTCAAAATGAAGGAATTTGCCCGAAAAGCGGCATACGTCATGGAAATACGATGATTATTGATCAGAATATCGTTTCTAAGCCACCTACCAAATTTCACGTTATTCCGACCATTCTGGCGTCGCATGCAATTCCGTGCTAGGAATTGAATTCTTCCACAACCTGTTATACATCAGATTTTTACAAGTTCTAACTCTTGATGATCAGGGACTTCTATATCATCGAATTGGTGCTGGAGGTGGTTAGGTAATCAGCGATGGGACATTTCAAGAGGTGAAATTAGGAAATTTTGGGGTTGATTGTTATATGGTGGTAAGACAATGATAGTTGGGTTATCTCCTCTCTCTCTCTCTAACAAAGCCAAAAGTTGCCTCCGTTTGAATGGTGTTTGGATGGTAGGTAATCATGGTTTGATTGATTCTACAGAAGTTGCTGATTCACTATTATGGTTGGTGTTTAAGGGCTAATGCTCTTTCTTCCTAGGATGGATTACTATTGTGGCTGATGTATTTAAGATTCTCATATGATTGTCTTCTACTTATGTATTGCTTGTATTGCAGCACTTAGTCATGTGTTTGCTTTCTTGTATAGTAGTCTTTTGCTTATGTTATGCTTACTATTCTCTCTCTTTCTCTCTTTCTTTTTCTATGTTAAATTAGAATTTTTGGATAAAATTGGAATGCCTTGCTTTGGAGAGGGAATTTGAGTGGAATTGGAATGCTCTGCTTTATTGAAATGTAGTTCTGAAGGAAATCTGTACATTTTAAATTAAGTTTTAGAAAAATCAATTTGGACTGAATTGGAAAATTTAGTTCTGAGGGTAGTTTTGTTATTTAACCATGACTTGTAAGGGGCAACATTGGCATTTAAATAAAAAAAATTGCTTACATCATCAAATTCTATTAGGTCAACTAACGGTCATTGACGATAGGGGAGAATTTATTACCAACATTGAAACTAGAAGGGGAACAGTGTTATTTCAGAAACTATAAGGGAGGTTTCTGCAATTGTTAGAAACCTCAGGGGAGGTAAGTGTAATTATCTCAAAAAAAAATGTCCTAATTTTTAGGTATCTATTGTATAATCCAAATAGAAGTTTAAAACCATAAAAATCAATTATACAAAAAAAAAAGTCCCGTAAACATACTACAAAATAAATTTCAATTATATTGATAGAACCCTATTTCGAATTATTCTCATTTTCTACTAGTATTTGCATATACATAAAAACATAAATATTCTTTTTGTAGGCATAGTTTACAATTTTGTGAATTGATTTATTTGAGTTTGATTCCAAATTTTCTATTGCTCAATATTTTTAACTTATGTTAGAACTCTTTTGATTTTTGACATCTTTATGTTTCGTATCAAAATACTATTATAATTTTATATTACAAAATATATACAAAAAAATTAAATGCATTGAAACGTTTCTATATATTTATTATAATTTTTTTATTTTTTTAATAACTATTTTAATGAAAAATATGATAGTATAAATGTCACGCCCCGGAATCAAGGAGGCTTAGGGGTGAGGTGAGTAACTCCCCATGGAACTTTTGTTTCAGCGAACATTGGGCACTTTTTGAGTTTTGACTATAGGCTTAAAAAAAGCTTAAAATACGTCTTGTAATGTCTCTTTGACACTCGGTGATTTTGGATTTGTGCTAAAATGTGAAATTGAAAAATATATTCAAGACTCAAGGATAGTCAATCTGAAGGAGTTGTGTCAAAATGTAGGTATATGTTACATTCGAACGCATGTAAAAAAATGAAGATTTCTATTGATTTCCTTATTTTGAATTCAATTAGGTTTGGATTAACTCATATATAAATAATATGTGTTTCTCTCGTAAAGAGCAGCGAGTTTGCATTCTAGACAACATACGTCACATTCTTGTTGAACATTTAAGCAATCTATGAATCCTTGCATTTACCTCAATGATTCTAGAGTCTGGATTTGATATAGTCAGTGCTTCATAGAGGTGATTGTGAAGATTTTTTACTAAGAGAACATTTTAAAAGTTTTCAAGCTACTCTAAGGTGATATAATTAAATATAAAATATGTTCTTTTACTCTTATTTAAGTTAAATAGTCCATTGGAGACAAATGGGGTAGCGAAAAGTTGGTCTAGAAGACAAACTGACAAAAAGGGAAGAAAAATGGTCAGGTCCCTCTCCCTGTGCCGATCGGCACACCAAGAGGGGGGTTTTCCACCTCCCAGTGCCGATAGGCACACACGTGTGCCGATCAAGCTTGTGTTTTTCCTACACAACTCTATTTCAAAAATTGACTTATTTTACCTCATTTTCTTGATTTCACCTATTTCTCAAGAGCCAAAATTATTCATTTTCATTTCATCAAACATCAATAACATCACCTAACATTCATTAAACATCTAATGTTACTTTCATTAATGAATAAACAATGCCTCAAATTCCAAGTTCAAGTCCCATGCTTCACAATTTCAAAATGGATCAAAAGGAAGCTACGTGTCTCACAATGTTTACATGATCATTTAACATCCTAGTTCATACACCTTTTATCTACAATATACATGGTCTATTCAAAAGGAATCATATAATCAACATACTTCCTAAGAGTTCATGGTGGTCAAATGTACAAAAAGGGAGGTCTTCCCAAAAGTAGCTTACAATGGTCCTTCAAACGTTACCCAAAAACATACCTTATCACAAGTATATAAATATACATGGTTGTTCCAAAATAAAAGTAAACACAACCCCCCTGGCATAAAGAGGATCATCCAAATGCATGCAAAAAGGAAATCTTCCAAAATAACTTCAAAAGGACTCTTCAATTAGTAACCATCTCTTTGCATGCTCCTGTATCTAGTAGGGGTTAGTACAACAACCCCAGTAGAAGAAATCTAAACATAGGTAAGAATGTGTGGTGGCAAGTGTATGCTTGTGCACGTGTAGTGACACTCAAGTATTCATCAAGCATGCATCATCAACAACAAGGATATAAAAAATAACTAAGTTCTCACGTGTTAAAGTTTGTAAACATTATAAGTAAACATTATCAAGAAGAGCAATATACGTCATTCCAAAATTTAGGATTCATTCATTTGAGTTTTTTCAATTATTCAAAGTTTCCATTTCTATCTCTCAAGTCTCAATCTCAAGACTATATTCCTAGTCGGCTCCCGGTATGCATTGTATGCTTTATGGATTACTAACCCGATAAAAACATGCGATTACCTACACGAGTTTACGGCTCGCAAGCCGATGAAAGACACCATCCCAAACACTAATCAAAATCCTAGGTAAGAACAATCTCACCACGCTCAAGATTACACAATTAACGTGCCCCAATTCTAGCCCAATGTTCATGACTTTTCAAGTTTTCATTCTCACATTTTCAAAGACTTATCATTTATATTTATATTCACAATTCATCATATGTTCATCAATAATGTTAAACATGCAAGTAATTCTATTCAATAATCATAAATTCACATCAAACGTGTATTGAGACATTTTCACAAAACATTTACTGTGCAATTTGAATGATCAAGTATAGTATAAGTAAACCCATTTCATAATTTCACCAATCAATCATTTTCACACTCAACCGGGAGTATATTCAATACAAAAATAATATAAAAACACGTCATTTCATAGTATAAAAATAACCAATACATGGATTTCCAACACACATGCAAGATATGTCCAAATATGTAAAAATAAGAAATCTATGACAAAGGATGAGATAATGGCATTATGAACCTATCTACACAAATCCTATACCTAGGTTTAGAAATCCCCTACCTCAATTTTTTTAAGTTGTGGTAGAACCCTAATTTTGTTCTTGATGAATCTTGATGGGTCTCCCAATTTTTTTGCTTCTTGGTTGGAGATTTGTAAGTAGAGAGGCCTTGTGTTTTATCAATCTCCCAAGAGAAACTCCATTCCTCCAAAAATTCCTAAACCCTAAATTTTCCTCTCTTCTTCTCTTTCCCTCTTTCTCTCCCTTTTTTAAGTGAATGTGGGTGTGTGTTTCTAGTGTGTGTTTTAGGCGTGTAGAGATTTGGCCTTATATGATCAAAAGTAAGACAAGAGGTGAATTTTTCTTTTTGCCCCTCCTTGTTTCTTTTCCTTCTTTTTATTTACAAGCCATTTTTAGTCTTTTCATTTAACTTTTAAATTTCTTAATAAAAGTTTACATTATTATTATTTTATAATTCGTAAATTAAAAAAAATTGCGTCTTTACAATAAACTACTTTAAAAATTATTTTAAGAGTAATACTATCCTTACCATAACATTTTACTAAAAACATTTACATGTTGACGTGGTTGTTCGGGTGCTAGTGAATTTAGTCTCTTGGTACATGTAAATTTAACCTCTTAGTACTAGTCATGTCAGGTAAGTTCAACAGACTTAATTGACTAGTACCGAGAAGCTTAATTGATTAACACCCGCATATACTAATAGACTTAATTGACTAGCACTCGAACAATCATGTCAGTAGGAAAAAAAATTAGTAAAATTTTATAATAAAAATAGTATTACTGTTATTTTAAATCAATATACATTTTATTTAGAATTTATTCCTCTTGCATCTCAAACCAACACCGAAGAAACCTTCCAATTTTAACATAGGAACTGTCTTACTACCCAATTTAGTGTGTGTCAAAAAAGGAATCAAATTGCTCCTTATCTAGCTCACTCATGTTCATGAACATGACCAAAGATAGAACTACAACTTTGCTGCTGTCTTGCTAGTTCATAAGGCTAGTGTTCCCCTCCTCATTTGCTTGACTGCTCTTAAAAACCTAATTTATAAATTAAGTATACTTGTGATGCCTTCTAATCATACACTTCTAATTTACTCATATAAATTTTAGTTATGTTAAGTGAGTCTACTTACATCATGTTGAGTGGTTTTTAGCTTTCACGGATCCAGCCTATGCACTCATAGGGACAAAAATAAATTTTAAGGAGTTCTCTTATATAGATATAAAAAAATTGAGGGGGCAACATTTAATTTATACAAAAATTTCTATAAAAAATAGCGATAAAAAATTAAATTGTCAAAAGTTTGAGGGGCACAACCCTCTAGCCCCAGCCCAAATCCACCCCCGTATCTGTGTGTGTGTATATATGATATATAAAAATCAAAGGCTAGGTTGTAAGGATAAGGGGTACCTATGAAACCTTCCAATTTTGACATAGGAATTGGGTTGATAGGGATACCCAAGTGCATTGTATGTGTCAAAAAGAGAATCAAATATCTCCTTTGTGTAGCATAATTCATGAACATGACAAAACAACTCTGCTCTTGTCATGCTAATGTTTCCCTCCTAATTTCTATTTCTACCAAATAAAAGGTTCTAATTTCTTATATTTTGACTCTAATTTAATTAATAAAATTTAATCTGGTGTTCCCCAAATAAGGCAGTAGTTTGAGAGAAGCTTATCTCGATAAGTTTTTCTTTTTCATTATTTCTATTTGTGTATTTTTTAAAATGAAGGAGATAGATGAAACTTTTGGAAATATATAATTTTTTAGATATTTTCATTTTTATTGAACACAAGTTTTTGAAAACAACAAAAGAAAATTCTTTAGCAATTTCTTTATTAAAAAACAACAAAAAAAAGCAATTTTAAAAACTATATTTTTTAAAGAATAGTTCTTGAAAATCCCTTAAAAAATGCGTTTTCTGTCATATTTTTATTTTTTTAAAAGCATATCTAAACAGCCAATTTTTTCCAAAATCTATCATAAAGGAAGCCTAAACTTAAACATATAGTAAAAATATTAAATAAATAAATAAAATGACATTATAAATGTGCTTGTAATAAAGTGAAAAAAAAAAATCCATTTGGCAAAATAATAAACCAAGTAAATTGACATGGCCAAGTTAAAATTTTCCAAATCAACCGTAAAACTTTGGTTTAATTTCAAACTATATATATTTTTTTATTAAATTAAACATGAAGATACCCATCTGAAATATTGGATGATTTCTCAAAGATTGCAAAGGGAGAATTTTTTTTTTTTTTTTTTAGATCCCTTAGATCCTCTTGATTAGTTGGAAAATTTGGTGAGAAAAGGAAAAATAGAATAATATTTTCAAGGAAATTCTGTTTGGTTCAACCTCGAGAAAAATAGAAGGATTATCAATTTAATTAAGGAGTTTCAATAGAGCACCTTCTCTTTTTTTTTTGTTGTAATTTCAATAGAGAAATTTGAACTTAGTGTGTGTAAATATATATGTATGTATATTTATAATGTGCATTTGACAACTATTCACCAGTTCAGATTGGCAATTAGCACAGTTGTCAGTTATGATGATAACGCCCATTGAACTTGACTGAAAAAGTTAATATCATTCTATCCCAACTTTCTTTTTAAGTTAAAGAAAGCTCAATCCCATTAATGTAATCAATTCATTAAATTCAATTTCTATTTTAATATTATTAATTTTTTCATTTTAATATTTTTATTACTGATTTGGCATGTTCAATTAGGTTAAACCCCTGATATCAGAAAATAGGCTAAATTTGATTGTTAAATTGGCCAATTTTATCCCATTATGTTGAGAAATTAGTTGACATGGGTTTTAAATCAAAGAAAAAATTACACATTTTCCATGTAGTTTCACTCGTTTCCATTAAATATTAATATAGTTTAAAAGTCAATAAATACACCCTTTCAGCTATTAATTTGTCACGACCCGAAACCCACCCTATGCGGATTTCGTGTCGCGGGGCCGACCCTAAGGCCGTCCCTACTTTTTCCATTCCTGTATCATAGTACAACAATAATCAATGTCCACCAGATAGAACAATATCACATTGTGGAGACAATAACATCAGATACGCTCAGGAGTACAAGTTTGGCAGTAAAGAATGAACTTGGCTTGATAACACCACATGGAAGAGAAAGGGTATCTACTTACCTCTAATGAAATCTTAGCTTAGGAATTCGTGAGTGGGCCCTTCCCCTTCAAGTTCCCTATATATCAATAAACGTGTTTCAGAATAAATGTTTATTCATCAATCTTACATCTCGTCATCTTAAGTATCTCTAATGCCAATTTAGACTTCACCATTGAGTCCATAGGGTTCGGAATAATAAAAATTCACTAGTTCTTTAATTTAATCGGAGTCCATTTGACTCACTTATGAAGCAGGGGTATTTTGGTCATTTTTACAAGTCGTAACTTTTTGGGACTCCGTCTCGTGAAACGGACCTCACCATTGGACTCAGAGCATCCGAGATAATAAAAATTGACTAATCATTTATCTTATTTGGACCTCGTTTGACCCACTTTTGAGTCAGGGGTAATTTTGTAAAATTAACATTTTTCTGTTGGGCCTTAGTGTAATTATTCAAAACTTTTGGGGCCGGTTCATAAATCCCATAAGCTGCGGTCTGAACCAGTTGGTTCAGACCCCAAAACCCTAAACCGGTCAGCCTTTCTCCTGAACCAAACGGTTCAGTTTCATACAAGAACCGGAATACAATAACCCAATTCCCTATCCCTATCCATGGTTCAGTTAACCCCTAAACCCCATCTCTATTTATTGTCTCTGCAACCAAACAGCCCAATTGATTTTAATTTTACATTCAAAACGACATAGCATCACTGCCCCTAATCATTTTCGGTCGGGTCCCGACCCGGTCCGACCCAAACCCGGTCCCGTTATGACCCGAAGAAGCCCCCGACTATCCGGTCGTCTTCTCCGGTTGGTTTTCCGACCACAGTCGCCGGAACAATGCAATTCCTCACGGATCTTCATGGTTTTACGTCCAAAATTCACTGTTTTTCTTCCCAATGAAATCTAAGATTGCAAGGAATATTTTAGGGCTGTTTTTACCCTCCAACCTCATCGGTTTCATGCACCCATTCCCAGTTTCCGGCGTTGCACCGGTGAGGGAATAACCGGCCATAAAATGGCCATTTCTTGACCATTTAATCTAATTCAAAGTGTTTTGAGATCCTGGGGTAATTTCCTATGCATATTATGGTTCAATTTTCCATTTAGGTCCATCTATTTTAAATCACCATTTCTAACCGAAACTCAATTTCTTTCTTTTTCTTTTGTTTTTCCTTCTTTGTTTCAGATCCTACTATTCCAGTAAGCAATTCTATAATTATACAAAGTAAATTTAAAGAACAAAGGCGCAGGGGTTTACCTGTTCTCAAGAAACTGCTATACCTTAATTTCAGCTTTCTCTCTCTATCTCTAAGTCTGATTCTATTTTTTTCTCTCTTCAATTACCTTCTTTATTCCTTAACCGACCCTCAGTCGGTGGCCCTTGCCACCTGTAGCTGCGGTGGCAGCATACCCGAGCACCCAAGACACCTCACCAAATTTTCTTATATATATATATATATACATATTATTCAATTTACCATATACATATTTATATACCGTACTCAAATTATATATATACATATGTATTCATGAGATCACTTAATACATTATTATGCATACATATTCATATACACACATCTATTTAATTATGCAACATAACTTAAAACAGTTCGGGTTTTATTATTGTATCGACTTACCTCGATATTTGTGCCGTACCCCGGGTCGGGGTATTACATAATTGAATTTTAATTTTTGATACATAAGAGTGTCTATGTCGACTTTTAAATTATAGAGGGTTAAATAAAAATGAGCAATACTATAATGGGTGTTTATTTAATTTCTCTAAATCAAATTTGATTACCTTAATGTAATACAATTAATTTTTTCTCCATGCTATTATTTCATATCATATAATTTTTTATTTTTAACTATGAATATTCACTCATGAAAGTTCTAAGATCTCTTAAGTGTATAGCTCTCACAATTTGAACTTTTTCTAACTTTGTTCACACTGAATTGGAACTGAATTTTCATGAATTTATGTCAATGAGATCGGATTTCAAAAAAGGCTTGAAAAACATTAACTTTTTTGTTTTTGCGCAGTGTTCGTTCGAAAGACCACCCTTCGTTCAAACGATTAAGGCACGAATATCAAACGAACAAAATGTAGATGTTGCAACTCATTATTTGATGCAGTCCTTTCGAATGAGCAAGCATGAGCCTCAGTTGTTCATTCGAACGAGCCAATGGTTTGTTCGAATGAACAATAGAGAGTTGATCATTTTCTGCTTACCTTGTGAACTCAAATTTCCAAAGTGTTTTTAAATATGCATTTTTGAAAAAATGGTTTCACAACACAAGTCAATTACACACATGATGATATGATGTCTACTATATGCAATGCATGCAATGTGTGAGTGTGTGAGATTCACATAAAAATAAAAGTCCAAAATGCCTAAATTACCATTCATAAACCAAGTCAGTCGGTAGATGTGCACGACAATGAAGCTTGGACCATCTTAGAATAGAACAAGCATTGAAATACTCTAAACCTAAGACTAAAGCAATGATTAAAATCAAAATAGGTTTTGTCAAATCGGATTGGCTAATCAAAATACGTTTTGTCAAATCGGATTAGCCAATTACAATATTGGACCCCTTAGTCCTAACAAGTCAAATGGATCTTCATCCAGTCGATTGATCAGAGAATCTAATCAATTGTTTTTTTCAATCTAGTAATAAAAAATTTAAATTTTGAACAGATAAAAAACGAGAGAACGACTCTATTTTGAAATCTAGTGGACATATTCACTTGAGGGTTATAAATAGAAGTTCTCTAAAGTATTTAGTGTAATTTGTTTACAAGTTTTAACTTATACATCTTTGTTTTTGACTTTAGATCTCATTATTGAAAACCTAGATCTAAAAGTTCTGCTCATTTTAAATACTCCGAGCTTACACTTGATCAATCTATAAAGAGTGGGCATTTATTGTACCAATCTACTCTTGAAGAGAGATTTTTTGGTAAACAACTTTGTATCTTCTCCTTGCGGTGAGATTTGTCGATGATGCTACCCATGTGAGACAAAAATGAATATTTTGTTGGGTAAAGAGTTATGAGCTCTGATTGTAAACATTTAACCTCCAATTGTAAAGGAGATCAAGATAGTAAAAAAACTCAAGTGTGATGCTTGAGTTGAAGAAGTGGGAAAATTTTTGAACATCGTAAAAATTATTGTATTTGCTCTTTTTTTATCTCTCTTTCTTTTACATACTTGTACATATCTTTCATTTATTTTAAAATTTTTAAAATAACATATTCACCCCTCTAAGATAAATATTTAAACAACATGTATGTTCTTAAGTTCTAACAAATTATAGAATCTCAAACATTGTGCTAAGATAACAATATAAATTTAATAAGATGTTAGTAATTATGAAATCATATCCTATAATATATTGAAAACAAATGACCTAAAATTAAATTAGATTTATAGAGAGAAGATTCTAAAAAAACTTTGTTTGTACAAAATTAAATCCTGCAATTAAATTGGTTAAACTGTGACACTAATGCGTATTTTATATTTAAAAATTAAAAATTTTATTTTAAAAACGTAAACAAAAATACTTTAAAATTTTTACTCAACTTGCTTGAGTTTAATAATAATACTTATATAAACAATATTTGGGTGGAATAGATTTGCCAATCATTGATTCATTGGTTATATGATAAGCATGCCAATTTGTATGCGTCCGGAAGAAGCGGATGTTTGGGCGCTCGGCAGAGATTGAGCTAATTGCTGAATTGTAGATTCATTGTCGGCTATTAACTTGACAAACGAGGCCTTAGCTTTCTCTACGTGATTAGAACGCTAAAAATTAAGTACTCATGTGCACCTTTTGAAAATGCTCTCTCTACTTCTAGTACTAGGACGTCTCATCCGTTGGATGGTTGCGACGTGGTGGGGACCCACTTCCACATCCACACGCCTCAATTATCACAAGTTGAAAACAACTTTGGTGGCCCCTTCTTAATTCATTTCAATTTTGCAGCAACTTTCAACGTAAAAAATTAAGTGAAGAAAAAAACAGGGAATTTGTTTTTAATATTATTTTAGTATTTTAAAATTTGTACAATTTCAAATAAAATTTTTAATTATCAATTATAATAATTTAGCCTTTTAATTTGTAATTTTCTTTTGGTTAAAACTAATTACAAATAGTTGTCTTAAATTAATTATATTTTAGTATCCTGTATTTTTAAATAAGTTTCTATAATTTTATATTCGTTTTAAATAAATCTTGCAATTTCAAAGTCTAAACAACTACGTTTAAAAATTTGAGATAATCGTTAATGGCCGTTTATAATTGACAAATAAAATTAAAAATTGTGAAAATAAATTATTGTAATTAATAATCAATGACCTAATTTAAAATCAGAACAAAACTTTGAGGTATTAAAACGTAATTAACCTTTTTTTTATTAGCTATAAATGTCCTACCCTTAAAATTCTTAATCTTTTCTAAATTTTTGATTATAAAAAGTTAAGATAAATTACGCTAATGTCTTTTAAAAATTATAAAATTATATTAATTTTTATTATTTTACTTGATAAATAATTTTTTTTTGGTTCAAAATGACAAACCTTAGGAGAAAGAAATAGTTGTCATTTTGAAAAAAAAAAATTAATTGAATGAAAGTATTTGTAATTTGTCAAAAAAAATTAAAAAATATCAATACAATTTCAAAATTTAAAAAAAAAATTAATATAATTATCATAAACTTCGTAAAAGATCGATATAATTTATCTTAAAAAGTAATACTAAATGCTCCTAAGAAAATATTTCTTCTAACCAATTTGCCATCAAGTCAACTTTATTTCCTTATGAGAAACATTTGAAGTCTGACATAGCTTCATTGGAAAATTTCTTTGGGTTTTCGGTGCACTCTCATTTTCTCAGATTTGGACCAGAAAGGTGCGTTGTTGCTAACAGGGCATTCACAATCAAAAGCAAGTGAACTATTACTTCATTTAGTGTGACTGAAACAACCAAATCTTCCTTCCAATATGAGCATGAGCATGAGCATTATTGTACTATGAAGAAAGTCTCCAACTTCAATTTTCTTTTTCTTTTTTATTGGTTTTTGGGTGAATCTATTCCCACTCCTTCTAACCCCCAATTTGTTATTCACACTCCAGTTGATATTTTTATTAATGTAAGTATGAATAACAATTGGAAGAGTGAATTGGGATTAGGTCAGTTGGTTTTCATGAATTTTTTATTAGAAATAAATTATGGGTTTAAGTCTCATTCTTTTTATTAGAGAATTATGAATATTATTTTTACTCAATCATGAAGCTGGACTGATTTATTGGTTTAGAATCCATATTTGAGAGACACGAGAATTTAGTAGTTTAGTTAGTTGGTAATTTATAATTATGTTGAGTTGAGAGTTGATTGTAATATTATAATATTTATTACTTCTTTCAAAAAAATAATTAGAAGAGTGGTAATAGCTCCATCTTTTTTTTTTTTTGTTAGAAAAAATTACTTTTAACTCCTTCTAGCTAGGTCTCTTTGCATATAATTTTTTTGTGATATAAAAGTGGATATTTATTTTTTTATCAATACCGTTAATAAAAGACACCACAAAGACTAAAATAGTCACATCTCATTCCCAAAATTTAAAATATTAAAATATATAAAATCCCTCTGTAGTATGAATCAAACTGTAATAACTTGCCTATTTAGCGCATCATGTATTTGGATAATAAAAATATAAATAAATACTAAGAAGTCTCAAAAATAAAATTTTCAGTCCAAAAAATTTATGATATATTTTTTATATCTAAAAAATTCAAAAAAATTTGTAATACAAAAAAGTCCAATTGTTAACTTTTATCTTAACACTGTTAAAAAAATTACTGATTATACTAAAATAGTCTTTAAGATATATTTTAGAAAACAAATACTAAAAAATATATAAAATAACTTTTTCAATCCAAAACAATTAGTATAAGATTTTATGAAGTAAAAATTTATTTTTGAAGCCGTCTAAATAAATAAAAAATGGTATTTTTTTTTGGATTGAGAAATTTATTTTATAAACTATTTAATATTTTTTAAAATGTGTCTTGAAGGTTATTTTAGTCTAATAAATAATAATTTTTAACAATGTTAAGATGGAAGTTAATAATTGAACTTTTTTGTATTAAAAATTTATCTTTTAGATTTTTGGATATAAAAAATATATCATGAATTCTTTAGACCGAGAATTTTATTTTTTAATATTTTTTCTTAAAAAAAATTGACGATTCTATTTTAATCTTAAACATCAAATGAGTTAATTATCAATTTTTAAACTACAGAAAATTATGTAAAAAAGAAATTGCATAAATTTTTCTTTGCAATAAATTTTTCTACAATTGCATTATTCTTGTAAATAAAGTAGTAAGATAATAAACCAATTGAAGTTATGAAATTAATGTTTTTGTATGATAGCGTTATCCCAATATAATTGAATTACAGTTGAATCTGAGGGCAAATCTTAGATGAAAGAATGGTTGCTTGAACAAGGAATACGTGTTGCAGTTAAAATTTTTATTATTTCTGATGTTGTGTTGTGAATTGATTGATTTGAAAGCTTTCCATCCGATCTGATTTTTTAAGGATTATAGTTTGAATTAGGATTTCACCAAGATTCGACAATGAATTTGAATGATGTTGAAACCCTACATTGCAGAAAGACTTGTGGCTCTAATGCCATTTTTCATGGTGAATTAAATTTAAACTCAAATTTTTAAAAAAATTTAAGTAAAAAATAAATTTAAGTTTAATATTTTTTAATGGTCACTTAAATTTTTATTCAAATATTTTTTTAAAATTTCAACCTCTTTAACTCCCAAAAATCACTTTATGTCATTTCTCTTCAAAAATTATTTTTCCTCTTCTTTTTTCTTCCAAACTTCTTTAACTCTTAATTATTTTTCCTCTCCTTTTTTTCTATTATTTTAATTTTCCCCCATTTTTTTCCATTGTTTTTTTCTCTAAAGATTTTCTTTCTATTATATAGGGACACCAATTAGGTTTTAGGGCTTATGCTTTTTCTACTTCCTCTCACGCACCAATCCAATGTCTATTGTTTTTCAATTGCTCCCCCTCAAGCACGCCGTCTTTTCTCCGATCAATGGTTATTGAACCAAACCAAATTGCTCCCTCCCTCGCACGCCATCTTTTCTCCAATCAATGGTTCTGCTCCCTCTCACGCACCAATTCATGTTCTGCAAGCCATTCATGTTCTTGTTTTTGAACCAAATCAAGATCAATGGTTACTCTTTGGGGTTTCTGATTTGGGATTTTTGAACCAAATCAAGCAGTGCTACTGACGGCCATCGCCGACAGCCGTTTCTGCAACAAGCGCCTGCTGCCATGTCACGTCTCGAATTTTCACAAACCTGAGGGTGAGTGAAAATTGGTTTAAAAGAATTAATAAATGATAATTAAATAGATTTGATTGATTACTCATCTATCTCCTCAACTAATAGCCAAAATTAGTCTACCAAAAGTGGTCTAAGGAAGTGGCCAAACATGGCCCGTGAGAGTGGCCAAACATGGCCCAATAGGGTGCCTAAACATAGCTCAAAAGGGTGCCCAAACATGGTTAACAAAGGTGGTCAAACATAGCTCAAAAGGGTGGCCAAAGGTGGATGTCAGGAGGGGTGTCAGGTTGGCGCGCAAGGGGCTGGGCAGCAAGGCGCGCGCATGGGCACAGGCACGCGCGTGGGCGCAAGGGGCACAATCTCGTAGGGTAGGCAGGGCTTAGGCGCGATGCGCAGGCACGTCACGTATGCGCGGGCGCACGGCTGGGCAAGGTTAGACTAAAATCTGATTTTTTTCTTGCAGGTTTACTTTAGCTAGCTGCGGGTGAATTTCTCTCTCCAACAGTCAATTTTCTCTGTTTTCCAAATTTTTTCCCAAAGTTTTGCACGCTACTTTTTTTTTTTTTCCATTTTTAGCCTATTTCTTCAAGGTTTTTAACCCCCCCTCTTTGGCACTTTTCCCACCTATTTAAAGGGTGTTTTACATACCTAATAAATCTTTGAATTTCACAAAATTTTAACATAGCCCCCTTTGTTTTCTAAGTCTTTTTCCCACCTAATATTCATAATGGCTTCATATAAATAAGAATTTATACAATCCATCCTCACTCGATGACCGCAATCTCATAGAAACTAAACACACATCATTTAAATATACAATCCACCATATGTACTCATGTACTTGAATTTTTTAAATGTTATAAACTTCATGTTCATTACAAATATAAGGTCTTACCCATTGTTTTCATAATATACAAAATTTCTACAAGTTCATTTCATATGGCTTAGGGCTTATGCTCTTATACAACTCAAAATATGCCCCAAGGGCCAAATATCCTTCATGGTCCATTTCTCTTCCGCTCTTCGAGACTTCATCAAGTCTTAAGTATCAGAAGCCTCATCTGTAATATGATATCACATGATGGGTCAGCTCAACTGCTGGTATGACATAATGCTAATACAAGGAACAAGATTTAAGGCGTGGCATGTGCAAGTGTACATTTACAAGTTATAACCCTCCTATCCCTCAATGCTATGCAATGTCAATATGCATGACAGACACATGTAACTCTATGCCACACCCATGTCTCGCTTCACAGCCCTTCCCCGTTGGACACAAGTACCAATCGTATGTCTCGCTTCACGGTCCGTTCCCATTGGACACGAGTACCAATGGCTAATTTTAAATTTTTCACCACAGGATCTACACCCTCATAATGCATAGCACCAAAATGCTCAACCCACACCATGTTTTCAAAGAATCACAATATGCCAATATGCCTCGATTTCTTTATGCAACTTCAATGAGACAATTCATCAAATACATGGTATTCACCTTAAGTCATGCATCATACCCAAAGTAAATCATAACTTCGAAATTCCAAAACTTCTTTTACATAAACATATGTTATGTACTATCCATTTCAACATATGCTCAAGTCACATATTCATAATCTTACCAATTCACAAAGCATCAATGTATCAAACAATCATATCTTCCAAAACACAAGATCTATTAATATGAATATAAGCCATCATGTAATAAATCAAACATATATTCAAGTTACATAGTTCATCATTTTGACAAATTCTCAAAGATTACAAAATACATAAAGTATCAATACATTGAATATATCATAAATTTTCAACTACGAGATTTTTTTTACATGAACATAAGCTAAAATACAATAAATTTTACATATAGTCATGGTTCATGTTTATCACTTTACCAAATTTTCAAAGAATACAATGAACACACAAGTACATAAACAACCAACTCTAGGTTTTCAAAGCAACTACATCCTAAGTAACTTTCTAATAGCAAATAAACATATAAATTACTCAATCAACATATAAAACACTTCCTAAACTTAACCATATTCTTTACTTAGCAAAATATCATACCTAAAAGGGCTTTTCTCAACCCTAGGGAGTTGTGTTCACTGTACAGCCGAACCAATTGGTAAGAATGTAGCCCTTGACGTGGGGAACAACTTCCTAGAAGGAAGTCTTGTGAAAATCCAAGCCTAGAAGTGTGTTTTGGAAGCTTGAAGATCGGAAAACCTAGGTTTTCTCCATGCACTGAGCTGCTGCTGCTTCTCCAGACCATTTCTATGAATTTTTTACATTTAAGTGTTATATTTATAGTCAAGGGGCTAAGGGGGCAAAAAGACTATTTTGCCCTTAATGAGTTCGGGACCCCGTTACACTACAACCCGTCCCTGAAACACCTCAATTCGACATTTTGCTTTAGTCAAAATTCTTAAAATTATTTTAAATGAAAATTTTCTAAAAAATTATTTTCGCCTGTAGCCGGGTTTGGCCGGTTCCATCCGGGATGCCCTTTTGATATAATTTTTCAAACTGTCTTCGAATAGGTTCAAATTCTCACAGGAGGTTTATTTTAATATTCTAAGCATATCTCTATTCTATGTCATACTCTAAATATGTTTCTAAACTATGACTTATGCCTAAATGATGCATGCGTAGTGCCTTACCGGTAAATAATGCATGAATAATATCCTACCGGTAAAAACGAAAAAATTTACCCTGATTTTTCAGATCTTTACATGCCAGGTCTGTTTTCCTTTTCCTATTTTTCTTTCCATTTCTTTTCCTTACCTTTTCCTTTCACTTTCTATCTGAGATAAGATTAGGTAGGAAAAAAAAATAGCCGTTAGAAATTTGGTTCTGTGAACAGTAATGCACTGATTTGGGTTTCGATTTTAATAAAAATTAATTTGGTATGAGTTGGAGTCTAGAGTTGGAGGCACATTTCTGTGTATTTTGACTCAAATTTAAATTTGATATAGATTTGAGTCAGTACTGGAGATGCCCTTAATAAAATACTATTAAACTGCCCCAATAATGATTGGAATTAACCAAAAATAATTTAACTATTATTAAGACTCCATAAAACAAAAACAAAAAAAGCTTGGTTTAATGGGCCCATGAATTATGCTCAAATGATGAGAGGTTCCCAAAAAAAAGTTTAAAATTACTATTTAAATTTTTCCTCAGTTTCTTTTTCCTCCATTTACATTGCAGTGTAAAAACCATATTTTTGCATATAAATTTAGTTGTCCACAAGCAATGCTCCAAAAATTCATTCTACATAGTTTTGCAAATATAACTGGTCTGCAATCTCCATATATAGCGCATTCCAACTATTACTAATTCAGAATAACAACTTTTATTCAGAACACTAATCCACAAACAAATTGAGTATGACTTAAAAGGATGCTTTGTTACAAAATTAGTAATACAGAGAGTCCTTGACTATTTTCTTATTTTCATAAATTATTAAATATATGGAAATTTGGAAATAGTCCTTGACTATTTCAGTGATATCATTTTTAGCTGTCTTACAATACTAAAAAAATGTATTTTTTGACATTTCTATTTTAAGAGATAATCTTGATCAAATTTGAGCTGTTGAGTAAAAAAATTTGTGACATTCAAATTATGACAACCTATTAAAAATTCTTTCAAATTTAAAAGAAAGTTTAATAAATTTGAATTTTGAGAAAATATTTGACAAGTCATTAAAATTTATTTTTTTAAATAATTGGTTCAAATTTAAAAATAACAAATCCAATAACTCTTAAGTTGAAACTACTCTTACTTGTTAAACATAGATCCCACAACTCAATCGTCAAACCCAAAGCTACAGTATCCAAAAGAAATTACTTTTTAATACCTTGTCTGGGATAGTAAAGAGAGAAAGGGAAAATAGGCATAATAATAAAAAAAAAATAAAAATAAATGTGGGATGAGATAAGAAAAGAAGCCCATCCGGGCGTAGCTCACCTAGTAAGGGTAAGAGTCTCGGGAGGCATAAAAGTCATCGGTGTGGGTTCGATTCCCCCTAACTGCAACAAATCCATGATTTACTTGATGCATAGGGCTTCTGGACGGTTTGGTGCATCCGAAATTTATCTTTTAGGAGTAGCTTTCGGTCGAAGGCCCTGGCTGCTATTAGGCTAAGTCCCTAAGAAAGTTTCATGTTATAAAAAAAGAAAAAATAAAAAAGAATAACGTATTTATTGGAGAAGGAAAAAATTATTAAAATTAACTCGTAATATAAAATATAATGTCATGTGTAGGTGACAACTAATGAATGAAGTTTATCGCTAGCGCATGGAGATGCTCTTAGAGCTCCGTATATATCATACAGGAAGTTGCTGAACAAAGTTATGACATCCCTGTGAATCAACTGCATAAACAGTTAAGGGATGCAAAAACGGAGGCCTAGGGCTCCGCCGGATCCTTACCCGAAGTACCTCCATGTAGGGTCTGATGTTAATTTTCTGGTTGAAACCCCGACTCGTACAAGTCCGTAGACTATCATATGTTCATTCTTTCTTCCTCTCTGTTTTTTTTTCTTATCTTTTTTTTTTAACTTTCTTGGAGTCCACTAGTTTCCCCCCTTCTCAATGTACCCCATGGTTGTTCATTGGAGTACTGAATCGGCTCTCTGTTCGAGGAGTAAAAGAAATTAATTTCATTTTATTAGGGGTACTAGGTTGTCCACGGGAGTAGTTGCTCCATGAATTTAGTAAAGAAAAAGGAAAACAGAAAAGTCACTTTCAATTTGTTTTGCACTATCTTTACAAAGTAAAATAAATTTTGTTTTATTTAAAAAAAAGAATTCCTTTTTTTTCCTTCACTAAATTTGTGAAGTTGCTTCAATTATCTAATCCAATCAATGAAAAAAAAAGTTCTATAATGATTTAGTAGTTTTAATAAAATAGCTTTTCATTTGAATTATTAAATTCTTTATTGATGTAATGATATTTAACTAGGTTGATCATTCTTGGTTTTTCATTTGTTCTAAATTCTTTTAAAATATATAAATTCTCTATAACTTTCAATTTTATAATAAAAAAATACTTTGGACAACAAACCCGCTTTATGATTTAAGACTTAAAGCTGGACTAGGGCCTTACTTTTTGGGTCCGGCCCAATTCGTTATTTTAACAAAAGCCTTCAATGACCCAACTCGACCCTACAGGCCTTTTTGTAACCCTAGAAGCAGTTATTGACCCCTTAGAGTTAGAGATTTAATCCCTAAGTTATAAAAAAAGTTGCAAATATATAAGCCAAGGGATGACAATTTAACCCGCTTCTTTGAGAATC
Source organism: Nyssa sinensis (assembly GCA_008638375.1). NCBI lineage: Eukaryota > Viridiplantae > Streptophyta > Magnoliopsida > Cornales > Nyssaceae > Nyssa > Nyssa sinensis. The sequence continues at coordinate 25,327,265 of CM018043.1, read as the reverse complement.
TACCAGTCCTGCCCCTTAATGGGACGGGTTTGAAAGAATCTTTTTTCACCCTGTTAAGGTTTGGGGAGAAGACACCCCACCCTATCCCGATTGTATAAAATAAAATAATAAATGAGTTTTGTGTTACATAATCAATGATTATAATGATATTTTTTAGTCACCCATTAAAAGTTTATATAAACTCGATAGAATTATATGTTTAAAAAATGTCATTTTAATTCTTTATTAATATGCATATTTCTTTTTTTAACATATGTAATGTTTTATTTAAAATATGTTAATTATAATTTATTTAATAAAATTAGTAAATAAATAAAAATTTAAAAATAAACGGAGATCCCGATGGGGACCTGACCCTGCTTATCATGAAATTTAAACAGATTTGGGGAGATTTTTTTTTTTTCGTGGGATGGAATTGTGGAAGGGGTCCCCCGTCCCAAATTCGCCCCAACTTATCACAGGGGTTTAAATAGGTTTGGGGAGAATTTTTTTTTTTTTTTTTTGCGAGGTAGGATTGAAGAAGGAGTCTCCCGCCCCAAACCGCCTCATTGCCATCCCTAATGCCAACCTTGTTAAAACTTATAGAAAAAAGAGATAACACAGTGATGTTTGTTGAAATGCTTACAGGCTATATGGTCTTCACAAACTTGATAAGATAACTAAAATGCGCTGGCAGTAGTTCTATAACCTCACTCTTTTAAACAAACTATAAGCCTAATTTTGCTGATCTTTCTAGTCCCTAGACGCAACTTGGGTTTGGCCAATGTAAGTTATAACTGGAATTTGGTTTTTCTTGTGAAATTGTGCCTGCAATAGATTTCACTGCAAAACAAATTTTTTTTTTTTGGCCTCGTCCGACTTGTATTAGTCATCAAACTAGCTGCTGCCATTAGTTGATAGGAAACAGTTCTGGTTTTCTTCAAAAGAAGTGGGATCCCTAGTATTATTGTTACAAGTAGAGCAATGGTAGGGATATATAGTTACTTCACTAATTACCCATGTTTAATTTGTTTTTAGAAGCAACATTGCTTCGTTTAGTACATGTGATTGAGTGGAGAATGTCCCAAGTTGCAATCATTTGCCATCTCGATCTTAGTGGTTACTTGCTATAAAAGTTGCTTTGTCCTTCAGAAATTGTTTGAAATGCAGTTGAATCTTGTCCCCCAACTATTTGGAAACCAAATGATTAATATTGCATATATCACAGCTTCTTGTCATGTGGATAATTGTAACATTTTCCAGAATCTTAAGCATTCGTTCCACCTAAAAGAACATTGTATCCAACACACACTTTTTCCCTGGACTTTCTTCTCACCCTATAAACCCCATTTAGTGAATTAGACAATCTAGAGTTATTTCTACTTTTAGGTTGATGCAAAACTTGTTTATCCAAGAAAAAAAAAGGATATTGATCCATACCTTCAATGCAGCAATATAGTACTAGTATCATAGTTGTTTATTAGAAACACGGCTTGAAGTTTTTGTTTTGGGAATGTTTTGAGAAGAAACTAGTCAACAGCCATTCTCAGCCCTTCTAAGTTCTTCTAACTACTGATATTCATGAAAGGCAACATATTTATGTGATCATTTTGATTACATATATAAATCTGTAAGCACTTGAATAAGGGATGTTGTAAATTAACCATAATGCGGCATGACATAGAGAGGATGAGCCTTCACACTTGCACTAGTGGCTGCTGAGGTGCATTTCATATACCATCTTGAAATCAAGCCTTAGAGAAATGTTGAACTGCTAAGAACCAATGGAGAATAGTTTCTCTACATTGAGTTGTTATTTTCAAATTTTAAGTAGTCATTGTTCGATAGCCTACTTGCACAGGAGCTTATAAGGTTGGTTATCTGAACACCGAAACTCGCCAGACCACCGTTTGACATAGACCTTGGGGCCTTGCAAACAGGAGTTTCAGAGATCGAGCATGGTTGGATACTCCGTTCAATGTTCTTTCCAATGGAGGTGCAATATTTTTCAATTTTGTGATTTTCCAATGGCCATCAATTGATGTAGTTTAAGCTCTTGTTTGAACCTTAACCAACATTTCAATGGCATCTTAGGCCGTTCCAACGGTGAAAAAAATCCTAATGTTTCAAGACTAGCTTTTGGAGATAACTATAAATATTTCTCAACCCTTTTTTTTCCCCATAATTGAAGGCATGGAATTTTGAAGGCAACTCTAGGATTTTTTGTTAGTATAATGAAAAGTTTTACTTCACAATTAATACAACTAGAATAGTTATATATCAATTAAAGTAATACCGAAACAGATTCTGACATGTCAAAAATAGAACTTATATAAATAAAAGAACTCAGAGTAAAACAAATAATTCGAATATAATATAAAAAATATAAATTAAAATTTGAACTTACAATTTTCTGCAAATCAAGAAAGAATAGAGAAATAATGTAGATTAAGGCTAGTATTTGATATTATGTACTTGGGACAAATTTCGTCCACCACAGTGGTACTTACGAGCCTTTTAGACGTCTGTCTCACAGGATACAATGATATGAATCTTCACATAGTAGAAGCACTGCAAACTATATGCTTGGTGAACCATAATAGTGTTTATAGTCTCACAGATTATATGTATGAACTAACTCATGCATGAATGCAAACTGAATGCGAACATTGATTCATCTATGCAATGAAGGGCAGACTGATTTATACAAAACTCTCTATGACTATTTGGTACTGACACGATGACAAAGGATGATTGTTCATGGAAAATGGACAACCCTATTTGAACTGATGTATCAGTTCATTCAAGATAAACGATTGTTTAGTCAAAACGTAGCATTTCCAATGGTAACAAAAATTGTAACATTTTGGAAAGAAAATTTAAATAAAAATATTAAATAAATTTTCTCTAAAAAAAAAAATATATACAGCAAGCCAATGCCTAACTCCAACCCAATGCAGTGTATGCGCGTGCGTGTGGTGAACGCTCCATGTGTTAGGTACTCTCCTTTCTACAAAAGTGTGGTGCCACTTAGGGACCAAATCCTCCTTCAAGGTAGTTGTATATATATACTCACTTAAAGCTCTGTACCCAACTAATGTGGGCCACAAGTTTTTTACAAGATTATGTTACAATGTTCAAGTGGTAATGTTTGGAGTCAATTTTTCACTTACTCCTTAATAGTTTTGAGCAACCCAAAATATGTTCTAAATCTACTCATGAAGGAGAACATATTTCTATGTGGACCCACTTTAAATAATATGTGGGACCCACTTTTATTTTGGCTCAAATTTAGCCAAACATGTTGCTTTAAACCCATTTTTCCAACAACCCCCCCACATGAATGAAATTGACTGAAAGTAATACAAATGATGTACAAACATAGAAATAGTACAATTGAAGATATTCTATATAAAGAAAGGTAGCTTATGGCCTTAAACCATCCCTTGTGAAATATTATCGGAGTTATTGGCTAAGTGTATCCATTTTGGCCCCTGAACAATTCATAGTTTTCATAAGTGCTCATATAGAATTTAGCCTTATCATTCTCATAGAATTGGCCTAGTTCAGACTCATATATGTGATTCTTATTAAGAGTATTCTACTATACCCCACTTTTCTTAACAAGAAAAAAGAATCATTAAATTGTTAACTTATTCAACGCTGTAAGCATCACTATGTTTATCATATGAATGAGTAAGAAATTGTATCTCTATAGTAATCTCGTTGAGTCACAAATAATTCAATTGTCCTTTGGACCAAGATATTGGGATTTCTAGTCAGCTAGGTTGCATTTATATTTTGGTGACTCTTAATACATAGGCTCTAAGCGCATTCCACTCGATGAACGATTCACTTGATCTCTAGTCAAATCTTTTGTTAACGGATTCATTATATTATTTTTTTGACCTTATATACTCAATAGTCATGATACTTTTAGAGAGCAGTTGTTTATGGTATTATTTATTCGACGAATATATAGAGACTTATCATTATACATATGATTTTGTGCTCTTCCAATTACAGTTTGACTATCACAATGTATACAAATTACGAGGCATAAGATTTTGATCACATTGGAATATCTTCTAAAAAATGATGAAGTTATTCAGCTTCTTCGCCAACTTTATGTAATGCAATAAATTCAAATTCCAATATGGATCTGGCAATGTACATTTTTTAGAAGATTTCTAAAATATTGTTACACCATCAAATGTAAAGAGATAACCACTTGTAAACTCTTTAGTATCGGTTATCTAGTTTGCATCACTGTATCCTTCAAGTATAGCTAGATATTTAGAGCAGTGTAATCTATAGTTTTGGGTGTTGTCACATCCCAAACCCCACCCTATGCGAGTTAGGGATAATAACCAGCTAGTTAGGCACCTCGCTAATATACTAACCCTTTTGTAGCATATTGATGGCGTGTCTAACCAAATGTCTTTTAACTGTTTCACAAATTCATGCATTTATACTTATACATAACAAAGAAAATAAAACATGACAGAGCATAAATTAAATACTTAATCATCACATTACAATAAGGTTAGAATAATACGGCCCAAAAGTTTCTTGTGGTAGTCTAATACAATCATAACTATGATGACCAAAAGACAACATCTTCATTCAAAATGTCTGTAATCTAAGGTCCACTTTCTATGTTTTATTATCAGGGCTTTCACCTAAAATATACAGGATAAAAACCCTGTGAGTTTCATGAAACTCATGAGTAACTCAAGTTCCCTATCATGGATTTTCTGGAAAACCCTCTTTTCATAATCTTTATGGATAACAATTAAAATAACTTATACTGAAAGCCATTGACATTATACAACATGTACAAATAACTGAGAGTTACAAGATATATAGACTGAATCATGCAAGATCTTATGCCAAGTAGTTTTGCAAGATAAATCAAGGTAAATATAAACTCTAATTTTGTAAAAGCGAGAAAAGCAATACATGCCAAACATCTATAAGATTTGTCCCTTGCAGACCTTAAGTAGTCACCTTGGTGACCTAAATGTAATTTAGAGCTCTGGGCTTACATGACCTACCGGATTCAAACTCCCAACCGAGTTGCTTACCAGATTCAGACTTTTGGCTGAGTCGTTTATAAAGACTTACTAAAAATCTACCGGGTTTTAACCTCCAACAGGGCACATAAAACTTTATACTAAAACATGCTTGCAAAACATTGTTTAAGTTATCCATATCATATAAAATATTTAAAGAAATGCTGATAAAGACATGCAGTTAAAATATTTAGCATAATAGTCTGAAAAATGTCATAAAACTATAAATAAATGCATTTAATGAAAAATATCTCCATCTTAAGGTTCAGGGTTACTCAGATCAGCTCAATGCTTAGCTAATTAATCCCTTTTGACTGCTCCTTAAGTCCTTTAGGTCCTATAAGAGTAAATAACACTCATTAAACACTATTTTAAGGGTAAATCTCCTAAGAACCTATACTTCATGGCCTCATTTGGTTAAAAAGACTTCACCATTGAGTTCCTCATACCTAAGAATGCTTAAGTATGAAATTTTATAATTTTTAGTGTTCATTTGGTAGCTTAACCAGAGCAGCAAAGTTGTACCAAATGTGCCTACCAATCTTCATTTATATATTTAAAAAATTTAATTGCTAAAACGGACCCAACCATTGGGTTCAGAGCATTGAAAAATCTTAGGTTAGACTTTTTCGAGTCTTAATTTGGTTATATATAGCATTAATTAAGCTAAATATAGTTTTTAGGGACATAATTGTCATTTTTGCATTGTTTAGGGGCAAAATCGTAATTTTGGACAACTTTAGAGGCATTTTTGTAATTTACCAAAACTTTAAGGGCTTAGGTGTAATTTTCATAAATTACTATTTTAAAATAATTAATTTTCTATTTTAGCAGGGTATTTTTGAATTAATTCCTACACTAATTAGGTCCTAATATAATTTAATTAAACTTTTGGGGACAAAATACAATTTCAAAAAGTTAATTTCTTAAAATTATATTTTATTATTTTAAAGGGGTATTTTTGAATTTTAAAAGTTTCGGTTTAGGCCTCGGTGGCATTTCCAAAAACTCTAGAGATCAATTTCTAATTAATGAAACTTCATTTCAGCCCCTAGATACAGCCAAACTGTGGATAAACCTATCCTCGTTTGGGTTAATTTTAAACTGGATTAATTGGGCTGCCAAACAACCATTATCCCTAAAATTGGTAGCTTTTCCTTGTCTAAGATAAGGTTAATTTCAATTGGGTTCCTATCTTTGTAACCAAACAGCTTGATCTGGCTTATTCCTAATTGGGATACACTATCATAGGTTTCTAGGTTTATTGGGTTCGTAACCAAACAAGCGAATAAGGGTTCCTAAAACCCTAATCCAAGACGATGTAGTTTAGGGGTGTTTTGACATGAAACAACCGCGTTTTGAGGCTGGGGTTTTAGGTCAGTTTTAATCCAAAACGATAGCACCTTACTGTCGTTTTGATCAAAACGTTGTCGTTCCAATAAACTACCAAAATCATTTAAAACGGGTTTTAAAACAACGTAGTTTTAACTCGTTTAATATCTAAACGACGTCGTATCATTTAAGACTTATGAATCATTGAGTTGGCTCGGCTGACTCGCCCAAATTGGCCAAGTCAACTCCATCGTCTTCGATGGTTAGGTTACTATTCATGCAGAACCCTCCTTGTGAGTGGTTCTTGTTTCTATCCTTGGATTTGAGCTTGGTGCTCAACTTAGAGATTTTCATATTTTGACCCAAACCTGGAACTTGCTGTTCTGGGCTCATGATCGAGCTTTATGAACGTGGTTAAGGTCCTTTGTGATACATTTAATGTGTAGTTTAAGGTCCCAATCATTAAACATCTAATATACAAATTGGTTCAAACTCAAACTTTTGATGGTCGTCAATGCCTGCCCTATTTGGAATAGACCATTATACCTTCAAAATTGTTCTAAACTATTCCTATTGCATGCATAAACTTAAAGGAATCAAAAGGTATAAGCTCCAACCTTGTGGGGTGTGGTTTTGATTTTCCCTTTGATTTTCTCTCTCTTCATTCCTTTCTGTCCAAGAAGCAACTTGAGCTCCTTTACACACAAAATTTCTTCTCTTTCTCTCACTGTTTCAGCAACTAGAACTTTAGGTTGCAAGGGTCTGTATATATAGAGAATTTTTACTTCATGGTTAAGAATTCTAAGGTCAAAATTTGATGGTTAGGGTGGCTTGTGCAAGTGTTGTAACTTGCAGATTCCAAGGTGGGGCTGCACATAGGATGCTTGCATGTAGGCAATCATTTTTCTTAATTTTCAAAATTTTTCCATGTATATATATATATATATATATATATTGTCACGCCCTGGATTTCTACAAACCCGGAGAGTGAATTAACAGAAATTAAAAGGAATTTATAAGTGATAATTAATTAACCTTGGTTGAATCTCCCTTGCTATTTCCCCAAGTTTTCCCCCAAATTGTTTAATGAAGACTAGTCATTTAACTTAACTAAAAATGGTCCCCTAATGTTGTTCAAGTCCTTCTCCCAATTACTGTTCAAATTTGTTTAAGTCATATTAAAAAATGGCTCCTAAAAACAGCCTTAATTCATCCCAAAAAACTGCCCTAAATGATGTCTCCGATGGCCCCAAAAATGGCCTAAGGCATGGTAAAAAAGATAGTCAAACATCCACCCGAGATTGACCCTAATGGAAGGCCAAACATGGCCTTGAACCGTGGCTAAGATGTGTCCCAAAAACTGCCCAACTTGGCCTTATGTAGTGGCCTAAAATGAACTAAAAAATTAGGGTCAAATATGTGATTTAATGGCCTCAAAATGACCTTGGAATCTAGGTCATAACATGGCCAAAATAGTGGCTGCACAGCAAGCAAGCAGTAGTGTGCGTAGTAGGACAAGGCAGTGGGGCAAGGCAGGGCGTAGCAGGGCGCGCGGCATACGCACGCGCGGGCGCGTGGTTGGGGCTGTGGGTTGCTATCTGATTTTCTGCAAAAACACTATAGCGACTGCAAGCTAAAATCCGATTTTTTTCAGGTTTACTGTTCATGGCTGCAACCTAATTTTTCCCATTTCTGAATTTTTTCTCAAGTTTTTCAAGCCATTTTCAACTTATTTTCAGCCCACTTTTCCCTAGTTTCTAAGCCCTAATTTTAAGCACTTTTCTCACCCATTTCAAGGGTGTTTTTCACACTTATCTAATGTTTAAATTTTCTAGAAATTTGGACATAACCTCATTTGTTTTTCGAAGTGGTTTGCTCACCTAATTTTCACAACATCCATATGTGTAAATGCATAAAACAACCCACCCTCACTCGGTGGCCACAAGTTCATCAAATTCAAACATACATATTCTATTTTCAATATATCCATTTAGTACACATTAAACCCAAAACATCATACATTCATTTGGGTCTTAACTCATACATTTCAAAATGGCCCAAGGCCTATTGTTCACAAATTACCCAAGTCTAAATACAATAAATTGGGCTTATGCCCATACATTTAAAAACATGCCCAAAGGGCCAAATCTTCAACATAATCCATTTCTTCCCATCCTTCATGACTTAAAGAAGTCTTAAGTGCCCGGGGCCTCATCTGAAAAATGATATCCCACGAATGGGTCAATTCGACAGCTGGTATAACATAATACTAAGATTAGAAACAAGTTTAAGGGTGTGGCATGTGCAAGTGTACATTTTAAAAGCTATAATCCCATAATCCCCCAATGTCATTCAATGTCAATATGCATGACACACACATGCAACTCTAAGCCACACCCATGTCTCGTTTACGGACTGCATCCGATGGATTTGAGTACCAATTCTCGTTTACGGGCCTCCCCCAGATAGATCTAGGCACCAATACAATGGCCAATTTTGAGTTTTTCACCACAAGATCTACACCTTCATAATGCATAGCATCACGTGCTAAACCCACACCATGTTTTCAAGGAATCACATTATGTCATAAGTAACTTTTTCCCCCCCGAGACGTACTATTTCCAACTAGTCATTACACCCCAAGAATATCCACCAATATTGATAGAAAATCATAACTCCAATATTAACAATAACTTACCATTTTTGTTCACAAGTCATTAGACTTCCACTAGATCATTCCACTTTCCAAATTAAAATTTCCATCCCTAATTTACATGTTAAGCAAAATTTTGAAATCATACTCATCACCAGCTTGACCTAACCATGCCATTCACAATTCATTCTCTATATCAACAACACGACCCCCCCTTTTTTTCATTAACTATTGATTCAGTAATTTAATTCATCAAAGGTAAATTAAAATCTTTGTATTCTGTATCCAAGGTATATTCTATACACACTTCCACATATACAAAGAAATGCCAAGTGTTCATCTCTACCTTTTTCTTATTCATCTCAGCCATTTCATCTTAATATAATTCCTTTTCCATTTATACCACATATCGTTAAAAGTTTTCCCTCATCTTTTTTTTTTTTTTTTTTTAAGCTTTCAAGCTTTCACTTTTATGCACTATCCAAAAATATGTTCCAAAATGCAATATAAACATAGAAGCACATATGTACCCAATTCGTGGGTGTATATAAAAACAAAAGATGCAATACATGTGTCTTACACATCAAAAAAAATTAACATACTTCATTTATATCCACATTCCTTACACATACATTAAGTAAAAAGAAAATCTCGTACTTAATTCATATAACAATTCAATCAAACCCTGGAAAATACTAAAGATGTATTACGTTTCCATCATGTAATTAGTACACATTTATGCAAGTTTGTCATAGTTACTTCATTTTTTCTTGCTGCATTAAATCATTTTATTAGGTATCTTTTACCTTTTTCCTGTATATAACTAGGTGATAACCTTTCATGGATCACAGCTCTTTTTGTTACTGGGTGATGGATTGGCCAGTCCATACACTTGTAACTCAAAACCTGCTACCAATTTAGTATATTCATAATACAATTTCAAGTAATCCTAACCACATAGGTTTATGACCTAGTATATACATTTCCACATCATATGCTTATAACAGTTAATATTCATTTAATCATTCATACATACATAACATGATTAAGCATACTTTTATACATGTATTACTACCTATCCAGTCCGTTTAGATGTCATAGTCGTAGTACTGTAACCCTATGAATGTCAGGTACTAACCTAGCATACACACATAGAATCAACAAACAATATTCAACAGATAACACGTAGCCTACCATATAAACACTTAAGTATGGGTCTATCCTAAGAATATACATACACATGAATAAGAACATGACCTATCATAGGTATACATCCAATCCTATGGATATCCAGGCTCATAGCTTACTTTATAAATAACTAAGCATATAGCCTATCTCACAAATTACTCAGTCTACTACATAGATATAAACATCTAGCCCCAGTTTATCAATAATTGAGCATACCATATATTGTACAATTTCACACACTAAAGTATCAAGCACTCACCTAACCACATAATCCAAACCAGCCCAATTAAGTCGAGGTCTAACCTCTCTCAACTCATAACAATGTCCATCCTAGAAGGATCCACGGACACCCCGTGAAATAACAACTATCTCCCTCAAGAGTACACACCGTCACTCTCCCCTTGTAGCAGTCTACACTCACCCGAAAAACAAACAACCAATACATCCTCAATATAATGCCAAAACTAGGCATGTCAAGTAGAATGAAGTCAAAATAAGGATGCAGTTAGCTATCTCTATCGAGTAATCTACAGATTCTCGTTAGCGTCACACTACTCCAAGTACATTTACATAATTCGCGTCTTGAACACAAGATTCTTATTCAAAGATTTATGTTATCCAACTCTTAACTCGATACACGATTTTTCCTTTAAAGCAACAACCAATGTTTATCCTTTATTCAATCATAATTATTAATCTTTCTTATAAACCATGCTAGAACTAAGTTCATGATTCACGCTTTAATTCGGTCTAATTCAAGCAACTCATTATTTTCACAAGGCTTATTTTCATAGGTTCATTAAATCAATCCACTATTCTTATCACAGTTAACATCGGTCATTTTATAGGACTAGGTAAGACAATAGTATTCATCTCTAGGTTACCCTCATAGGCCATCACAAAATAACATATTCCAGTTTAATAAAGAATCTTTTCAATCCCCAACTTTTAGATCCATATCACTTGAGTTCATCAATATCTATCCTAAACACAAAAAAATCAAAATTCAATTATATCTTAACCTGAATTTATCCACATCAACCTTTTCCAAACCCTTCATGTCTATATAATTCTCCTAAGACGGGGATATCATCAATCATTACTTGATAATCTAACAAATCCTATAGACACACTCACTTAATCATAATTTATAAAACTCACGTCAACCACTTCCACCCATTGTTCAAAATAAACAAATAATCAGTTATCACCCAATTTAAATTTAGTCTTTCACCAAAAAATCCATTTAAGCAACACAATATACATACGTCCATAGCATTCTCCCATAATGCTTCATGATATCCCAAAGGTAAAACAAGTATCATCTATAATGTACGTAAACATGTACTAAGTCACACACCATGTTACCACATGCTAAGTTATCACACACAGTAATGCCAATACACAAATTACTTACATCATGCACTTCACTGCATCAAATCACATAGCCATGCATCATAGTATAGTATCAACTAACACATAATTCCAACTAGTCATGCTTCAAGTATAAATAGTCACATAACACACAAGATCCTATCACATACCACCGCTAGCTTACACTAAGCCAATATGCTCTCCTCAAGGGTCCTATGGTGTTCAACAACACCTATCATCGCCAAATATTCTCAAACTAGACTTTAATACCTAGCTGTCAAAGTCTACACATTACACAAGGTTTACACAAACTCCAATCATGCATCATAGTCCCACTGTGTTTAACAACACCCCACGGTCTCTAGGTATTCGAACCTATGCTCTGATACCACATTGTCACACCTCGGATTTCCACAAACCTGGAGAGTGAATTAACAAAAATTAAAAGGAATTTATAAGTGATAATTAATTAACCTTGGTTGAATCTCCCTTGCTATTTCCCTTAAGTTTTCCCCCAAATTTTTTAATGAAGACTCATCATTTAACTTAACTCAAAATGGTCCCCTAATGTTGTTCAAGTCCCTCTCCCAATTAATGTTCAAATTTGTTTAAGTCATATTCAAAAATGGCTCCTAAAAACAGCTTTAATTCATCCCCAAAAATTGCCCTAAATGATGTCTTTGCTGGCCCCAAAAAATGGCCCAAGGCATGGTAAAAAAGATAGTCAAACATCCACCCGAGATTGACCTTAATGGAAGGCCAAACATGGCCTTGAACCGTGGCTAAGATGTGTCCCAAAAACTGCCCAACTTGGCCTTATGTAGTGGCCTAAAATTAACTAAAAAATTAGGGTCAAATATGTGATTTAATGGCCTCAAAATGACCTTGGAATCTAGGTTATAACATGGCCAAAACAATGGCTCCAGAACAAGCAAGCAGTAGTGCGTGTAGCAGGACAAGGCAGCGGGGCAAGGTAGGGCGCAGAAGGGCGCGTGGGCAAGCGCGACAAGCAAGCGGGGGAGCGTGCGGCTAGGGCGGCTGGGGCTGTGAGCTGCTGTCTGATTTTTTGGTTTTTCTGCAAAAACACTATAGAGACTGCAAGCTAAAATCTGATTTTTTTTTTCCAGGTTTACTGTTCATGGCTGCAACCTAATTCTTCCCAATTCTAAATTTTTTCCCAAGTTTTTCAAGCCATTTTCCACCCATTTTTAGCCCACTTTTCCCTAGTTTCTAAGTCCCCATTTTAAGCACTTTTCTCACCCATTTTAAGGGTGTTTTTCACACTTATATAATGTTTAAATTTTTCAGAAATTTGGACATAATCTCCTTTGTTTTTCTAAGTGTTTTTCTCACCTAATTTTCACAACATCCATATGTGTAAATGCATAAAACAACCCACCCTCACTCGGTGGCCACAAGTTCATCAAATTCAAACATACATATTCTATTTTCAACATATCCATTTAGTACACATTAAACCAAAAATATCATACATTCATTTGGGTCTTAACCCATACATTTCAAAATGGTCCAAGGCCTATTGTTCACAAATTACCCAAGTCTAAATACAATAAATTGGGCTTATGCCCATACATTTAAAAACGTGCCCTAAAGGCCAAATCTTCAACATAATCCATTTCTTCCCATCCTTCAAGACTTAAATAAGTCTTAAGTGCCCGGGGCCTCATCTGAAAAATGATATCCCATGAATGGGTCAGCTCGACAGTTGGTATAACATAATACTAAGACTAGAAACAAGTTTAAGGGCGTGGCATGTGCAAGTGTACATTTTAAAAGCTATAATCCCATAATCTCCCAATGTCATGAAATGTCAATATGCATGACACACACATGTAACTCTATGCCACACCCATGTCTCGTTTACGAACCGCATCCGATGGATCTGAGTACCAATTCCCGTTTACGGGCCTCCCCTCTGATGGATCTGGGCACCAATGTAATGACTAATTTTGAGTTTTTCGATCTCATCATGCACCCCAATGTGACAATTTATCAAACACATGGTGCCCCTTTTTAAGTTATGCATTTTATCCCACATAATTCATAACTTTGAAACTCCAAAACATCTTTCATATAACACATGCCATAACTATACATATCAACACATATTCAAACCACAATTTCACAATTCTACTAATTCACAAAGAACATAAAATCTTCATAAAGTACCAAGGCACAAATCCTTCACATGGTCCAAACCACAAGGTGTGTCAACATGCATATAGGCCAGCAATGTAACAATACAATCCTATCAATAGAACACACCTTAATCATGGCAACTATTCATCAAATAACCCAAAGAACACATGTATCCCTAAACCACCAACTCTAGGCTTTTCAAAGGAACTACCTCCTAAGTGGTTTCCTAACCTCAAGTAAATTTCCTAAACATTCAACCAAGATGTAAAAATACAAGAAAGCTTAAACCTATTACTAGCTTAGCACTATATCATACCTAGATTAGTTTTTCTCAAAATACAGGAGCTGTGTTCGTCGTATAGCCAAACTGTTTGGTGACAGTATAGGTCTCGATGAGGGGAATAACTTCTCAGAAGGAATCTCAACGAAAATCTGACTCGAAGAGTGTGTTTCGGGAGCTTGAAGCTTGAAGAACCAGGGCTTTTTTCTCACTTTCTCTCTATGGACGTCCACTGCTCTGATTTCAGAATGAATTCTGTTCTAAAATTGTTCTAAGGGTTGTATTTATAGTGGAGAGGCAAAGGGGCAAGGGGTAAATGACCATTTTGCCCTTAATGAGCCCAGGGCCCTGTTACTCTTCAACCCATCCCGAAACACCTCAATTTGACATTTTGTTTTAACCAATGTTCATAAAATTATTTTAAATAAAAATTTTTTAAAAAATAAATTTTCACCCGTGGTCGGGTTTGGCCTGTTCCACCCAGGTCACCCGGATGCCCTTTTGGTCCAATTTCAGAAATTGTTTCCCTTTTTGCTCAAATTCGTTCATCAGGTATATTTTAATATTCTAAGCATATTTCTCTTCTATGACACACTCCAAATATGCTTCTGAATATGACTTACGCCTTAACGATGCATGTTCAACGCCCTACCGGCAAACCGTGGAAGAATAATGCCCTATCGGCAAAAACGAAAAATTTACCCTCATTTTTCAGATCTCTACATATATACACACACACCTACATACACACCCACATGTGTGTGTTTTCCCTCTCTTATCATGTACATGGCACAAGATGATTAAAATATTTTTATATATTTTTATTTTATTTTCTTATATATTTTTGTATTTTTTCCTATTTTTTATAATTGTTAATTAATTCATAATATTTGATGTATAATTTTTTCCTACTTTAAGTTAGTGATGTCTTGTTCACTTAACCCCATTAATCTCATTAACCTAGGTTAGGTTAGGTTTACCTATGGTTAGAATGAGTTTTAACTCTACATTGGGTTATGACCTAACTAGGGTAATGGCCAACTTTTGGGTTAGGTTAATTTCTAACTGTAGTTCATGTCATATCATTGCATAGTGCCCAAAGAATTTTGAAAATGTATTTTATTGACATGGTTACTAGTACATTACACTAGAGGTGCACATGGGTCGAGTTGTAGTAGAACCAGAACCGACTCAATCTTATATGGTTTTAAAAATATAGAATCGGAACTAGAACCGGAACCGTAAACTATTGGACCAGACCCGAACATTTTCAGGTTGGGTCGGTTCGGTTCGGGTCGGTTCTTTTTTTTTTTTACAAAAACAAAAAAAAAGTTAACTCTTGATATATATATATATATGTGTGTGTGTGTGTGTGTATAATGAAAATTAAACCATCCAAGAATTTATGAAATTTTGACAATGTCTTGATCCATGAGAACCAACCAAATAATTAATTGGAACAGTGGAGCTGAAGGTTGGTATGCTGCAAATGGCAAAGAATACCTGGGATGAGATCACTAAAAGATTAAAAAACAATTATTGCGCTGTGGTATTACATTTTTCTTGGTTTGAATTTGAATTAAAACATAGAAGAAATAGAAAAAGTCCCTCAAAAAATGAATCAATTAGTGGAGATACATAAAACTTATTAGAAGGGAGTAGACACAACAACTCTATTTTTCCTTCTTTTTTTTTGTAACCGTCCTTATTTTTAAACAAATATATATATATATATATATATATATAGAAACCTCACTGTTCCTAATTATTTTCATCTTAAATATTGTTAATATATATTTTATTTTTAATATTTAAAAAAAATTAGAACAAAAAGAGTTGATAAAAAAAATATGGGTTCGGTTCTATAACTTGAGCCAACCTGAACTCACTTTGACCCGAACCAACCTGAACCCATTGAAGTCGGGTTGGATCGGTTCTCCAGTTCTCGGTTATTTTGTGCACCCCTACATTACACAACATCACCTAATTCATTAAATGTGGGTGTTATAGGTGTATTTCAAATATCTTGGAAGCCTAACTATTGTCTTCCAGTGGTCTGGCCCTAAGTTACTTGTGTATTTTCTCAATTTCCAGATAGCGTATGCTAAGTCTGGATGAGTTCAATTCATCCCATACATTAGGTTGCTAATTATTTGTGCATATTCTAATTGAGAGATGTTTTTTTCATTATTCTTATATAATTTAGATTAACATCTATTGGTGTTCTCGCTAAACTATTATCATATTGATTGAATTTTTGAAGTTTTCTCTCAATATAATGTGATTGAGATAATGCAAGTCCATTCTTTCAACATAGAGCTCTTTGTGACTGTTTAGTATAGGCACAAAGGCAAAGGACGCCTTTGTTCATGGTGTACAGATGGCCTAGTCCGAACTGATGTATCAATTCATTCAAAGGGGTGTAACATTTCAAATAGTAACAAAATGGGTAACGTTTGAAATGAAAATTTAAATAAAAATATTAAATAATTTTTTTTCAAGAAGATATATATACAACGGGCCAATGCTCGTGCTCAAATCGACCTAACTAGACCCGATTTAGTTCAAGGTGGTGCATACATTTGTGGTGCCTTGGACTAGGTTTTTTCCCTTCTACAAAAGTGGGTTGCTCTTTGGGACCCAAACCCTCATTCAAAATAATTGTATATATACTCACGGAAAAATTTGTACCCAACCAATGTGAAACATAATCGTTTCACAAGCTTATGTTACCATATACAAGTGATGATGTTTGGAGTTAATTTCTCATTTACTCTTAAATAGTTTTGAGCAACCTAATATATGTTCCTAATCTAATCATAGAGAAGAACATATCTCCATGTGGACCCACCTTAAATAATTTGTGGGTCTCACTTTTATTTTGCATTAAAGTTGGCCAAAAACATGTTGTTTTAAACCTATTTTTCCAACAGTCTCCCACATGAACAAAATTGACTGAAAGAAATGCAAATGATATGCAAAATATGGAGATTCGATCTAATGACCTAAAGCCCTAGAACGAAGGGTTAGGATCATGTCTTGAGTGATAATTATCTAATTAAATAAATAAAAAATTAAATAATTATCCCAAGGAATGATTAGCCTAGATAAATGAATTAATAATTAATTTTTACAATGCAAAAACTAATAGAATTAATGTCTACATGCAAGACCTAATGAGAATTATGAAAAATAGAATTTACTTAGAAATAAACTCTAAAATGTAAGTGTCTAGGTTTAATGTATCTTCTTTTAAGGAAATATTTAGTAACTAGATTTATGAAACTCTAGAAATGGAAATTCCTAATTAGGCCTAAATAAACTACTATCATTCAAGATTACCAAATTATGTAACACTTGCCTCCAATAAAAAAGGCAATTAAGACAGTGTAATGGAAGATAACTCAATTAAGAAAATTATGAGGATACTTTGGTCGTTACACAGCAACATAACCCGAACTAAAGTTAGCAACTGACTCAACCCTACAATGGGCCATAACCTAGTTAGGCCATACAATTAGGCCATAACCTAATGTAGGATTTGAATGTGACCAAACCACAAGCAAACCTAACCAAACTTGAGCCAATTAGATTAGTAGGACTGGGTGGTCAATCTTGTCACAAACCAAAAGTGGGGGAAATTATTACATCTAATGTTATGAATTATTAAATAAAATAAGTATTTACTAATTATAGAAAAATTTGGAAAATGTAAAATAAATGCATAAAATAATAGAAAAAAATAAATTAAAAAATATAGAAAATTATTCTATGCATCACATGATTTATACATAATGAAGAATCCCAAATAAACGTACATGAGTGTGTGTTTGTAAATGTATATGTGTGTGTGTGTGTATATATATATGCAAGAATATTTATGAGCATGTACTTACGGTTATGTATAAGTATATATAGACACTATACATAAGTGTTCGGCAGGGTGAGATGTGTGAAAAATACACATGTAAAATATATATACGTGTAAATTGATTAAAAGAGTCAGGCAGCGACTCAATGATAACATCAACTTGGGACTCACCATCAATGTTAGCCCCTAGAACTTCCAGCACATTTAAAAAGTCAATCATTTTTAAAACATGGTCTCTTACTAGAGTTCATTTTGCCATCTTAGTGTTTATGAGTGCTCTCATGGCATTCTGCCTAGCAGGACGCCCTTGATCCCCAAACATTTCCTTTAAGTTAAGGATCATATGCCTAGCTATTACGAAACTCTGATGTTGATGCTGTAAAACACTTGACATCGAAGCTAAGATATAGCAACATGTCATCTCATCAGCCTTGAGCCACCTAGAATAGCAGTCAATGTCCTCTTGGAGAGCATCAGCCCCTAGAAGGTTTGGGCTATCCACAATAATAACATATATGTACCCCTCTGTAGTAAGGACAATGTCCAAATTCCTTTTCCAATCCACATAGTTAGGTCCTGTCAACTTGTTTTCTTTCAAGATGATAGCAAGTGGGTTAAATAAAGACATCTGAGAATCATATACATAAGCATATACATTAGCAAGAATGTAAATAAATAGTAAAATAACTTTTGCTCTCATGAATGCATAGTGGTATCCTCAAGCCACTATCATTGAATGCATTGGAACCTAACCTTATAAACAACACGCTCCGTCGGGATGACAATGTCATTCATATGATTAGAAAGACCATCATATCCTATATGATTTCACTGTTTAGACATCTCATGTCAAATGAAACATATTTTTCAATATCCTTTGGTCTTCAAAAGACAATGATAGACTCCGTGGGGGAGAATATCATTCCCTTTTGATCAAGTGTATACCATCATCTCAAATAAAAAGACAACCGTTGCAAGTAGTGTTCCCGTGGGAAGATCACCCTCACCTCGTCTCTTTCTATTATATCTTAAGAAGTCCATACTTGTAACCAACTAGATAGTCACCTTCCGTGAGGAGGCCACTTAAAGATGGCTCAAGGCACCTATTTTTGTTGTACTACGGGCCGATGATGGAAGACCGTGGGAGCTTTCTTAAAGCATCCATCTCCCACTTGTTTTTATAAATTGAGGACCTTTATTATATAACTCATGCATAATTATATTAACCTATTCATGGATCAAAATTAATCATGTGATTTTATGAAAATAAACATGCAACCATAAAATTAAAATTATCTCTCATGACCAACTAAAATTCTTGACAGCAGGCTCTGTACTTCCATTGGTCTTGATGGCTCACATCCTCTAGCTCTTTCTTCAAAAATAAAATAAATACATGAAGAACCTATACCCACATACGTGAGCTTACATTTAATCTAAAATTAAAAATTAATAGGCTAGTGAAACCAATGGAGCTTGCCCATTGGTGGGAAAAAATTTTCAAGTCCATTGTCCTTTAGAATCACTCAAAACCAATTAAATTAAATACATTACCTAATGGCCAGCCATGAGAGATAGGATATCATCCATCACATGCATGAATCATTCAAATATGATGAATAAAATTTAATAAGCATTTAAATATATGATTAATCATATACATCACCCATGTATATTTTAGAGTGTACTGAGATTTAATCCATGTATCCAAGAATCTGTATAGGTCAAGTCTTACTTAACCTATAATTTTAAATCCAACATATTTGGGTATCAAATACCCATGTGAATTATAAGTGATACCATAATGTAAAAGGATGGATAAATAAAATAAAATAGAGCCATTGGGTATCATATACCCAAATAGTTAAAAATAATAATTTTTAGTAAAATATATAATATCAAATATTATATATATATATATAATATTTGTCATGTGCCAACCATGGATATCAAATACCCAAGCAATTTAATAAATTTGGGTATCTAATACCCAATTAAAACACATAATTAGAAAAATTAATATAATCTTTTTTAATAAACTGTATATATAATATATTATATCTAATATCTAATATTATATATAATACACACACAAATGTGTGTATATATATATATATATATATATAAACTTCTAATCATACGGTCGGGTGTCTTGCTTCATCAACCAGACTTAGGTTCCTGTTTCCTTATAACTCAAGGATACAGAGGTACGAACCAATAGAACAAATCCAGGGGCTGAGACGTATGGGTTTTTTTTTTTGGTTAAAAGTATGAATGGCATAAGCATTACTTATATGGAGACAAAGCCAAGAAAGCGTTGCTTTTTTTTTTTTTTTTTTATAATTAAATCAAATAATTGTGTCTCGAACTCCCACAACGCAATATCAATGGTGATACCACGTTTACGCTTTGCCTTAAGCTTGTCCAACACCCAGGCATACTTGAATGACCGCTTGTTCATCTCAGCAGCCTCCTTCTTAATTTTGTTTTTGTTTCTTTGTTGCCACTTCCAACCTGTTCTCTTGGGAGTTTCTTGATCACTCTATCACTATGGGTATCTCATACCTATCAAGAATTAAATTTAATTATCAAGATTCTCAAACAAGGATCAAATCTTTGTATCAAATAAATTGTACCACAAAATTCCATTCTAAAATAACCATTTATTTTAATTGGGATCCATGAATAGGTTTAGAACAAGTAAATATAAACTTCAAAATTGATGGATTCATGTAAAGTTGCTCTGATACTAATTGTTGGGTCCGTAACCACAGCAGAAGCGATTTCAAAAATCTATTTGGATCTATTTCTTTATATTAATCATACAATCTTGAAAAGAGGGATTGTAATTACCTTTTTCTTGATAATCTTGATTGTTGAAGAAGACTTCTTGAAAAAATTAATGAAATATTCCTTCTCTTTCTCCTCTTTCCCCTTAGGCAAACCATATCGCAGAAGAGTGGACTGCCTCTTATTATTTTCTAGCACAAAAACTTATGATAGACGGCTCCTTACATATCATATATATAGGGCTTAATTAGGGCAAGAGAAGGGATCTAGTGGGTCCTACTAAGTTAGCTTCCAATTAATCAATTAAATCTTAATTATCTCATAATTAATTTAAATTGACTAATTAATTTCAATTAAATCCACTATATAATTGAAATTTCACTCCAACTTAGTAGAATAGAGTAAACCCATATACATTATACTTTTGGAGTTAGCCCCTCTATATGGATACTAATAATCAGGGTTCCATATTATACTGTCAAATTAATTCTCTAATTATTTTGAGAACTTAATTCAATAATTATTAATCACTTTCAATTGGTCATCATTTCAATAAACAATTTATTGAAAAGACCGGATCCGGATTTCAGTGATTAACCCATTGAATTAACACAAAGGTGATATCCATCTCTCTAATATATAGAGTGTAGATTCCATTTTGAGAATATGTGTTCACATAGTCTAAATAATGACTTTCCAAGATACCGAGGTGTTGATCTAAAAGACCTCACTTATTGGTAACTCAAAGTCATCACTATTCAGATCTTGAGTTCACTATCCTCTCAGGATTAAAAGCTTACTGTGAATGGTGAATAAGAAACTTATTAAAGGTGACAATTCTAAATGATGCATTTCTTATAGTGATCCAGTTCAGTGTATTCCTAATACACTAATACAATAACCTAGAGTCCACTACTCTGATGGTTGAGATAAACCACCTTATCACATAAAGGTTAACTGTATTACAGCTTTATAGATAAGATGTCCAATCTTATCAATAGCTGTGAATAATTCTAGAATTGCCTATATAAATAGTTCATATCTCCTGTGTTTAAATCTCATTTATACACATGAACCACTCCTAATGACAATTCAAGGACTAATCATCTCATGATATAAAACAACATCTAAACATATGGTAATATGAAACTCAATAATAAATCAAATCTACAAAATAATAATGAAATGTCTTGGATATGAGGGCACACATCCTAACAGAAAGGACTCTGAAAGAATAGGTTCAGAAATGGCGATTTAGTAGCCATTTACAATCGAGAGAATAGCTGACCAAAAAAAGAGATTTAATAAGCTTCAAACCCTAAAAACAATGTCAAATTCTTCCATTTGATCTTAGGAAGCATTTAGAAATGGAAATAGATGGATCTGTGTCCTAGAAATGCATGAAATAAGACTGAGAGAACTACGGTTTTCAGGTCGCGTTATATTTAGTCGAAGAAGACAACGAATAGTATCTCGGGTTAGGTCTCAGGTTGATAACGATTCGAGTCCTGATCATATTTTAAAACGGGTTTAAACTTAATAGAAACGACGTTGTTTTGGTTAACGTCATGATGACGCACTATCGACGTATTGATCCAGTTAGTTTTTAATCTAATAGGACTGGCCTAGTCCCTTAACCCTCAGACAGGATGGTTCATGTCCATATTTTCAAAAATTATGTTTTAACCCCTAGAATTTTATTTAAATTATGGAAATACCCAGAAAATTAATTAAAATTTTATTTTAAATAATTTTTAAAATTACTAAAATGTTCTTAAGCCTAAAATAAGCTAAACAAAGGCCAATTAAAATGCAAGAAGAGCTTAACCCAACATTTTTGAGCATTCCGGACTCAATGGCAAAGTTCGATTTAAGAAATTGGACCGCAAAATATATGAACGGACGAACTGGAATAATTTCAATTGTGTCCTACTGTATTAATTAAGCTACCAATTAGTCATCGATGACTATGAAAGTACTTACCTTAATGCTTTTTTACGTTCCAGACTCAATGATGGGGTCCGTATAGTCAAACGAGGTACCAAAAATACCGATACCTAGAAATGTGAAATTCTCAAACAACCTTTAGTGTTATATGGGCTACTAGATAGACCGAAAAAATATAGAAAAAGGGTATATTTAACATTTTTATATGCCCTAAACCTAACAGTGAGGTAAAAATAAGCACCCAAGAACACGAACGTGGTCACACATAAGTGTAAAACTATGAAAATGCCCCTAGACTTAATATAAGTTATAGATAGGCAAATTAAGATTCAGAAAAGCCTAACTTTATTATCTTCAATATTCTAGACCTAACGGTGATGTGCGTTTAGGAAAAATATAACATTAAAACAAACTGAAAAATGACGAATACATCTCTAAGACTTAATGAAGCTAGTAAAATAGTATAAAAAGTAAAGGTGAATAGATACCAACATATATAGGAGCCTCTGAGCTTCGTTTAAAATACTTGGGTACCTAAGACACGGGATATGAACAGTAAAATTATCAAACTACCCTTAAGCTTAATTAAGGAATCAAATGAATTCAAAAACTAAAAAATGGACTACCTTACAGTTAAAAGACCTCTAAACTCAAAAATAAAGTCCGTTAAAGTAAATAAAGTATTGAACAATATATACATGTAATGGACAAATGACCAAAATTGTCCAAAGGGCTAAAGTGAGCCACATGATGAAGTACAAAATGTTAAGAACCCTAACTAAAGTTCATGAGGGAATCCTAAATAATAAGATTAAGTCTAGAAGAGACTAAGAACATTAAGTAAGAAAAGATTTAAGTTGAGATATATAATAATATAGTATCAATGTATTCTGATCCATGATGTCACGACCCGTAACCCACCCTATGCGGATTAGGAGTTGGTAACTGACATTGTCACTCAGATAGGCCATACAAAATCAAATGAAATGCACCAAAGAGTAATAATTTTTTTTCCTTTTACGTATCAAGTTTGGAAGCTACACATATGCAACTCATCTGATAAAAAATTAAACTTTAACAATCATCAATAAGATTATCCCCATATACATTTTCTGTCATCATTAATCACCAGTCAAGTCTAATATCATTTCTATTGTCACTATGTCAAAATATCTAACATTAAAATCAATCTTACAGGATATATATATTCAAATTATGCCTTAGAGCTATACATCATCAACATTAACTACAAGCACATCACTAGCTCTACTAGTCGCTATCATTGAATTTCCTTCCATATTGTATTACCTGAAAAATTGTTATAGTTTTGGGGTGAGCTAATTTATCTCAGTAAGTAAATTATTTATCCTACCATGGGTAAACAAAGTGTATAACAAAAGAGTAATCACAGGATTTCAAGCTTAAGGAAATTGGCCATCAGGCCAGAGTAACACAGTTTCATAAGGAGATCACAAATGCGACAACAATGACTAAACAAGTCAACAGGCATAAATTTATCAGCATATATCATTTAGCTGCCCAAATCAAGGGATTCAAATTGAACATAAAGATAATCCTCATTGGCGTATTTATTATCCAAGGGTAACATCACCAAGTCAACAAATGGTGTGGGATCAAATATATAGAATCCTGGGCCAAATGGATACATAAATCTGGGTCAAGTGAATATACAAATATGAGTCAAGTAGATATAAGAGTCTAGGTCAAATGGATATAAGAACCCGAGTAATAAAAATCTGAGTCTAATAGGTCAACAATCATAGTGCAAAATTAAACATATAGAATACTGAGTCAAATGGATATACAAATCTAGGTCAAATAGATATGAGAGTCTAAGTCAGATAAATATAAGAATATGAGTCTAATAGATCAACAATTATAGTACAAAATCAAACATATGGAATATTGAGTCAAATGGATATACAAATTTGAGTCAAATAGATATAAGAATCTGAGTATAATAGATCAATAATCATAGTGTGAAATCAAACATACAGAATACTGAGTCAAATGGATATACACATCTAGGTCAAATAGATGAACATAACACGTTTAATTGCGCAAGTCAAAGCAGTTCAATCGAATACAAAGATAAGCCTTGAGAGTGAATTTCACATCAAATGGTAACGTTATCAAATCAAAAAAGGGTGTGGAATCAAACATATAAAAATTGAGTTAAATAGATGTTATCAATGATAGGGCCAACTACCCCAAAATGGTAACGTTTAACTGCCCAAGTCAAAGGAGTTCAATCGAATACAAAGATAAGCGTCGAGAGTGTATTTCACATCAAACGGTAACGTTATCGAATCAAAAAAGGGTATGGAATCAAACATATAAAAATTGAGTCAAATAGGTGCTATCAACAAATAGGGCTCGACTACCCCCAAACAACACTCATCTAGGTTTACCACTCATCTTTGGGTTCCTCTGAATAGCACTAAGAGCTCTTATCAAATCATATCCTTATTAGGACTATGTGTTGGGTATCATTCTCAAGCACTGACCCGTAGGTCATCAGCATCACCAAACGAGTGTTATGACAAGCACGACCCGGGTAGTCATAGATAGCGTCATCAGAAAAAGGATTCCACAAGGTATGTACATATACATAGGTTACAAATGTCCACAACAAAAAGGATCACAATGATTACAAAGATAAGATAAAACCAATGAGTCAAGGACTCATAGATATTCACAATCAATAGAATCTGAACAGATCACAAATTCCATAACATAGAAGTTATAGTGAATAATAGGTCGTGGACTTAAAGCAATTTATTGATGCACAATTTCAAGAAATAAGGATTGGCAGTCATTCAAGCAAGCCATATTGGCAGAGTAGAAATCCACACATTAGGGTTCGGGTTAACTTACATTGGGTTCTTGGCATTACATTCCCATACTGCTACCATAGTATCTATCCCATAGCCATGTTCCATTTTCTATCATTCGGTGATCCTATAATCAAGGATCAAAGATACATTGCATATTGAATTAGTATTCATTCTAATTCCAAGCATCTTTATTCAGCATTTTAAGTTCTTTTAAACTTAGTCTGATCAATTAATAGATCCTTAAATTCCCAATTTTAGGGTTCCTTACACTTTATAGCTTATTTGACCCTTTAAGGGCATAATGGTAATTTATATGTTTAATATCCCATATTTCTCCGTACATAATTTACGTATTCGAACTTCATTGTTCAGTCCAGTTGGTCCTTATAACATTTACATGGACCTTTTTAATTTTATTTATACACTTTTAGTAACTTTATTAAGTTTTAAGGATGTATTCATCATTTTTTAGCTTGTTATCGGGTCTTATTTTTCTCAAAAAGACGTCACCATCAGGTCTAAAATATCAAATATAATTAATTTAGGCTTTTTCATATCTTAATTAGCTTATTTGGGGCTTATATTAAGCCTAGGGGAATTTTTATAATTTTGCACTTTCGCGTGTCCCATTTTTTTTTTGTATTTTTTGCTAAAATGGACTCCACCGTTGAGTCCGGAACGTCAAAGAAAGTCAGAATATGCCATCTCTGACTTTTAACTGGCTTTTGGATTACTAAAGGAAAAATGGTAATTATGACATTTTTTGGGTCTATATTTTTGGGACTTCATTTTATAAAATGGATCCTGTCATTGAGTCCGAAATGTCCCAAAATGCTAAGGTACATATTTTCATAGTTATTGGAGTTCAATTAGTCACTTTATTGATCATTAGGACATAATTATAATTATTCTAGTTTTCCCATTCATATTTTTCGGGGTCTAATTTCATAAATCAAACTCCGCCATTAAGTCTGAAATGCCTATAAACATTGGGTTAAACTCTTCTTTCATTTTAATTGGCCTTTATTTGGCCTATTTTGAGTCAAGGGTATTTTGGTAATTTTTCTTATAATTAAAAGGGTTTAAAATTAATTTTTAATTAATTTTCTGGGCCCTTCCGTAATTAACAAAAATATTTGGGGCCAAAATTAAATTTCAGCCTTTTTATTATTTTTTTATTCTTAAGGGTTCAAAACGATGCCATTTCAATAAACCTAAATCCATTTAAAACATTCGGTCAGGCCCTGACCCGAGACCCAACCTGTACAGTATACCTTTGTAATACCCCGACCCGGGGTACAGCACAAATATCGGGGTAAGTCGATACAATAATAAAAACCCGAACTGTTTTAAGTTATGTTGCATAATTAAATGGATATATATATATATATATGAATATGTATGCGTGATAATGTATTAAAGTGATCTCATGAATACATACATATATGTAAATTGAGTACGGCTATATAAATATATATATGGTAAATGAAATAATATGTGTAAATATATATATATATATATATATATATATTATATGAGAAATTGGGTGAGGTGTCTTGGGTGCTCGGGTGTGCTGCCACCGCAGCTACAGGTGGCAAGGGCCACCGACTGGGGATCGGTTAAAGGGACTGAAGAAAGAGATGGGAAGAGAGAAAGATAAGGTAGAGAGAGAAGAGGCGGTGAGTGTTTTGTATACATATATATATGTATATGGGTTTGAGAGATGAGAGGTTAGAAAAGGAAAGAAAGGTCAGGAACTCAAGGGGAGAAGAAGGGAGAGAGATTGGTTCAGAAACAGAAAGGTGGGAGAGTCACAGTGAGCTCAAGATCCGAAACCCAGGTAATTGATTTCAGCTCTGTTATTTCAAATTAAAGCGTAAAGCTTAGATATAATGGTAGGGTCTGAACAAGCATGAAATATAGAAATTATTGCAAAAAGAATGAAGCTAAATGGTGTAGAAACCATAGAGAAAATTGGAGTTGCAGGTTGATGGAATAATCTCGGTTCCATGAATTTTATGGTTAAAATTTGTTTAAATGTTTATGAAAACGATCCTTATGCATGCAGAAAACGATTGGGAACAAATTAGATCCAAAACAGTCAAGAAACTGTTACGAAATCAAGAAAATCAGTTCACCGGAAAACCGGCCGGAACTGATAATCACCCTATTCGTGAGGTTAGAGAAGTTCAAATGGGAAACCAAAGATAGATTCGTGATCCCCATGTGATGAGGGATAAAATGGCATTAAAAATACATGAGAAAAATAAATGGAAACAGTCACCGGCGTCGGAAGGGACGCCGGAACCCTACTGTTGCTCACCGGAACTTTGAGGGAGATGATCGGAAAATCGGGGGGCTACCGGGTTAAAAGGAACGGGTTTGGGTTTGAATCGGGTCGGGACCCGACCGGTTATAAAAAGGGTAAGTTAAGCTGTGTCGTTTTGGGTTTGAAATTAAATGGGATTGGGCTTGTTTGGTTACATGGAAAATAAATAGGAATTGGTTTTGGGGTTAACTGAACCATGGATAGGGATAGGAAATTGGGTTTATTGTATTCCGGTTCTTGAATGGACTGAACCGTTTGGTTCAGGGCAAGGGTAAGACGGTTTAGGGTTTTGGGGTCTGAACCAACTGGTTCAGACCGCAGCTTCTGGGATTTATGAACCGGCCCCAAATATTTTGGAAAATTTCACTGTTGCCCAAGTATAAAAATTAATTAAATATTAATTTTTACAAAAATACCCCTGACTCAAAAGTGGGTCAAACGAGGTCCAAATAGGGCAAATGAATAGTCAATTTTTATTATCTCGCATGCTCTGAGTTCAATGGTGAGGTCCGTTTCATGAGACGGAGTCCCGAAAAGTTACGACTTGTACAAATGACCAAAATACCCCTGCTTCATAAGTGAGTCAAATGGACTCCGATTGAATTAAATAATTAGTGAATTTTTATTATTCTGAACCTTCCGAATCCATTGGTAATGTCAAAATTATGAAAAGAGGTTTCGATAACAACGGACATATAAAAGTCTAAATAAGCGTTAGAAATACTGATCATAGCAAAGCATAGAATCTGGTGAATAGAAATTATTCTGAAACATATTTACTGATATATAGGGAACTCAACGGGAAAAGGCAAACCTACAGGAGACTGAATTAGCAACGCATTAGAGGTAAGTAGATACCCTTTCTCTTCCATGTGGTGTTATCAAGCCAAATTCATTCTTTTACTGCCAAACTTGTACTCCTGAGCGTATCTGATGTTATTGTCTCCACAATGTGATATTGTTCTATCTGGTGGACATTGATTTATTGTTGTACCATTGTTATCATGTTGAACCGTGCTTTGAAATGCCTATTGTTATGTTTCCATTGAATTGATGATATTCCATTTTTATATACTCCTATGGAATCATGTATGATCATGAAATGTTTATGTATACTGGATTTGTGCTCAGTCACAATATCCATCCGATGCTTTTAAATACACTGAAGACCTTCGGGTCGAGTCCGTGAACGGACATATGGCCATACACTGGTATGCACTGAAGGGGGTAAACCGGGCCCCCAAAGACCGAGGGCAAATCAAGCCCTGACACAGAACAAAAGCATCTCTTATACGATTGTTCAACTAAAATTGTTGAATTACATTGTTCTTATGATTATCTTGTATTGCAAGATATTCCTTTATTGATTTATTGTGATCAATTATAATGGCAGTACTTTCTTGTTATTGTATTATCGTTGAGAATTCCAGAACATTGTTATGCCATTCCTACTGATTCTACATTGTGATCCTACTGTTCATTTGCCACTGTTCACATGTTAAGAGTTTCATGTGATGATATGTCCCTTACTCCTAATTGTACATTGTGTTCCATTGTTTATTGGCCTTTATGGCAACTGTTTCCATTGGCTATTATAGCATCCTATTTTTATGATTGGCTATCATATTCTTATTCTTGGATTCATATTCTTTTATGATCCTCGATACCAGTGTCGGAGATCTGTATTTACTTGCTGGGCTCTTGTAGCTCATTCCACCTTCCTCACCCCCATTTCAGGTACTGATGCCGCGAAACCCCGGTAGGAGTTTAAAGACATAGAAGGACATGTGAGGAAATGCATCAGTTTATGTTTTAGTTCTCCCATGTATTCACCACCCTCGGGTGCTGGTCATGTTGGTTCTTAATTTATTTATGTAGAACCATATTATGTATTGTAAAGACTTTCGCTAACCTTGTGTATTGAAAGACTTCCGCTGATGTACTATTACTGATAAGACTTCCGCTGTTATTGTTTTGAGGTTTTAGTACTTTACATATTAGTACTATGATACAGGAATGGAAAAAGTAGGGACGGCCTTCGGGTCGGCCCCGCGACACGAGATCCGCATAGGGTGGGTTTCGGGTCGTGACAACCTTCTTCTTTGTTTTTTTGGTGAGGGTTTCGGTCACCTTCTCCGACGCCAACGATCGACGCCGACTATTTTCGGCGACAAGGTCAACGGGGTTCGAACCCTCTTTCCATGAGGATCCCATATCCGAGGTCAGAATGGGGTTTGGCTGGACATGGGCCATCGAAATAGAATGTTTCATATGGGTTTCTGGCGAGGCCTGATTTTTTGGAAAAGTGTTTTTTTTCCTATTTCGTGACATTTTACCTACTGTTTTTCCCCACTTTTGTTTTGTTGGGTTTCTGGAAGCTTGAGGAACATTTTCCCGTTCTTCAAATCAAGTGTAAGGCGCTATTTTTTAGGTTGGGTTTTGAACCCGAAACTTGTAAGTTCAGTTTTCTCTCTCCTCACTGACCCATTTGATATAATCTTTATAGTTTTGTGATCCCAATAACTTTTAGATTAAACTCCAATACATAATATCATGCTTGGTTTCTATTGAATCTGACCCATACTACAAGCTTAAAAAATGGCAGCTCTATAGTTCTTTGTGGTTTTTCACTCGGGTTTCTTGCTTTATTAATGTTTAACATAGATATATATCATTGTATGTACATATAACCAAGAATGTTGCCTCAAAATAGTGAATTTCTATTTGAATCTTAGAGAGAGAAAATCACAGTTAGGTTTACCTTTAATGTGTGGCAGTATCTTTCTATTCACCCTCGATTCTGAACTTTTCTAATGTTCTAAGGGTCTGGTTTAGGTCTGC
Organism: Nyssa sinensis; assembly: GCA_008638375.1. NCBI lineage: Eukaryota > Viridiplantae > Streptophyta > Magnoliopsida > Cornales > Nyssaceae > Nyssa > Nyssa sinensis. Next base: position 25,296,588 of record CM018043.1, on the reverse strand, counting down.
ATGCAAGCCTTCTTCCCCCTTCTCCTTCTCCTTCTTTCTCTCTCTAGTTTCTTCCTCTTCTCTCTCTAGCTACACATGAAGTCTGAATTACCCCATATACACTCAAGTCTGTATAAACATTGTAGGGTCTTGGCTGCATGAAATATGGTTGGTTGAGGCTTCGGTCCAATGGGGTGATGACACCTCATCTTTTGTATGCAGTCATATATGCATATTATTGTGTATATACATTTTAAGTAGGTTTTATAGCACAAAAGTGTTGCAGCCTAGTTGGTGTTCCTTTTAGAAGCTTATCATTTTCTTGCAGAAGGTGCAAGGTTCCAAACTTGATGGGAGCATTTTGGCCTTTTTTTTTTCCTTCTATTTTTGTTTTACATATGCACCATATTGTATTTTAGTGTATTTCATAAACTCTCAAATTTTGCATTTTAAATCTCATAAAAGTCTCTTGAAATTCCCGTAAGGTTTATTGGTTAAGCATACTTCATCTATATATTACTAGTCTTGCCTTGGTGTACTTTATTGTACTTTAATTAATCCCAAATGTCTATTATAATTTTTGGGATAATCTTGATTAAACACACCTTATTCATGTATCATACCAGTCTTGCTTAAATGCGCTTTGTGCACTACTTTTTCTAAGATTATTCGTGTGTTAATCTTTGATTAACACTAATAAAAATTTGCTATTAAGTTTTGACCGTTGTCATTAAACCACTTCTTTAAAATTGATTATCTCTGATTCGTAACTAATCGCTCTCATTTATACATTCGACTCTATATTCATAGATTATCAATCTTAAGTAGAATTGCCCATGGTTATTTAGCAAATTATCTTATGATAATATTCATTATCCTTAATTGCCCCATTCAATTGGGTCGGGGTGTTACACATGATTTAGTATCACCAACAAGGAAATATAGATAAGATAAATGCCAAGGCAAGTTAAGTAAGCAATTGATTGCGGACTTTGGATCACAAGTGAGTAACCCTAAACCTTGAAATGGAAACTTTTCCATAAAATGCAGTTTCTTACAACTTTATAACATTACATGCAGTTCTTTTCAAGTTTTATGACATATTTGAAACTACTATGCTAAATGTTTTAATTGCGTGACTGTTTTTAGAATATTGAGATAAATGTTCAAACTGCATGCTTTAAAGTAGCATCTTTTTAAATTCTTTATATGAATTAGATAGCTTAAAGAATGTTTTGCAAGCATGTTTTTGCATGGAACTTATATGCCATAAAATGTTTAAAGTTCATAACACATAGTCATACCCAACTGGGGGGGTCATGTAGAGATCTGAAAAATGAGGGAAAAATGAGAAATTTTTTTTTTCGTTTTTGCCGGTAGGACATTTCGTATGCATAGTTTTGTCAGCTTTGTCGGTAAAGTATTTTTTTACATTATCTCATCGAATGACATGTTTAGAAGTATATTTGGTGTGTGTTTCATAGAAGAGAAATATACTTAGAATATTATGAGGTAACCGCTGTACGAATTTCAGCAAAAACGGAAACAGTTTCTAAAATTGGACAAAAAGGGCACTCGGGTGACCCGGGTGGGAACGGCCAAAACCCGACCTCAAAAGAAGATGTTTCCTTATGAAAGTTTTCATTTAAAATAATTTTATGAACATTGGATAAAATGAAATTTTGAATCGAAGTGTTTAGGAACGGGTTGTAGAGTAACGGTTTTCGGGCTCATTAAATGCAAAATGGTCATTTGTCCTTAACCCTTTGGTCCCTCACTATAAATAGGACACTTAGACACACATTTATACAAAATTCATTCTGTATATGCAGCAGGTCATGTTCTTGAGAGAGAGAGAGAGAGAGAGAGAAAAACCCTAGCTTTTTCAAGTTTCAAGCCTCCGAAACACGCATTTGAGTGGGATTTTCGCCGAGCTTCCTTCTGAGAAATTGTTCCCCTCCCTAAGATCTATATTTTCATCAAACAGTTTGGCTATCCAGCAAACATAGCCACTGTAGTTTAAGAAAAACTAATTTTAGGTATGATGTAGTGCTAAGCTAGCAATAGATTCAAGTTCCTTTGTGTTTTTACATGTATTTGAACTGCTATAAATGTATATCTAAGGTTAGGAGATCACCTAGGAAGTAGCTCCTTTGAAAATCCTAGAGTTGGTAGTTTAGGAGTATTTTTGTTCTTGTTGATTTTGGGTGATTTCTTGCCTTGTTTGGTGTGTATTTGATAGATAGAATTGTGCTATGAGATTGTCAACCCATGTAATTATTAACAGACCTTTTGGTTGGGCCATGTGATGATTTGATGCTTTTATGTTTAATAGAAATCAATGTCCCTTATGAATTTGTTGAAATTGTGAGACTTGTGCTTTACATAAGTATGGACATATTCAATTATGATGTATATATGTTGTGAGGGTGATGCCTTTAAGTTTAAATTTAAATTTCATGAAATGAGTTATATGATTTGGGATAAGGGACACCATGTGTTTGATCATTTGTCACATTGAACTTGTATGATGAAATCATGGCATCTTGGCATAATGTGATTCCTTGAAAACATGGTGTGGGTTAGCACTGAGGTGCTGGACATTATGAAGGGTGTAGATCCTGTGGTGAAAAACCCAAAATTCGGCCGTTGGTACACTTTTCCATCGAGGACGTACCGAAAAGAAGACATACGTGGCGGTACTTATGCCAGCGGGGAAGGACCGTATCATGAGACATGGGTGGCATAGAGTTGCATGTGTGCGTCACACATATAAACATTGCATAGCATTAGGGGAAAATGGTATTATAATCTTGAACTGTACACTTGCACATGCCACGCCCCTTGAATTTGTTTCTAGTCTTAGTATTACATTATACTAGCAGTTAAGCTGACCCATTCGTGGGCAATATATTTCAGATGAGATCTCGGTTACTTGAGACTTCTTCAAGTCTTGAAGGACGGGAAGACATGGACTAAATTGAAGATTTGGCCCTTGGGGAACTTTTTGGATGTATGGGCATAAGCCCAATTTATTTTGCTTTATATTGGAACAAGTTGTAAACTTTAGGCCTTGGGCCATTTTAATATGCATGAGTTGTAAATCAAATGAATGTATAATGATTCTAGTTTAATTATATTTTACATGGATATGGAGAATGCATGTTTTGGTTGGATGGAATTGTGGCCACCGTATGAGGGTGTGTTATTGGTGAATTTATATTCACATATGTTGTGAAAATTAGGTGGAAAAGCCTTGGAAAAACAAAGGAAACTATGCCCAAGATTTTGGAAAATAAAGTGAAAAATAAGTGTGTAAAACACCTCTTAAATGAGTGAGAAAAATGCTTAAAATTGGGGTTTTGAAACTAAGGAAAATTGGGTTGAAAATGGATGGAAAAGGGCTTGAAGAGCTTGGGAAAAAAGGGGCACAAAATGGGAAATTTTGGGGCAGCCAACAGAGAGATTTGCTTGCAGTATTTCTACTGTTTCTACTAGTAAAAATGCAGGAAATCAGAAAAATCAAGTTGCAGTAGTTTCAGAGTCAGAACCTGGCCTACCCAGCCACTGCCCGCCCGTGCACCTGCGCCGCGCGCTAGCCTGCGCGCGCGTGCCTGCCCTGCCTTGGCCCGTTGCCATGCTGCCCCACCTGTTGCTACAACCTGCTGTCCCGCCCTGTTTCGCCAACCTTTTGGCCACCTTTTTGAGCCATTTTTTGGACACTTTTTGGGCTATATTTGGACACTATTTTGGGCCATGTTTGGCCCCACTTTTGGGCTGTTTTAGGAACCTTTTTGGGTCATGTTTTGGCCATGTTGTGACTTAGATTTCAAGACCACATTTGGGCATCCACTAGGACCAAACTTGGGCTGATATTTGACTATCTTTTGACCAATGTCCTAGAACATTTTGCGGTTATCCGAGACATCACTTTGGGGAAAATTTTGGAGCTACTTTAAGGCTATTTTAAGGGTCATTTTTCAACATGATTTAAATTGTTTGGGGCGTTAATTGGAACAAGCATTTAAGTTTAATCTTGACCACTTCTTGGACTATACCTTAGGATATTTTGAGACCCTTTTTGGGCAACCGTTATAGAGCACTTTGAGAAAGGTTTTGAGAACATTTTAAGAACTGTTTTTAAATATGATTTAAAGTATTTGGGCATTAATTGAAAAGGAGTACTTGAGCTATGTTGAGGAACGATTTTAAGTTATATTGAATGTCGAATCTTTACTTAAATTAGTGGGAGAAACTTGAGGAATGATGATGGAGATTTCAATTAAATTTACTGCAGTGTCCTTTTTTTTCTTTTCTTTTTATTTCGTTCAGTCGCTCCCCGAGTTTTTGGAAATCCGGGGCAGTGACAACGTGGTATCAGAGCATAGGTTCGAATACCTAGAGACCGTGGGGTGTTGTTGAACACAATGGGACTATGACGTATGGTTTGGAAATTGTATAACCTTTGTGGACTGTGTAAAGTTCTAGTTTACGAATACTTGGCAATGATTGGTGTTGTTGAACACCATGAGATCCTTGAGGAGAGCATATTGGCTTAGTGTAAGCTATCAGTGGTATTTGATAGGATTGTGTGTTATGTGGTTATTTTTACTTGATGCATGACTTGTTGAGATTATGTATTAGTGGATGTTATACAATGATTTATGATTACATGATTTGCTGCAGTGTGATGCATGATATGTGTAATGTGTATATTGGTATAATTGTATGTGATAACTAGGTATGAGATAACATGGTATCTGACTTAGTACATGTTTAAGTATCTTACAGATCGATGCTTGTTTGCCTTTAGGATATCAAGTAGCATTATGGGAGAATGTTATGGGCGATGTGTATATTGTATTGCTTAAATGGATTTTCTGGTGAAAGACTACAATTATGTTGGGTGAGAACTTGTTATGTATTTATTGTGAACAATGGGTGGAAGTGGTTGATGTGAGTTTTATAGCTTATGATTAAGCAAGTGTACTTACAGGATTTGTTAGATTATCAGGTAATGATTGATGACATCTCGTCTTAAGAGAATTGTATAGACATGAAGGGTTTGGCAAAGATTGATGTGGATAAATTCCGACTATGATGTAATTGAGTTTTGATTTCATACTTAGGAGGAATGTTGATTAATTCAAGTGAGGCGAATCTGAAAGTTAAGAGTTATAATGATTGTTTATTGAATTGGAATAAGGTATATGGTGATGGACTGTGAAGGTAACCTAGTGATGAATGCTATTGTTTTACCTAGTCCTATAAGATGATCGATACTCTGATGTGATAAGAATCGTGGGTTGATTTAATGAAACTTATGAATGTAGGCCTTATGAAGATCATGAGTTGTATAAATTGGGCCAAATTAAGATGGGAATTATGAACCTAACTCTAGCTTAATTTACAAGGTTGATCCCTAGAATTATGATTGAATAAAAGGTAAGCATTGATTATTGCTTTGGAGGAAAATTGTATATCAGGTTAAAAGGTTGGATGATACGAATTTCTTGAATATGAATCTTGTGTTTAAGGTGCAAATTGTGTGAATGTACTTAGAGGGAAAGTATTGTAGTTGGGGCCTAGGACTTGAAAGCTTAGATTATTATACATTTATAAGTGAATGGTGGTTTTCACTTGTCATTTCGGAAATACGTGGATAAAAGTTATGAATGAGCCTGATTGATTGGGATAAATTGATAAATTATTATGTTACCAGGATCTAGATAATACATATTACACTTGGGAGATTTTTTTTTTTTTTTATTCGGAGACTCGTGATGATTACTTTGTTCCACCATCGTATGGTTCACCTAGTTTGGGGTAGTGAGATACTAACGGGGATCTGTAGAGGTTGCTCAATAGAGATAGCGGACCATATTCTTTCTTTTGATTTCCTTTTACTTGAAATGTCTAGTTTTGATATTACGTTGAGGATGAATTGGTTATTTGCCTTTTGAGACGGGAATAGATTGCTCCAGGGGGAGAGTGTCTGTGAGTACTCCTTACGGAGATAGCTTTTAAATCACGGGGAATGCAGGGATTTATTAGTTCCAACTTTGAGTAACTCAAGGAATCGGGGAGACCTTGGTTATTTGAGGGCTAGTTTGATAGTAGACAGAGTGCATATTACCACCTAGTAGTGGATGAGTTTTCAGATGTCTTTTCAGGATGACTAGACTAGTCTACCACCTAGACGAGAGATAAACGTTTATGATAGAGCTTATCCTAGGCACTATGCCTATTTTCGTTCTACCTTAACATAGGACTCCAGCTGAGTTAAGGGAGCATCATTTGATTGCTAAGCTTTTGAGGTATAAGTTTTGGCTTCCGGAGGTACAGTTTTTAGGCCATGTTGTTTTGGGTAGAAGAGTGGTATTGATAGTGCTACCACCAGTTAGGAAAGAGTTTCAAACATCTTTCTAAAAGACTTACCTAATTAAGTATGGCGTAATTCGGTGAAATTATAATGCATGGAATGTGCTTGTCTCTATTAGTATGCTAGACTAACCACTTACGAGTATAAATCACATGATGTGCTTAACATGCTTATGATTTGAACCGAATCTTGTGTTCTAGAACTAATTAGAAAATGATAAGATAATAAAGACATGGATAGCTAATTTAAAAACATATGTGTATATTGTAAGTGTGCATTGAGTATGTTCTTGTTAGTGTGTACGTATGGATTGTTTTGGTTGGTATAAATGATTGTGTGCTTAACATTTATGTTTTTTTTTTATGATTGTATTGTGTATAATAGTCATGTTATGTATATATTGCTTGTTATGACCATATGATGTAGAAATGTATATACTAGGTTATAAACCCATATAATTAGGATCACTTGAAATCGTATTATGACTATCTTGAATTGGTAACAGGTTTTGAGTTACAAGCGTATGGACTGGCCAATCCATCACCCAGTAACGAAAGGAGCTGTGATCCATGAAGGGTTATCACCTAGTTATATACAAGAAAAGAAAAAGATACCTAATAATGCAATTTAAGGCAACAAGGAAAAATGAATTACCTAAGGCGAACTTGCATGAATATATATTACATACATGAAGGAAATACGATGCATCTTAAGTAATTTCCATGTTTGCTTGGTTTGTCATACGTGTTACATGTAAGAGTTTTTTTTCCCTTACTATATGTGTAAAGTATGTGGGAATAATTAGGATATGCTAATTTCTCCGACGCGTGCAAACACATATAGTACATATTTTATTCTAAAACCCCTACGGATTAGATACGTGCGTGCTTGTATGTTAGAATGTAATTTGGAACATGTTTTTGGATAATGCAAATTTGAGAGCTGTCATGACCCGAAATCCACCCTTTGGGGATCTCGAGTCGCGACCGCCGCCCTAAAACCCGAAGGCCTCGGGACAAGGCTCGCATCTGCAGCGGTATCGAATAGATGTGCGCATGTGGTTGCGAAAGCGTGAAAAAAAAATTTTCTTTTCTTTTCTCATTTTAAAATTTGTACATCCGTCCGGTACTGCTGCTCTTCACATTGCGGTACACATGATCATACATTCAGAGCAAAACTAAAGGTTTAAAGATTTTAATAACATTACATGTTCATTACCCTCGAGGGGCTTAATACATAAGCTTACATTGTCTGCTAAAAACATGCTACTAGAGTTCATATCATTTCCCAAAAGGAGCTTACTTAAGCACGTCTTCCCAAAAGAGCTAGACTCATCATCCTTGTCTTCAAAATCAATTTGCCATTAATCACCTGAAAGGGGGGTTCGAATAAAAATCTGGGTAAGCTAATCTAAGCTTGTGAGTAATTCCTGCATTCGTCATGGGGTTTTCAACTGGTAGTGGTTTAGCACATGAGAGTTTATAAAATACTCACTACCAATTGCTCGTACATTTTAGAACACAGAGTATATGCATTCTTAAAACAGATAGCTTTGAAACATTTAAAGCATTCAAGCTAAATACACATTTCTTCAAATAGAGCATATGTAATTTAAAAGCATATAAACACATATAATAAAATAGGGGGTAAAAACCTGCTTCCATTTCCAAGAGCGTTACTTCAAAACATATAAACATGCATAGGAAAATGAGGGTAAAACCTGCTTCCTATTTCCAAAAGCATTTGTCATCTTTTCAGTTTCATTAATGGAATCTATTTCGAACCAGACTCTCATTTTGCGTATACGTGGAGATATCTCATTGCCTGGGGGATTAGATCCTGCTTACCAGGGCATTTCACATGACAGGTCAATTGAGTTCCGCAAAAACCCAAAATCCTGACTATATGGTCTTTGACAGGTCAATTGAGCTCCGAAGAAGCCCAAAATCCTGCCTGTGTGCTTATGCACCGTTATCTTGTAAAACATTTATCACATAGCTTCTTCATATTGATACTTTTCATGAGTATTTAAAACATGAAATATGTATAACGTCTGCAATAGGACTTCAATATTTGGAATAATCAAATTCAGAACATTTATGAAAACTTAGCATTTTAAACTCAGACATGCTTAAATATAATTTAAAAGAAGAACTATGATTCAAACTAATCATCGAGCATGTCACAACAGGGTTTATGAAAGCAGAAAAATTTTAAAAACTGGAATCATATGATACTGAATTTGATATTCAAGGCTTCAAATAATTTGAACTTAAAACTTCTTCAAATTCATGGAGTTAAATCTCCACTTTAAAGGCATGGTTACTCACCTCAGGTCCTTAGGGTCAGTGCTAAAAATGCGCTTTCCCGCTTCCTCTGTAGTTCCTAAGAACAATTCATATATAGTCTCAGTAACTTCACATCACTGCAATATCACCTATTGATGCTTTCTTAACTTATGCTTAGATCGTATTAATCCTAAAACTGACTTCATAATTTCCTATGTACTTAATTTAACTCGTACTCTTAACCTATGACACAATTTAATGTGTTAGGAGTTTAATTTATTCTTAATTCATACTCTTCTGGTAGCTCCATTAACTTTAAATTAATTACTTCACATGTTTACGTGTCGAGTCTCCTCGTATTTCGTTTTAACATACAAGCCTTAGTTTTGTACTCGGTAGTGTTCTAATTTATAGCCACCTGATTGTTGCTATTCGTCAAATTTTATGTATTTTTATTTTAGACACTTCTTTTGGTGGAATGGACTCTACCATTGAGTCCGGAACATCGAAGAAAGTCAATTTAGGCTTTCTTAGAATTTAATTCGGCTTAGGACATGTTAGGGGCAATTTGGTAATTTATACCTTAACGTGTCTAAATTTTTTGGAGTCTCGTCTCATTAACGGACCCCATCCATTAGATTCAGAATGTTTAAAATAGTCAAAATCTACTATTTATTTATTTTATTTAGACCTCGTTTGACTTATTTAGGGCGTAGGGGCATTTTGGTCATTTTGACATTTTACGGGTCTTTAATTTTTCAGGACCTCAGTCTCACGACGCGGAACCTCGTCCATTGGACTCAGAAGGTCCGAGATAGTAAGAATACATATATGACTTGTCAATTTTGGGCTTCGGGCCACTTTGGAGTATTTAATTAAATTAAATTAAATTCATAAAGTATAGTATATATATTTAGTGTGCATATATGGTTGGGTATGTACTGGTGGCACGCTGGTCAGCGTGTCACCTCCCCTCCAAAAAGTCTCTGCTTGGAATCCTGTTAGGTGCAAAATGCACCTTTTTAATTTTTTTTTTGATTTTATTAAACATATAATATATATTTATTTTGCCCCATATGTGACACATGCAAGCGCGTGGCCGAGTGGAAGGAGAGGGGCGTGTGGATGCGTGGGTCAGGGGTTTGAACCCCAGGGACCCCCTTTTTCCTTCTTCTTTTAAAACTTAACAGTTTTACATAATATATATATATATACGTATTAGCCCCAAAACGACGCCGTTGTTTTAATTCGGTGGCAACTCTAGAAACCACTACGTGTCCTAGTCGACTCAGGTCAGGGCTTTTAAAACCGAGTTGACCCACTGTCGTCTTCCTCATCGAACCCTCCCTGTTGCCCTAATTTTCGAAGCTTAAAAGCTTCGATTTCGTGCGTTTTGGTTCAACGATTTCTCTTTGTTTTCATTTAAACTTGTTTCTAAGACATTTTGGAAGGGTTTTGCATTGGTTTTAGAGCTTGAAACAAGCTCATCCATTCGGTTGAAAATTTGATAACCGAACCTGCAATTCCTATAGTAAATCCTTGATTCTTCACCATTTTAACTAATGTTTGGTTCTATGTGATCCCCTCTTCATGGGGTTTCATTTCCCATTCTCAAAAATAGGCTTAGGGGTCGATTTTTAAGATGACCTACAACTTAATTTTTGAAGGTCATTCTTAGGGCTTTGTGATCGCAGTCATGCGTTTTTAGAATATTGGTATGGTCTAGTTCAGGCCTAGATAAGCCAAATAGGGTTTGAAAGAAGTCGGTTCAGACCCGCTGTAAGCAAGGTCTCTCATGGCTACCTTGTGTACGGTTGATGTTTCTGAGGTGTTTTAGGTTGAAATGTTCATGCTTATCATTGTTTAAACATGCTTTAAACATTATATACACTAAATCAAAGCTTAAAACAGTTCATACGTAGAGAAATTCTAGAGAGAGAAAATGTGAGATTTTTGTGGGTTTACCTCAACAGGCACCTTTCTCTCTCCTTCTCCTTCTGAAACTCCTCCCTTCTCCTTCTCAGAACTCCTCTCTCTCTCTCTCTCTCTGTCAGTGACTGAATGGTGTATATTCGTGTGTATGCAATGTATCTACATGTGCATATAAGTCTACACTTAATTATTGCAAGATCTGATTGTCTCACTAACCAGCCTTCCTCTTCCTTGTTGCAGCAACTCAAATGAGTGCTTCTTCAGGCTACTGTTTGGGGCACGGCCATCATTGGCCGATTGTGTGTGTGTGGGTTTTGTTTTACATATATATATATATATATATATATATTTTACTTACACACATGGAGACTCACACACAACACTCTTATAACCCTTGGATATTAGCATGTCTTTATATACTAGATATATACATATATATATACCTATATGTTTAATTATTCATGTATACACTTGCATGTGTATATACATACACTTGGCCACATATATATACACAATACACCTTTAATGTGTGCATTTTCTATTTATTCTACCTAATAATTAATTTCATATATTTAATTAATTAATTATTTTCTTAAGTGTAGATATCTTTTCACTAATCCCTCGTAACCTCGTAATGTGTGCCCAAATCTCGTACTCGTATCGATGATCGACGGTTGACATGAAAATATAATTATCACAGGAACCGACAGGTTGGTAGTTGCAACGAAAGTGATGTACAGTCGTCCTGAGTTTTCAGGACTATTACTAAAAGTCCGCGTGTCAGGGGTCGAAACCGACCCCTGTTACTTAAGGTGTCAATTACTAATTTAATACCAACGGCTTAATAGCTCTTAATTCAGGTCGGGGTGTTACAAAAGCTTGAAAGCTTAAGAAGATGAAGAAGGGGAGACTTGTAGTAAGATGTGGTATGCTTGATGATTGATGAACTGGGACTAGATGCCTACGTCTATGTGATGGACCGAGTGAATTATAAGGTAGACTATGAGATTAGTGATTTATAAGATGGGCTGTATGCTTGGACATCCATAGGGTCGACTATGTGCCTGTTTACCTCTATGCTAAGCTGTATGTTTATTTATGTATACTTATATGCTGGGATGGATATATGCATGCTCGTTTAGTAACCGTTATAACACTGCGACTATGATTTTTCCATACAAATTGATGGTTATCAACGCATGTATAGAAACATGTTTAAAGATGTTTATGTGTAAGTGAGTTTGATAAATGTGCGTAAGGATTGATGTATATTCATGATTGAAATTAGTGAGGAGTTTCACCAAGACCCTCAATGGTTAGGAGACTTTAATGAAATTATTGACTAGGACAATGATGAGTTAGAATAACCTTAGAAGAAATTGAGAAAATTATTTTTTCCTTCTTTGATGAATTGTTCTTTTGAACCTAGATGTATTGCTTTAAGTTTCATGATTAGAGTACGTAAACTACATTTTCCTACAATTGAATATTCAGGTAATATCCATGAGTTTGAAATACATAGGCTACTCTTTATTAATGCATAACACTTAGCCTCGACTATATGTAGGCGAAGGTGGATGATGAGGGCTTTACTTTAACATTATGACATTGATGTCTTATGGATAATTGTAGTACTTACAGGATATTAGATTATTGAAATACACTGAAGTGCTGGTGATGTATGGAGAACATGGTAATGAATTGCTGGATGATTTCATAGTTTGATGTGAGGTAGATGGATGGTCATACCATGTGTGAAAGATTTTGAGGTATCCTTGTAAACAGTGAGAATTTTCCTCTATTTTTATTATTGTGTTGAACTATGAAGGTGGGTCATGATACTTGGAAGGATTTAGAGAATTGGCATTGAGAAGCCAACATATTTTGTGGATTTCATTATGCATTGTGCTAGGGGGAGTGGGCCGTACATATGAGATCATGGCCAGACCCTAGCAGAGAGTATGGGGATGGCTGCACACCTCTGCATGCCCGCCCAAGTGGACGAGGTTCCTTTGGGGGGAGGGGGTAATGGGAGATGGTAATGTATTCCTCATCGCCTGGCTGAGGGAGAGGTGAATGATTCATGGCTAAGGCCACATGTCTCTATGTTATAATGCATTTTGAATTGATCTTTTATTATTTTGTGGAAGACGTGTATTTTAAATTTCGGGACGAATTTATTTAAGGGGTGAAGGATGTAGAGATCTGAAAAATGAGGAAAATTTTTTTCGTTTTTGCCGGTAGGACATTTTGTATGCATAGTTTTGTCAGCTTTGTCGGTAAAATATTTTTTTACATTCTCTCACCGAATGACATGTTTAGAAGCATATTTGGTGTGTGTGTCATAGAAGAGAAATATGCTTAGAATATTGTGAGGTAACCGCTGTACGAATTTCAGCAAAGACGGAAACAATTTCTGAAATTGGACAAAAAGGGCACTCGGGTGACCCGGGTGGGAACGGCCAAAAACCGACCTCAAACGAAGATGTTTCCTTCTGAAAGTTTTTATTTAAAATAATTTTATGAACATTGGATAAAACAAAATTTTGAATTGAAGTGTTTAGGAATGGGTTGTAGAGTAACGATTTTCGGGCTCATTAAGGGCAAAATGGTCATTTATCCTTAACCCTTTGGTCCCTCATTATAAATAGGACATTTAGACACACATTTATACAGAATTCATTCTGTATATGCAGCAAGTCACGTTCTTGAGAGAGAGAGAGAGAGAGAGAGAAAAACCCTAGCTTTTTCAAGTTTCAAGCCTCCGAAACACGCATTTGAGTGGGATTTTCGCCGAGCTTCCTTCTGAGAAATTGTTCCCCTCCCCAAGATCTATATTTTCATTGAACAGTTTGGCTATCCAGTAAACACAGCCACCGTAGTTTAAGAAAAACTGATTTTAGGTATGATGTAGTGCTAAGCTAGCAATAGATTCAAGTTCCTTTGTATTTTTACATGTATTTGAACTGCTATAAATGTATATCTAAGGTTAGGAGATCACCTAGGAAGTAGCTTCTTCGAAAATCCTAGAGTTGGTAGTTTAGGAGTATTTTTGTTCTTGTTGATTTTGGGTGATTTCTTGCCTTGTTTGGTGTGTATTTGATAGATAGAATTGTGCCATGAGATTGTCAACCCATGTAATTATTAACACACCTTTTGGTTGGGCCATGTGATGATTTGATGCTTTTATGTTTAATAGAAATCTATATCCCTTATGAATTTGTTGAAATTGTGAGACTTGTGCTTTACATAAGTATGGACATATTCAATTATGATGTATATATGTTGTGAGGGTGATGCCTTGAAGTTTAAATTTAACTTTCATGAAATAAGTTATATGATTTGGGATAAGGGACACCATGTGTTTGATCATTTGTCACATTGAACTTGCATGATGAAATTATGGCATCTTGGCATAATGTGATTCCTTGGAAACATGGTGTGGGTTAGCACAAGGTGCTGGACATTATGTGGGTGTAGATCCTGTGGTGAAAAACCCAAAATTCGGCCATTGGTACTCTTTTCCATCGGGCACGTACCGAAAATGAGACATACGTGGCGGTACTCATGCCAGCGGGAAAGGCCCGTATCACGAGACATGGGTGGCATAGAGTTGCATGTGTGCGTCACGCATGTAGACATTGCATAGCATTGGGGGAAAATGGCATTATAATCTTGAACTGTACACTTGCACATGCCACGCTCCTTGAATTTGTTTCTAGTCTTAGTATTACATTATACCAGCAGTTGAGCTGACCCATTCGTGGGAAATATATTTCAGATGAGATCCCAGTTACTTGAGACTTTTTCAAGTCTTGAAGGACGGGAAGACATGGACTAAATTGAAGATTTGGCCCTTGGGGCACTTTTTGGATGTATGGGCGTAAGCCCAATTTATTTTGTTTTGTATTGGAACAAGTTGTAAACTTTAGGCCTTGGGCCATTTTAATATGCATGAGTTGTGAATCAAATGAATGTATAATGATTGTAGTTTAATTATATTTTACATGGATATATTGGATATGGAGAATGCATGTTTTGGTTGGATGGAATTGTGGCCATTGTATGAGGGTGGGTTGTTGGTGAATTTATATTCATACATGTTGTGAAAATTAGGTGGAAAAGCCTTGGAAAAACAAAGGAAACTATGCCCAAAATTTTGGAAAATAAAGTTAAAAATAAGTGTGTAAAACACTTCTTAAATGAGTGAGAAAAATGCTTAAAATTGGACTTTTGAAACTAAGGAAAATTGGGTTGAAAATGGATGGAAAAGGGCTTGAAAAGCTTAGGAAAAAAAGGACACAAAATGGGAAATTTTGGTGCAGCCAACAGAGAGATTTGCTTGCAGTATTTCTACTGTTTCTACAGTAAAAATACGGGAAATCAGAAAAATCAAGTTGCAGTAGTTTCAGAGTCAAACCTGGACTGCCCAGCCACTACCCGCGCGCGCCTGCGCCTCTCCCCAGCCTGCGCGGGTGTAGAGATCTGAAAAAAATGAGAAATTTTTTTTCGTTTTTGCCGGTAGGACATTTGGCATACATGGTTTTATCGGTAAAGCTCGGTTTTGCCGATAAAGCATTTAAATGCGTCAGTTCACCGTTTGACATGTTTAGAAACATATTTGGAGTGTGTCATAGAAGAGAAATATACTTAGAATATTGTGTTTAAGGTGCAAATTGTGTGAATGTACTTGGAAGGAAAGTATTGTAGTTGAGGCCCTAGGACTTGAAAACTTAGATTGTTATACATCTTATAAGTGCATGGTGGTTTTCACTTGCCGTTTGGAAATATGTGGGTAAAGGTTATGAATGAGCCTGATTGGTTGGGATAAATTGATAAATGATTATGTTGTCTGAATCTGGATAATGAATATTACAGTTGGGAGATTTTTTATTTTATTTTATTCGGGGACTCGTGATGATTGCTTTGTTCCACCGTCGTATGGTTCACTAGTTGGGGTAGTGAGATACTGACGAGGATCTGTAGAGGTTGCTCGATAGAGATAGCAGACTGCATTCTTTCTTTTGATTTCCTTTTACTTGAAATGTCTAGTTTTGATATTACGTTGAGGATGAATTGGTTATTTACTTTTGAGACAGGAATAGATTGCTACAGGGGGAGAATGGCTGTGAGTACTCCTGACGGAGATGACTTTTAATTCACGGGGAATGCAGGGATTTATTAATTCCACCTTTGAGTAACTCAAGGAATTGGGGAGGCCATTACCACCAGTAGTGGATGAGTTTTCAGATGTCCTTTCAAGATGACTAGACTAGTCTACCACCTAGACGAGAGATAAACGTTTACGATAGAGCTTATCCCAGGCACTATGCCTATTTTCATTCTACCTTAAGATAGGGCTCCAGCTAAATTGAGGGAGCATCAATTGGTTGTGTCAATTGGTTGCTAAGCTTTTGAGGTATAAGTTTTGGCTTCCGGAGGTACAGTTTATAGGCCATGTTGTCTTGGGTAGTGGAGTGGTATTGATAGTGCAACCACAAGTTAGGAAAGAGTTTTAAACATTTTCTAAAAGACTTACCTAATTAAGTATGGCGTAATTCGGTGAAATTATAATGCATGGAATGTGCTTGTCTCTATTAGTATGCTAGACTAACCACTTACGAGTATAAATTACTTGATGTGCTTAACATGCTTATGAGGAGAAGATAATAAAGACATGGATAGCTAAAAAAAAAGCATATGTATATATCGTAAGTGTGCATTGAGTATGTTCTTGTTAGTGTGTACGTATGGATTGTTTTGGTTGGTATAACTAATTGTGTGCTTAACATCTATTTTTTTATGATTGTATCGTGTATAATAGTCATGTTATGTAAATATTGCTTGTTATGACCATATGATGTAGAAATGTAAATACTAGGTTATAAACCCATGTAATTAGGATCACTTGAAATTGTATTATGACTATACCGAATTGGTAACAAGTTTTGAGTTACAAGTGTATGGACTGGCCAATCCATCACCCAGTAACGAAAAGAGCTGTGATCCATGAAGGGTTATCACGTAGTTATATACAGGAAAAAGAAAAAGATACCTCATAATGCAATTTAAGGCACCAAGAAAAAAAAAAGAATTAACTAAGGCGAACTTGCATGAATATGTATTACATACATGAAGGAAATACGATGCATTTTTAGTAATTGCCATGCTTGCTTGGTTTGTTATACATGTTAAGTGTAAAAAAATTTTTTCCTTAATATATGTGTAAATTATGTGGGAATAATTAGGGTATGCTAATTTCTTCGACGTGTGAAACACATATAGTACATATTTTGTTTTATAACCCCTACGGATTAGATATGTGCATGCTTGCATGCTAGAATGTAATTTGGAACATGTTTTTGGATAATGAAAATTTGAAAGCTTGAAAGCTTAAGAAGATGAAGAAGGAGAAACTTGTAGTGAGATGTGGTATGTTTGATGATTGATGAACTGGGACTAGATGCATGCGTCTATGTGGTGAACCGAGTGAATTATGAAGTAGACTATCTGCTTATTGCCTGTGAGATAGATTATGAGCACGGATATCCATAGGATTGGATGTTAGTTACCTCTAAAGCTTATGTCTATGTATATTCTTGGACAGATCTTAGATTTGTGTGTTGATACGTATTAGCTATTAAGTGTTACTTGTCAATTTTATATACCCATGCTAGTTTAGTACTTGTTATAGTACTGTGACTATGATTTTTACATACAGATTGATTGTTATCAATGCATGCACAGGAGAATGTTTAAAGATGTCTATGTGTAAGTGAGTTGTGATACATGTGGGTAGGGATTGATGTATATTCATGATTGAAATTGGTGAGGAGTTTCACTAAGACCCTTAATGGTTAGGAGACTTTAATGAAATTATTGACTAGGACAATGATGAGTTAGAATAACCTTAGAAGAAAGTGAGAAAATTTTTTTCCTTCTCTGATGAATTGTTCTTTTGAACCTCGATGTATTGCTTTAAGTTTTATGATTGGAGTACGTACACTACATTGTCCTACAATTGAATATTCAGGTAATATCCATGAGTTTGAAATACTTAGGCTACTCTTTATTAATGCATAACACTTAGCCTCAACTGTATGTAGGCTAAGGTGGATGATGAGGGCTTTACTTTAACATTATGACATTGATGTCATATGAATAATTGTAGTACTTGTAGGATATTAGATTATGGAAATACACTGAAGTGCTGGTGATGTATGGAGAACATGGTAATGGATTGCTAGATGATTTCATAGTTTGATGTGAGGTAGATTGGATGGTCATAACATGTGTGAGAGATCTTGAGGTATCCTTGTAAACAGTGAGAATTTTCCTTTATTTTTATTATTGTGTTGAACTATGATGGTGGGTCATGATACATAGATGGGTTTAGAGAATTGGCATTGAGGAGCCAACATATTTTGAGGTTTTTATTATGCATTGTGCCATGGAAAATGAGCCGTTACATATGAGATCCTGACCAGACCCTAGCAAGGAGTGTGGGGATGGCTGCACGCCGCTGCATGCCCGCCCAACTGGACGAGGTTCCTTTGGGGGGAGGGGGTAATGGGAGATGGTAATGTATTCCTCATCGCCTGGCTGAGGGAGAGGTGAATGATTCATGGGTAAGGCCGTATGTCTCCATGTTACAATACATTTTGAATTGATCTTTTATTATTTTATGGAAGAAGTATAATTTTAAATTTCAGGGTGAAATTTCTTTAAGGGGGGAAGGATGTAGAGATCTGAAAAAAATGAAGAAATTTTTTTCGTTTTTTCCGGTTGGACATTTGGCATACACAGTTTTATCGGTAAAGCTTGGTTTTGCTGGTAAAGCATCTAAATGCGTTAGTTCACTGTTTGACATGTTTAGAAGCAAATTTGGAGTGTGTGATAGAATAAAAATATACTTAGAATATTGTGAGATAGCTACTGTTCAAATTTAAGCTAAAACGGAAACCGTTTCAAAATTGGACAAAAAAGGGCATCCGGGTGGGCCGGGTGGAAAGGGATGATCCCGACCTCAAACGAAAATATTTTCTTCTGAGAATTTTCATTTAAAATAATTTTATGAACATTGGTTAAAACCAAATTTTAAATTGAAGCGTTTAGGAATGAGTTGTAGAGTAACGGGCTACGGAGCTCATTAAGGGCAAAATGGTCATGCCCTTAGCCCCTTTGTCCTCCACTATAAAATGAACACTTGGGGCCATTATATACACATATACACTCTGAAATTCAGAGAGCTCTCGTCTGTGGGTGAAAAATAGACAAAAGCCCTAGCTTTTTCAACTTTCTGGCCTCCGAAACACGTACTTCGAGGGGGATTTTGGCCGAGCTTTCTTCTGGAAAGTTGTTCGTCTCCACGAGTACTATATTTTCACCAAATATTTCAGCCATACAGCAAACCCAGCCACCAAATTTTAAGAAAAACTGATTTTAGGTATGGTTTCTTGCTAAGCTAGGAATAGATTTAGCTTTTCCTACCTTTCTATGTGTTACTTGAGCTGCCTAGAGGTGTATTTGAGGTTAGGAAGTTATTTAAGTGGTGTTACATTGAAGAACCTAGAGTTAAAAATTTGGGAATTTTTGTTTCCTTTAATTTAATTGGTGTTTTATTATTATGAATAACATGTATTTTGTCCATGTGTTAGATTGCTATGTTTTGATGTGCATTCATGTTGAAATTTGCTTGATATCATGGGGGAAATTTGATTGCTTGGTGTGGGGGAGCTTTATGGAATTTTAACATTTTGTGAAAAGCTTAGCATAATCTTTGTGAATTGATAGTATAGTGGGATTATAGCTTGAATATATCTTGATGTGTGTAGCCATAGTATATGCATGTAAATGATGTTTTGGAAGTTTAAAATTATGAATTGTATGGGAAGGAATGCATGACTTGAAAAGGGACACCATGTGTTTGATCATTTGTCACATTGAACTTGCATGATGAAATCATGGCATCTTGGCATAATGTGATTCCTTGGAAACATGGTATGGGTGAGAACGTGGTGCTGGACATTATGAGGGTGTAGATCCTGTGGTGAAAAACCCAAAATTGGCCATTAGGTACTCGCATGCCTACGGGGTCCGGATCATAAAGCGAGGCATATATTGGTATTTGCGTGCCAACGGGGAAGAACCGTGAAGCGAGACATGGGTGTGGCATAGAGTTTGCATGTGTGAGTCATGCATAGTGTGTTTGCATTGCATTAAACAACGGGAAGGAAAAATTATATCTTGAAATTGTACACTTGCACATGCCACGTCCTAAATTTGTTGCTAGTATTAGTGAGTTATCATACCAGCAGTTGAGCTGACCCATTCGTGGGCAATATATTTCAGATGAGGCACCAGTTGCTTGAGACTTCCTTGAGTGTTGAAGAAAAAGGAAGGAAATGGATTTTGCGAAAAATCTGGCCTTTGGGGGCATGTTATGAATGTGTGGGCATGAGCCCAATTCTTGTATTTAAACTTATGTAAATTGTGAACTTTAGGGCTTGGGCCATTTTGAAAATGTATGAGTTGGAACTCAAATAAATGCATGATACTTTACTTAAATGTGTAATAGAGGCTGCTTGATGTTTGGGAGTTAAATGTGTACTATATGGATGTGTTGGAAGTGGAGGATGTAGGTTTAATTTGATGGATTTGTGGCCACCGAATGAGGGTGGATTGTTGATGAATTTATGTTCATATATCTTGTGAAAAATTAGGTGGGAAAACACTTAAAGAAACGAATGAAACTATGTCCAAATTTTGGTAGAATCAAGAGAGAAATAGGTGTGGAAATGACCGTTTACAAAGAGTGGAAAAAAATGTCAAAATGGGGGTTTAGGAACCTTGAACAAGTGGGCTAAAAGTGTGAAGAAAAGAGGGTTTAAAAGAATTGGAAAAAAAAATCAAAAAATGGACAAATAGGTTCCAGCCATGAACAGTGCACTGAGAAAAAAATCAGATTTGGCCTTTGTGCTATAGTGCCCGACAGTCACACGCCTGCTCGCCGCGCGCACGTGCCGCGCGCCTGTGCTCGTGCCCGCCTGCCCACTCTGCCTGCCCCCCCCGCGCGCGCGCCATGTACCCTGCCTTGCCCCTGCTGCCTTGCATGCTGTCCAACTATTGTGCATCTCTTGTTTTGGCTATGTCATGACCTAGATTATAAGACCATTTTGAGGCCATTAAAGCACATGTTTGAACCAACTTTTTGAGTACATTTTAGACCATTTTGGGATGACTTTTGAGCTACAATTGGATGCCATTTTGGGCCATGTTTGGCCTATGTTTGGGCCATGTTTTGGGCCTCATCAAGGGCTGTATGAGTGATCATCTTTGGGTCATATTTGACCATTAACATGGGCTGTGTTAGGCCCTCTCCCTTGTACAATTCTTAGTAGGTTTCTTGAACTATTCATGGGCTATACCTTAACCTATTTTTGAGGCCATTTGAGATGTCATTTAAAGGGGGTTTTTGGAAGTGATTTAAGATTGTTTTATGGACGATTTTGAGTTAAATTGAATGTCGAGTTTTTACTTAAATTTTTGGGAGAAGCTTGAGGGAATAATGAGGGAGATTTCAATTAAATTTACCGAATTGTCACTTCTTTTCCTTTCTTTTGGTTTCGTTCAGTCGCTTCCTAGGTTCGTGGGAATCTGGGGCGTGACAGCGCGCGTGCCTGCCCTGCCTTGGCCTGTTGCCATGCTGCTCCACCTGTTGCTACAACCTGTTGTCCCGCCCTGTTTCGCCAACCTTTTGGCCACCTTTTTGAGCCATTTTTTGGACACTTTTTGGGCTATATTTGGACACTATTTTGGGCCATGTTTGGCCAATTTTTGGGCCATGTTTGGGCCCCACTTTGGGCTGTTTTAGGAACCTTTTTGGGTCATGTTTTGGCCATGTTGTGACTTAGATTTCAAAACCACATTTGGGCATCCACTAGGACCAAACTTGGGTTGATATTTGACTATCTTTTGACCATGTCCTAGAAATTTTGAGGTTATCCGAGACATCACTTTGGGAAAAATTTTGGAGCTACTTTAAGGCTATTTTAAGGGTCATTTTTAAACATGATTTAAATTGTTTGGGGCGTTAATTGGAACAAGCATTTAAGTTTAATCTTGACCACTTCTTGGACTATAGCTTAGGGTATTTTGAGACCCTTTTTGGGTAACCGTTATAGAGCACTTCAAGAAAGGTTTTGAGAACATTTTAAGAACTGTTTTTAAATATGATTTAAAGTATTTGGGCATTAATTGAGAGGAGTACTTGAGCTATGTTGAGGAACGATTTTGAGTTATATTGAATGTCGAATCTTTACTTAAATTGTGGGAGAAACTTGAGGAATGATGATGGAGATTTCAATTAAATTTACTGCAGTGTCCTTTTTTTTCTTTTCTTTTATTTCGTTCAATCGCTCCCCGGGTTTGTGGAAATCCGGGGCGTGACAGGTCAAGCCAAATCTCATGACACAATCATGCCCGGATGGAGGGTTAAGCCAACCAGGCCAAGTAAGCCTAGAGCTTTAAATTACATCTAGTCACACAGATGACTACTCACAGGTCCTATAGGACAAAGATGATGAAAGATTGGCATATATTATTTCATTACTCAAAGTTTACATCCACATATTTATATAATAATGATTTATCTTACAAAACTAGACTGCCATGAATCATTACTTGATTTCGTAATATATCTTGCAACTCTTTGTTATATGGAAATGTTTTAAGAATGTTAGTAGATTTTGATACAAGCTTCTTTTTAAATGTTATCTATGAAAGTCATGAAAGTTATGAAAGGGGTTTCCAGAAACCCATGATAGGGGACTGGTGTTACTGGCGAGCTTTTTATTAAGCTCACATGGTTTTATCCTGTATATTTTTAGGAACGACTAGGAAGTTATAGATCCAGATGTTAGTAAGCTATGATGAATAAAAAACTCTAGCTAGAAGAGAAAAAGTATCCCAACCACGGAGACAGTGACTAGAAATGATAGATGACAGATTGAATGTAATAGTTAGAGTAAGAATGGGATGTGAATGATGTTCGCCAATGGTGTATTAGTTTAGATACTCTCATGTATTGTAATGATGGGTTCATATTGTTGTAATGTTGATGTTATGTTACTTATGCTCCACTGGTTATGACTGCATTCAAACATAATTTTTACATACTGAAATTTTTGCTGCATAACTTTTTATGACTAAATGCAATCTACATAGATATGTGAAGAGGCTTCAATTAGACATGTCATCAATTTGCTAAATAGTGTTAGTGTATTAGCGTGCTTAACTAGCCAGTCATTATCCTTAGTCCGTATAGGATGGGGTTTAGGATATGAAAATTTGTCCTTAATTCAGTAGAGAGTTTCTAGATTGCCACAAGACATGTGAAATGACCAAATTACCCTTCAAGGCATGAAAATGTGCCTACTTTATCACCAAAGGGCTTAAATTACCAAATTACCCCCAAATGGGTAATTTGACATGAAAATTATGAAAATCCCCTTATGGGACTAGGAAGTCCTACTGAGGGTAGGATTGTGTCAAAATTATCAAGATGCCCTTAATGGGCAAAAAATGCCAAAATTACTGAAACGCCCTCTAATGGGTAAAAGAGTTCTACCACGTATGGGACTCTATAAAGAAGAATCCTACTAGGTGTGGGACTCTAACAAAAAGAGCTGTAATGGGAGTGGGATTCTAATAGAAAGAGTCTTACTGGAAATGGGGCTCTGACAAAAAAATCCTAACGAGAATGGAACTTTAGCAAAAAGAGTCCTAACGGAAGTAGGACTCTATCGAGAAGAGTCCTACCTAGACTAGGACTTTGACAAGAGAGTCCTAATGCTAATAGAACTCTGTCGGAAAGAGTTCTTCTTGGACTAGGACTCTGGTAAGAAAGTCCTAATGGGACTGGGATTCTGCTAGGCAGTGTCTTACTAGAAGTAGGTTTCTTGGCATAATTATTGAATTACTCCTACCAAATCAAGGGTCACAAAATGAGGTGTCTACTACATGTAATTAAAACAATTTGTATAGCATCATAAAATTGCATAGGTACTGTATATAGTATCATAAAACTATAAAAACTTTATTGAATGAAAAAGCCTCCATTTCAAGGCTCAGGATTATTCACTTGTCTTTTAGCATTCCGTCCTTACTAGGACTATGTTGTGGCTCCCTTGTAGCCAATGTCACATTCTTCATTGTTGGGTGATTTTATTTCTAAGAAGTTATTGCCCACACTTTCTCAGTTTTTGGACTGTTCCCAAGTGTTCTCTTGTTTCTTCATCCTTCCTCTAATGACAATCGATGACCTAATTATAAAGAGATGTCAACTAACTACTTCAACCTTCCTTGTTGTCATTTGTTTCCTTTTCTACCATTCCTCATCATTCTTGGTGTACTGCTTAGTTGGTTAACCTTTATTTGATTGCTTCTTGAGTCCTTAGGTCCTATGAAAGTGATTAACATTCATAAAGTATTACTTCAAGGGTGTATTTCTTACGGACCTATACTTTATGAGTCTCATTTGGCTAAATAGACCCACCACTAAGTCTATAATAGTCATAAAAGTTTAACTATGAAGTTTCGTGATTTTTTGTGTTCATTTGTCTATTTAACTAAAGCTACAAAGTTGTAATAAAAGTATTTACTGATCTTTGTTTATATATTTAGAAAACTTATTTGCTAAAGTGGATCCTACCATTGGGTTTGGAACAGTTGAAAAATCATAATCTGTGCTTTTCCATATCTTAATTTGCTCATACGTAGCATTAATTAAGCTAAATATAATTTCTAGGGACATAGATGTCATTTTTGCATTTGTTTGGGGTAAAATTATCATTTTGATAATTTTCAGAGACTTTCTGTAATTTTTCATTAACTTGGGAGCCTTAGTGTAATTTCCAAAACTTACTATCTTAAAGTATCTATTTTCTTAATTTAGGAGGGCATTTTTTAATTAATTTATTTATAAATTGGGTCCTAATATAATTCAAATAAAACTTTGGGACTGAAATATAATTTCAAAAAGTTAAATATTAATTTTCTATTTTAGAGGGGCTTATTTGAATTTTAAAGATTCTGATCTGGGCCATTATGTAATTTTCAAAACTATTGGGGGTCCTTTTTATTATTTATAAAACTTATATAATATACTAATATTATATATATATATATATATATTTGGTACAATGTGAGCACAACCCTTGGTTGTAGCTTAGTGGTTAAGTGTTGGGATTCATGGTCTTAGGTTGAGGGTTTGAGTCTTGGGCATCATTGTGCCCCTTTTTTTCTCAAAGATTTGGCGAACCAAACAATGGATAAGGATTTATATCGGGATAGGTTATCCTTGTTCTTGTTTAGTTTACAAAATTAATTAGATATCTGTGTTGCCAAATAGCCCATCATCCATTTTAATTTAAATGATTCTAACTCTAAACAATGACGTTTTACTTAACCCATTTTCATAATTGGACCAGGTCAATCTGAACCCGAATCCGACCCGCCTGACCCGATCCATTAGGGTCGTCTTCCCCATTGAGATGGTCACTGTTCACTAGTAACCCTAGAGTCTCAGACCTCGTTTTATGGCATTTTGATGGTTGTTTTGGTTCATTTTCTTCTCCAATCAGTCTTCCGAAAGTTGTGGCTTCCTTTTGATATAGGTTTTGTAGATTGAATTGAGCTCAAGAGCTTGTTTCGTGCTCTCATGGCCAAACTGAATAGTGGCCCACACTAAGTGTATGTATCAGTTTTCCCCCATCATGTGCATGGCATATGATAAGCAAAAATAAATTTTAATTACTTTTATTTATTTTCTTTTATTTTTCACACTTGCGTGTGTGTATTTGTCTTCTAGTATCCGACATAGGTCATGTAATACTTAAAAAATTTTAATATATTTTTATTAACATTTTATGCATTTATCTTGTTTTTCCTCTATATTTCTATAATTAAAAATAATTATATTATTTATTAAATTATAATATTTGGTGTAGTATTCTCCCCACATTCGGTTAGTGATGGATTGGTCACTTAAGAAACTAGCTTCACTACCCTAGGTTAGGTCAAGTTGACCCATGACCATGTCAACTTTTAATCTAGTTGAGATTATGTGCTAACATAGTGTCTAATGAATCTTGAAAAGTTCCCTTTAATTGATGATATTACATTACATTGCTCTAATTTCCCAATTTATTAGGAATGGGTGTTACAAATGATCAATAATGGTATATCAAACCTGATCCAATGACCACAATTTAATCTTGAAAATTAGGATCAAGTTTTGGATGATAATTATATAAAAACTAAAATAAAATTTTAGATTGTCTAATGAAATTATCCTAAAGATAATAAATAGGAGAAATTAAATAAAATGACCAATGAGAATGTAATTTACCTAAACAAACCAATGAGAGAAAAGATAAATCAATATTATCTCTTTCATTATCCTAACTAATTATGAATGAAAAATAAAATGAGTTGGACTAATAGAATACTTCTCTATCACCTATGGACCAATCAAAATAAAAATAACATCTATAGGAACAATGAGAAAGAGGATGACGGATTTATCCTAAAATGGAATAAAACTAATCCTAAATAACTATCATCCTAAAATTATTGAAATATCCTTAAATAGATGGAGCAATGGGAAAGAGGATGACACCTAATTTATCCTAAAATGGAATAAAACTAATCCTAAATAATTCATCCTAAAATTATTGAAATGTCCTTAAATAGATGAAAAACTACCATATTGTCATCATGACATGACAAAAATACCCAAATTGCTCTCAAAGTGCAAAAACTTCCAAAATAACCTCCAAAGGTTAAAATGGAGTTAACAATTATGAAAATGTCCTTAAATGACAAAAATAACCTCCTAGGGTTAGAAAAGTGTTACAATGACTAGAATACCCTCTAGAGGCTAAAGTGTTGCAAATTATCAGAATACCCTAAAGAGAAGGGAATATCTATAATTTACCAAAATCCCCCTAAAGGATAGGAAATGACTACAAAATTATCAAAATATCCTTGGAATGTTAAAAATTACCATAATGCCCCTTGAGGATTAATATGTGTTGTAATTACCAAAATGTCCCTCGAGGACCAAAATATGTGAAAATTACCAAACTACTCATTGAGGATGAGAAAGTGAAAAAATTATGAAAATATTCTTAGACCTAAAATCACTTTGGAAAATAGCTAAAATATCCTTACACAAAGAAACTCCGTAGCAACACCCTAATCATATGAAACTACTAAAAATTGAGGAATCATTTGAAATATGCTACAAAACGACTAAAATGTTCCTAAAGTCTCAAAATCTCGTAGACACACTATTAAAAATTATGAAATTTTGCATATAAAATCAAGGGTCACAAAATGAAGTATCAAGGGAACCCCCTCATTGGTGAAGCTTGCATGCAAGCGAATATCAATGGAAGAAATTGATACTCGTTTTGTCCTTAATTGTAGATTGAATATTGACGAACAATTCCCATAAGCCTCCTACATATCACCTTTGGGCAAATCAAACCGTCTGTATTTCATGAATGACGACCCAAAAAGAATGATATCGTAATAGGCTAAAGAAGTTATCCTAAAAGAACAATATCTCAAAGGATTATTCATGAAGAACATTATCTTAACAAGAACAATAAACCAAAATGAACGATATCCTAATAGATTAACGAAAATTATCCTAAAAGAATTATTCAAGAAGGATCTTAACATGAAAGAGGGATTTATAGGAACAAAATCCTAATGGATTGAAGGAAATTATTCTGATGGAACAATATCTTAAAATATTGTTCGATAAAATGTTATCTTAACACGAATGAGGAACCAAAAGGAACAATATCCCAATAGTTAAAGGAAATTATCCTAAAAGAATGACATTTTAATGGATTCATTATGAAAAATGATATCGTAACACGAATGAGGAACCAAAAGGAACAATAACCCAATAGATGAAAGGAGATGATCCTAAAAGAATGATATTTTAAAGGATTATTTGTGAAAATTGATATCGTAACATGAATGAGGAACCAAAAGGAATAATATCCCTATGGATTAAAAGAAATCATCATAAAAGAACGATATCTTAATGGACTATTCAAGAAGAACAATATCATAACATGAATTAGGAACCAAAATAATCAATAACTTAATGGATTAAAAGAGATTATCAAAAAAGAACTATATCTTAAACGATTATTTGTGAAGAATGCTATCTTAACATAAACAAGGGAACGAAAGAAAATGATATCCTAAATCTATTTTGGTGAATTTTGATATGCCATGAGTCATGTGATTGATCTTTATTATGAGAAGATTTAACATGATAGGGATGAATTTGAATTCCACTAGAGTAAATACAAAGATTGACTCCATATGGATTCGCTAATGGTGACCCATTTGGGAGATGTCGAGAATGGATACCACAAGGATATCACTTAAGGTCCCAAAGCGTGAATTAAACCTAGAAGGGGAGGTTGAACAAGTTGGTTTCACAATTAATAATTTCTCAATTTTTAATTTCAAATCTTGTCTACAACAATGATGGCACAACAACAAAATCACTCAATGTAATTAATCTAGCATATAAGCCCTTCCACCAATGTAGAGACAAGAATTGTTCAAAGAGACAAAACCTATCAACAACAACCTAATTGATCAACTAGTTCAATTTGATATTCAATTGAATCAATTCAATGCAAAATTCAACTAAGTGATCAGATGTCAATTCAATTCAATTTACAATTTCAATTGCTCAATTAAATTTTTAATTAATCAAATTAGTGCTCAATTATGAGATTCATGAAAACTTAATATCAATATCAATACCATGCGGAAGCATTCGAGCAAAACAATTTGTAAATTGTAAGAGATGAAGTGATTGAGAGATTTACAAACTAATTGATGACGGAGAGACCACCAACGACAACAATCCTTGGAGTAAAACTCTAGAGCGAGGCCAATGCTTAAGGAAGACTTCCACTATGAGAAAAATTGAATTACAATGTATCTACGAACCAAGCTCTATACCTCAAGGACTATTCTAGCCAATCACGTCTTCAATTTCTTCTTGAATCCACAAGCTTCGCATAGCCGGAATCCTCATATTGCTAGAATCCTCAAAGGTCTCGAAATCCTCTGATCTAGTGGTTCTATAATTGCAAATTCTCGCAATCTCGGAGTCCACCGATCGCTCAACGCCGAATCCTCAACCTTGAACTAAATTCTTCGTCAATGGTGAAATTGGCATTAACAAAAGGCTCTTAGATTTGATTTGGATCTAGTGAATGATCTAAATCAATCAATGAATGAGAGTAGAGAGATGCATAAATGACAATTATGATTGATTTCTCATGAAAGATTTTTGATCTCTCAAGAATTTAGCTCTCATAATTGAAATCTTTCTTACTCTATTTTTCATTACTCTCAACTAAATTTAAACAGATTATAAATATGTTTTCTACCTAGGGTTCGTTTGAACGAACCATCATCCATTCGAACAAATAAGGAACAAATATCAAACGAGCACATTTCTCAAGTTGTAACTCTTCATTTGATATAGGCTTTTCAAACGAATGAAAACGAACTTGCTGTTGTTCGTTCGAATGAGCAACAAAAAGTTGCTCATTCTTTACTTGTCTTATGAACATAATCTCCCCTTAAAGTTTTAAGATGTATTTTTGAAAAAATTGTTTCACAATCACAAGTCTAACACATACATGATGTTATGATAAAAGCCTATATGCAATGCATGCAATGTGTGAGTAGGTGAGATCTAAATCAAAATAAAATTTCAATATACCATTCGTGAACCAAGACGGCCGGTAGATGTTCACGATAATGTCTCTTGGACCATCTTGGAGTAAAACGAGCATTGAGGTACTCACTCCTAGGACTTACGTAATGATTACACACAAAGCACATTTTGTCCAACCAATTAGCCAATTACAAAATTGGACCCATTGGTCCTAACGTGAGATAATTGAATTTACTATATTGGAGAAAATTCATATTGATTTTATAAGGCTAAGACTAACTAGGGAAATATGGGTTACTTTCACTAGGGAATTTTTGAAAGTATTTTTTGAGGGTTCATAGATTGAGACCTACTAGGTAAGATTCACATTAACTCTATTGGAAGAGAAACCAATTTAACTCTACAAGGCAACGATTATGATTTCCTACATAAATGAATCAACCTTTCAGGATTCACTTCAATGGGGAAAGAAATAACTTGGTTCTATTAGGGATGAAGTCAAATTGACTCATTAGAGATGAATTGGGTCAAAGCTTAGGTCATTGATCTAAGTTAGACAAAAGTCTAACACTTGCCCAAGAGTGGCACAAAGCCATAACACATAAATGTGATCAAAATTTTCTCAAAAATGGAACATTTAAGTTAAATTATCCTAAGGGGCCCAAACCAGACAAAACATGTCAAAAATGGATTAAAATAGGCCAAAGTTGAAAACATTACCCAATAAAGAAGATTGGTAAGTTTCCCCCACTATATGCCATGTAACATTATGTGCGTCGCTGGGCACAAATAGTGTGTTGCACCCTAACATGTTTTACTTTTAGCATTTTGTGTTTGTTAGCCCTAAGGGTTTTCAATCAAGGGCACCCCAGTAATTTTGATGATAACAATGAATTATCTATGTAGACTAGTGTTTTATTCTAGTGACAATGCTAATAGGTCATCTAGGCCAAAGAAGATTGTTGACCAAAGAATGATAATGTCCATCAAGCATAAGGACTCCACTACAGTGCATGCTTTAAAGCTAAAATCAAATCAAGTGGAATGTTCTTATGTTGATCCAAGCAAATGGACATCCTTAAGCCCAATGAATCATGACAGGTCAAGAGAAGACTTTTTATTTTCCTTATTTTGGATTTTGATTGATTTAGGATTAGATTGATCATTGGTTGTTAGCTCTTACTATTTAAAATAATCAACTAGAACAAACTCAAAAATAATTTTTCAAAACAACGCATTGCTATACTTCAAGTTTTGAAATATCAAAAGGTTTTGAAAAATAAAACACTGTGAAAAGTTTGTCAAAATCAGTTGACCAGTTCCAAGAACCAGTCGACCAGTTCCTAAAAGCAGTCGACTGAGAGACCATTTCAAGAACATAACTTGAACATATTGTCCAATACAGTTGACCTAATAGAAGATTCAGTCGACTAACTCTTAAGGGCTAAAACATTATATCGAAGAACCAATCGACTAACTCTATGAACGAGTTGATCAATTGTTCTTGAACATTTGAACTTCAAACCCCCTGGACAAATCAGCTAAGCTAACTAGTTAACCAGATCTCGATTTAGTCAACTGGTTGATGAGTCAGTCGACTAATTTCGTTGATCTAGCAGTCGAAAATTCAAATTTTGATTAGATGAAAAAGGGAGAACGACTCAATTTTGAAATACAATGAAAATATTCATTTGAGGGCTATAAATAGAGGTTTTCTAAAGTATTTATTGTTATCTCTTTACAAGCTTATACTTTTACATCTCTATTCTTGACTTTAGATCTGACCATTGAAAACCTAAATCTAAAAGTTCTATTGATCTTAAATACTCTAAGCTTACACATGATCTATCTATAAAGAGTGAGCATTTATTGTACCAATCTACTCTTAAAAAGAGTGCTTGTTGGTAAATAAATTTTGTATCTTCTCATTGCTGTGAGATTTCGAGTAAGTGCTACCCTTGTAAGGCAGAAGAGGATACGTTTCTTGCTAAATATTTAGAAGCTCTAATTGCAAAGGTTTGACATCCACCTGCAAGGAGATCAAGATAGTGGAAAAATGCGAGTAAGGATGCTTGACTCGAGGACATATATCACATCCTGAACCCCACCCTATGCAGATGTCGAGGACGTGATGCCAATTAGCCGCCTTGCCAGTTTGCTGACTGACAATGCGACCAACCAAAGGCAAACTTCTGAACTTACCGATGAATTGCATTCCAACTGTAGGGTCGGAGCAGTGGAATTTAAAACCTTTTTGATCTCGGGAATGCAACTCATTTATAAATACCATAGAGGTACACACCACAGAGCAAGTCTAAAACCAAACAGCTAATAACTCTAGCCACATAGCACATCTATAATCAGACATATAACATAGAGCACATCTAATATCTCTAGAGTACCATTACCATGAGCCATGTCCCAAAACATCTAATGCATATCAATGAAGTCAATCGTATCATGTCACTCACCTGAATAACTAGATTCAGTCCATAAAAATCCAACTCTCCACGAATCAGTGCCATCAGATCCTTTAGTTGGAATGCCACTCGACCTATCTATGTCATATCATAATGCCTTCTAATCCAATGGAGATAAATCCTGAAAAATGTTAAGATAATTGGGTGAGCTTAAATAAGCCCAGTGAGTAACACAGGTTCCCTGTCATAGGTTTCAAAAACCAATTCTTGTTTACAAAGCACGTGGAGGGTTTAGTTATTTCTGAAATAACAATTTTATAAATTCACTTAATGTAGTTGAGTAGAATAAAATAGGACTGAACTAAATGGAACAACAGATTAGAACAGATAGAACAGCACAGGATGCCAGTATATAAATTTGATGACTTGCATAATCTAAATATTTTATCACCTTTAAACTTTAAACTTTAATCTATTTTTATTTATTTTCTGATTTTTTTTAGGCTTCATTGTCAGCTTTTAAATTTTATTGTAGATTTGAAGATAAAGGTGTGACTTGGTATAATTGGTTTGTTTTATCTACCTGCTCGCTTGATAAATTATGAGCTGATCTAAATTGGACTTAAGCCTTCCAGCAAAAGCCCAAAAAGAAGCCAAGCGTCTTAAGGCTGGAGTAGGAAATCAAAAGAAAAGAAAGAGAAAAGTCAGAGCAAGAGGGCTACGGCTGGGCAAAAGAACAAAAAGAAGAAAAGAAAGAGAAAATTAACAAAGGTGGGTCCCAGTGCTAGAAAGTAAAGAAGAAAAGAAAAAAAAATAAGGAAAAGTTAGAAGTGGCGAACGTGAGGCGCTGGAAATAAACAAAGGTGGGCTGCGCAGTGCGGTTTGGAGGCTTGCGTGTAGGGCTTTGGGCCCTGATTATTCAAGGTGGCTAGGGCTGTTTTGGCTTGGGTGGCATAACAGGAAAAGAGGGCAACATATAAGGCTAGGAAAAGAAAAAAAAAAAAGAAGGAGGCGACGCTGATCAGGATTGAGGAGAAACGGTGTGCGGCGCAAAAGGAACCAGAGTAACGGCTTGGCTTGGAAGCTGTTGCAGTGCAGGAACATAGAAATGCCAAGAGCGGCTGCTGAGCAGGAGTGAAGAGAGACACAAAGCTGTGCGGCACGACAAAGAAAAAAAAAAGAACAGAAGCGCAAACAGTGCAGTGGCTTGACTTTGACGGTGCACTGTGGATTGCTACAACTGTTTTTCAATGTTAATTTTCTTTCGTTTCTTCTCAAGAAAAATCATGGTGAATTCGTTTATGTTAAATTTAATTTTCAACATGAACTAAATTTGCGTTATTCTAGGAAAACGATGTAGTCTAATTTTGAACTATGTTTATTTTTCTATGCTAAATTGAAGTAATTCTATTCCATGTTTGTCTAATTTATTCTGAGTTTATTGCTTCTAATTAACTGGCCACTAATTAGATGATTTTAATCCTGTGATTTGCTGTCGAAAGAGGGAATCATAGGACAGATCCTGAATATTTCGGCATAGGTAAATATAGAGATCGAAAGACTTATATAAACCTGTGTAGTATAAAAAAATCATTGGTCTTAGTGCATTCTTGCTTTATTAATTTGCATTCTCTTGTGTAAAATAATGAACAAGAATAGTTTCCAATTGATTGTCGAAAGAGGCTTTTGGATGATTTGGAGATTTGCTAACAAACATGGAGAATTAAATTTGATTAGTTAGATGACTAAAGCATAGTGAAGAATTAGGTGAAATCGATTTCCTATAATTCTTCTCTCTCATTAATTTGAATTTCGAACAATATCTCTCTTTTCATCTAAGTATTTTCTTTTAAATTGCAATTCCAAAGATTTTATTGAATTTTTTAAATAAAGTCGAAATTAGTTTAATTTTGGTACTTGTCAAAAGTAAGACACCAATCCTTGAGGATGATACTTTTCTTATCACTTTACTATAAAAGTATGATACTGTGCACTTGCAGTTTTGCACCAATCAACAGAAGTGGAGGACAGAACAAAATCATGCCACGTGTAATGCAGTACAAAAGGGTATGCATTTAAGTATACGCATTTAAATAGTATGGCACATAAAACGGTATAATGTATGAAGATACAATATCTAGACAGTGCAACTTATACACCAAGTCAGAAGTTCCAAGTTACTCACAAACTATTCACTTATCTCCATTCACAGATGTCCTCTAGATATCGTCCTAGGCACATCCTTGTATGTCTTGAATAATCATCATCAATCATAGACAAATTAGAATTCTTCCATTCATGTCTTATCCATCATCTTAGGCGTCTATCGGATTACCTAAGATAGCCTAATAGCCTATTACCCTTTCATTGGGTTTCATCTGAGGCTATTACATTCTTTAATTAGGCCTACTAGTTATCAGGATTAAGCTCTAAGTCATTTGGACTCTAACCGTTATCAGTTAAGTACTTATTTAACCTTAAGGGCAAAATGGTAATTTTTTCATTCTTGTCCCGGACCCTGTCGTGGTTCTCAGAATAGTCCACGTATCTTAAATATAAAGTTCTAAGTCTTTTGGACTCAAAACGTTATCAGTTAAGTACTTATTTAACCTTAGGGACAAAATGGTAATTTTACCTTTCTTGTCCCAGACCCTATCGTGGTCCTCAGAGTGTTCCATATATCTCATATATAAATTCTTAAGTCTTCTGAATTTCGCTTGGTATCTGCTTTTGGTCATTGGGACACATCGGTCATTTCTCATTTTATACGTTGACTGTTCCGAAGTCTTATTTGGCCCTTCAACATTCATAATTATGCTTATGACAATTTATTGGATCAGATCGGCCTTTATCCGGCCTCTACTTTGCACTTACCATGCTGAATGGAATTTTGGTCATTTTACGTTTCGTGAGATTCTGACCCCGTTTCATCATTTAATCATGTGTACAGTTTCACAAGTGTCTGGGCTTCTATTAGTATCAATTTCATCCCATTTGGACTTCGTATAGCATCAGGGGCATTTTGGTAATTTTACATTTCGTGAAATTCTAACCTTGATTCGTCATTTTAATCATGTGTACAGTTTCACGAGTATCCGGGCTTCTATCGGTATTAATTTCATCCCAATCGGACTTCATATAGCATCAGGGGCATTTTGGTAATTTCACACTTTTGCACGTCACGTTTTTCGGTACTTCGTTTGCTAGTACGAACTCCATTGTTGAGTCCAGAGTTCCCAACATAATTAAAATGGACTATCTTTTATTTTTTTTGGCCTTAAATATCATTAGGGGCAATACAGTCATTTATAATTCATATGTCTGTATTTTTCGGGACTTCGGTTCATTAAACGGACCCCACCATTGGGTCCAGAGTGTCCGTCATAGTTAGATTGGACTATCTTTTATTTTTAATTAACCCTAGGTATCATCAGGGGCAGCACAATCATTTATTATTTGCGTGTCTTTATTTTTTTGGGACTTAATTTCTCAAATCGGACTCCGCCCTCAAGTCTAGAATGCTCGAAATAGTAAAAATATACTATTTATTTATTTTATTTGGGCTTCGTTTGACCCATTTAGTGCCCAATGACTAATTTACCCAATTAATAAAATAATTAAATAAATTATTTTATTAATTATTTGTTTTTCAGAGGCTTATTTGAAATAAATTTCCATATCCTGGGCCAGAATAGAATTCTTTAAACTGTTGGGGTCAATCCGTAATTTAGGATAGTTCTGGTTTGATTTATTTTACTTAAATTACTGAACCAGAGGATTTTTGGGTTAAAACCCTAAACCGGACCAGATACAGTGTGAACCAGCCGGTTCAGTTCATCCTCACTGAACCGGAATAACATATTCCTGTTATTCCAACTTAGCCCCTTATTCGTGTTTCAGTTATCCCTAATTCCCCTTTCTAATTTATAATATGTGTTACCAAACAGGGGGAAAATCAATTTAAAATTAAATCTTAAACGGTGTTGTGCCACTTAAGCCCATTTATGCGACGGGCAGGTTCCGACCCGAACCTAGATCCGATTCGACCCGTGTCCGGCACTATTCATCGTCTTCCTCATGATGATGAATAGTAACCCTAATTTCAGTTTCTGCTTTTTCCAATTTTGTGGATTTTAGGGTGTTTCTACCTCTGCTTTTGGGTGATGCGAGTTTCTAGGGGTCAGGCCAACATCTTGGCATTCATTTGGTGGATTGGAACGAGCTCAAACTTTCGGTCTATGGTGGGGATAACCGAACCTGCAACTGACTCTTAAATCCTCACTTCATCATTAAAACTCGCGTGGTTTGGCTCAACATAACCGTCAGTTCATTGGCTTTCAAGCCACATTCCAAGAATCAGCTTTGGGGCTCGATTTCGAGGAACCCGTTTCTCAAGCCGCGACTGTAAATGGGATTTTCTTCCCTATCTGTTGACCATTTGAAATGATTGCAACGGATTTGGAATCTTGGGAGGGTTTTATTTTCAGTCTTAAATGAAAGAAGCGAGTTCTGCTTCAGTCGATTCAGACCCAAGTCTAAGGTGGTCCTTTAATGGCGGATTCTACGGTTTAGGGTCTCTCAAACCCTTTTGGCCTTCTCAATTCATTCATAACAGTTCCTTATTGTTAGAGTAAGTCATGTATGCATAAAAAGAACCCAAGATTACTCAAACTGTGCCTAAATCAAAATTTAAGAGAAAAGGTATAACTAGTGTTTTACCTCCTTGACAGTGGTTGCCTCTCCCTTTGGTGGTTCGGTTTTGGCACCTCAGACCTCCTTAGAGCAGTCTTGGACCTCCTTCATCCATGCATGCAGCATGCAACCCCTTCATCACTCTTCTCTCTCTATCTCCCTCCACTTTCTCTCTCTAACTCTACCTTTCTCTCTCTACCTCACTCTCTCTCTACTCGAGCACACACCCACCCATCTGAAGATACAGCACACTCATTTTTGGTATATCCTGAAATGTATATCTTATACATTTATAAATCTACACTCATGTGCATACACTTGTAAGTTTAAGTGTGAACATGTGGGCTGATGTAGAAGCTGAGGTGGGATGATGTGGGCTGATGTGGGGTGATTCAGGGGATAATGAGGGGTTTCCACGTATGGCCATTGGCCAACTTAGGAGATGGCCTTGGTTAAACTGGGTTCATATACAATTTTGTTGTATATTTAGGCATGAAGTTGTTGGCAGCTCACTTGGTTTATTTTTGGGTGCCTAAAATCTTGCCCCACTTGGTCAAGGGTTCAAAACATCTTGGCCTCACTTTTGCGTATTTTTCCTTCATTTGGGCTTATGCCCTGTTTGGTTGGCGCAGAATTCTGTTTTGACTTTGTCCTTCATAATTTATTTTCTATTGCTCCTTTTACGAAGCAGTTTCTTCTGAGGGTTTCCTATCTTGGTTAGCTTCAATGTCAAAGGCCTCGTGTCAGTTATTATTCATTTGTGGCCGTCATAGTTCGCTAATTCGAGTTTTCACAGTATAAAAATGATATCATTTCACCTAATTAATTGGTAATTAGGTTCGGGTATTACACCCTCCTCTCTTGATGGGTTTAATTATTTTATCGGCCTATCATGACCGTCGAGAGATTCCCGATTAACTTTCTTAATTATTCTTTATGTCGGTGCTAATTAATAATTAGCAAACTAATTATTAATTAAACAAGGCCAGGGTATTACGACATAGGAAGTTTTTGGAATCTCGTAAAAGTCGATGTATTTGCTCTCTCTTTCTCTCTCTACTCTTTTACATACTAGTGGATTTCTTGGATACATTTTTAAACTTTGTAAAAGTTGTTAATATTTACTAAATACCCTATTCACCCTCTCTCTAGGGTAAATACCTAGGAAATAATGTTTTTTTTCATCCATTATTTTTTTATATTCAAACTACTCATTTGCAACTTCCGAAGGCAACTAGGATAGGTTTTTTCTCCAGTAAGGTTTTTGAGGAAATTTTTGAAGACTAATCTTACTTAGTTTCCCAAAAAATTATAGAAGGAGGATATGAGGAATTTGATGACATACTCGATGTTGACCAGGATTTAGTTGCCACTAGACTAGTTATTTACACCATTATGCACTATAAACCTTGTAGGGGTAGGCACAAACCCACAAAATTTATTCAAGAGCCAACTCATTATTTATAATAAAGATATTACAATGGAGAGTTGTGGTTTTTTCTTACGCTTGTTTTGAGGGATTTTGGATGAATTTTCATCCGAGGAGTGAATAAAGTGGTGAGAATTGATTGTACATGAAAATAGGAAGTTGATTGTGCATTGGCTCATTACCCATGTGCACATTAGATGAGTGCACACCACGGGGCTAACAAAATGTTGCTTTCACTTGGCTTTTGTTTTCTTTGGACTTTTGACCATTTTTGCTTCATGACTTGCATGCTAACTCCATAGAAGACTCTCATGCATACACATACTCTCATTTTCACATACATTATTTAACCATTTAACTTAACTTTTACAAGGAGACTTGAACATTCAAGCCTGAGGTTCGACTAATGACATTGCAAATTCGTGGGCCCACTTACCACCAAGGTACAAAGGCCGTATCATTAGAGTTGGATTTGATCAACTTCTAAATCGATAGGGATGAAAAGGTATTGTATGCTTTAATGGAATGGTGGTGGGATGCCACCAACACTATCCACCATCAGTTAGGGAAAGTGAACTTGACACCAATCGACTTTTAAATGATCACTAGTGTCGCGGTAGGCAGTGAATGTGTGCCTTAAGATAGCGATATTGTCACGCCCCGAATTCCAGCAAACCCGAGGCGCGAGTAACGAGACAAAAAGAAATAAAATAATAAAGAAATAAAGAACAATTAAGGACAATCACATACATTCATACACTGTTCTGATACATTGCATAGGGTCTGGTCCATTAGTTCACGACATACAAAAATAAGAAATAGCCTCGGGCTTATGCCCTTGTTCAATATTAAGTGCGCCCCTCAGGCCAAACATAATCTATAATCAAATCATCTCTACGTCTCGCACAGCTGGAGCGTCATCTGAAATGTTTGTCCCACGAATGGGTCAGCTCAACTGCTGGTACAATATAATGCTAATGCAAGAAACAAAATTAAGGGCGTGGCATGTACAAGTGTACAGTTATTTCTATATGGCATTCAATATCATTATGGCAGTACGTGAACAGTATGCAGTATATGAGCAGTATGCAGTGACACACCCATGCAACTCTATGCCACCATGTCTCATCTTACGGACCTTCCCCGATAGCCCGAGTACTAATATATGTCTCGCTTCATGGTCCGGAACCCGTCAGGCATGCGAGTACCTAATGACCGATTTTGGGTTTTTCACCACAAGATCTGCACCCTCATAATGCACAGCACCACGTGCTCAACTCACACCATGTCCAAGGAATCACACTATGCCAATATGCTCTGATTCATTCATGCCACAATATAATCTCGATGATGCATCTCATTCACACATGAAGCATGCTTTCAATCACATATTTCATAGTCTCAACAGTTCTCATAGAATATAATCCACACACTATACTAGCACATGTGATATACACATAATCATTATCCACATTATCACCCAACTTACAGTAAGATAGCATGAAGCACATAAGCATGTAAATAATCAAACAAACATGTGAAGCATCAAGTCAACAGAGCAAGCATTCCTAAACTCAATTCTATTTCTTACTTAGCACAATATATCATTCCTGGTGAGTTAGTCTCAACTCAGAGAAATGTACTCGTAAGGTAGCGGAACTAGCAGTAGAATGCAGAAGGTTAGATCACCTTCTGCTTGCCCTTCCGTGTCCCTAAAATCATAACATGTGACTCAGTCCATTTGCTACTTGAATTATGCTATTCAACAAATTTTATGTCTTTATTTTATAAGTTTCTATTTTGCTAAATTAAACCCTACTATTGAGTCCGGAATGTCGAAGAAAATAAGTTTAGGTTTTCGTGGAATTCAATTCAGGACATCTGGGCTCAAAAGGGTAAAATAGTCATTTTGTACTTTTCACGGGTCCTTACATTTTGAGACCTCTTTTCGCAAATCGGACTCTACAGTTGAGTCCGGAATGGTCGAAATAATAAAGTTTCACTATTTGTTTACTTAATTTGGAGTTCGTTTGACTGCATTTCAATTCAGGGGCATTTTAGTAATTTTAAAGGTTACTACGGGTCTTTTATTTTTCGGGACCCCGTCTCATAAAACGGACCTCACCATTAGTCTCAGAATGGTCGGGATAGTCAAAATACACTAATGACTTGTCCCATTTGGACTCCGGATTAATTTGGGAATATTTAATTAATATTTTATTCTGGTGGGGTCAAATTATAGTAATTAACAGTTGGGGGGTCAGTTTGTAAATTCTGAAAGTTCTGGGTCAAAATATAATTATTTAAAAGTTCTGGGGGTCAAACTTAATTTCAAAAAGTCTAAGGGTTAATTTATAAATCTCAATTCTTCTATTCCTAATTCAGTTAGCCAAACAGGGATTAATCCAGAACAGGGATAGGAATATCCCTGTTCCAATTAAATTTAAATTTTCAATTTTATAACCTTGTAACCAAACAGCCTCATTGCAGTTTTAATTTAAAACCTCAGACTAACATGTGGCAGGGGCAGGGTCGGTCATGACCCGACCCGACCCGAACCCGAACTGGACCCGAAGCTGATCCGGAATAGTGTCTTCTCCCCCGATTTTTCAGCGAAGCTCCGGTAGGGTTCCGGCGCCTTCGACTACTGTTTTCCGGTGAGATTTCATAGTTTTAAAAATGCAGTTTTCTTAGGTTTTTCATGTAAATCTCTTATCTAAAGTTGGTTTTGGATTTAAACCATCGGATCATCACGAATAGAGGGTCAAACCTCTCGGTCAACTCTCCGGTCGACCCTCCATTTTCATGATCCTTCACTGCTTTCCACTTTTTCTTTTCCATATTTCTTTCTGCATCAATGGGGATTATTTTCCCAACATCAAAACCAAGTTCAACACATAAAATATCAAACCCATTCCCCTATAGCCATGACCTGCAACTCACTTTCTCTCCCTCATTTCTCATCCCTTTTTAGCCCATTCTTGTTGTGTTATTTCCCATTTTTCATATACTACAAGACCCAAGAATTTAATCTAAACAATATGCTACAAAACAGATTGGATATATGCGAAATTTTCTAGAGAGAAAGCATACAGTTATGGTTTCTTACCCCTGTAATGGTGCTTCTCTCCCCCTTGCCTTGCCTCTGTTCTCCCCTTTGGCCTCCTTAGCTTCCCTTCTTCTGCTTTCCTTTTAGAAATCAGAACACACACACATCACTCTCTCTCTTTCTCTTCACTTTCTCTCTTTATATTTCTCTCTCTCTCTCTCTCTCTCTCTAAAACCACGATTGTCTGCTTTTCTCTCAACTCCCACCACACACATATACACACAGACCACTCATACCTCTCCAACTACTCCCTTACACACACCTCACCCCACCATGCCACATTGAGTGTGGCACACTCAATCACACACACACACGGCACCCACACAGTGCACACATGCACTGTTATATATATATATACATATATGTCCATCCACGTGCACACACTCCTACAGATTTATATATATAAATATATATACATGCATATACATCATTTTACACATATGCATACTATATATATATATACACACATGCATTAATAATAATAATAAAAAAAAATTTAATAACTAAGAAATTTTTTATATAAAAAAAAAATTTTCAGGTTATTACAGATATGCATTAGCAAATCCCGAGAGATTTTCCAATTATTAGGGTGGCGATCCCATCTTGCAGTTGGGAGTGGAGTTCGGATAAAAGATAATTGAGCCCTAATGACCCAAGCCTTATGTTTTTTGTGTTTGGCAAGAGTCTTTTTGCATATGGTGGTGACATAGTGCACCCTCTCAACTTTGCGAGATGTGATGGATTGCGAGGACTACAATTGGGGTGGCACAGCTATAATAGTTCTTTACCGATGGATATACTTTGTAAAACCTTGGAAAATTATCCAAAGATTTTTTGATAAATTTTCTATCTTAATTTATAATTAGATAATTAAATAGATTAAAATATATTAAAATAAATTTGAAATTAATTAATTGGTAATGCATTAGATATTATGGCCTTAAAATACGAGTGTAACATTTTATTTAGGCTTGTGTGGACTGCGTTGTCACGCAATTGGATTTGGAGCATTAATAAAGTAAAAAAAAAAAACATTTAGAGACATAATTTGGAGAAATGGAATATATATTTGAAATCTACACACCAAAAGTTAGCTAGCCTGTCAAATTTGGTACAATTCCGAGACAATTAAATTTAAAGTTTGTGCGTAGTAGTAAATTGATCACATGGTGCCTCAATATTTGTGTAAAGTTTCTTGAAAAATAATTAGGGAATTCCAAAAAGGGTGAAGTGCCTTATTTAGTGCCACATATGTCCTATAAGGTGAATGCCATAGTGTGTGTTACTACACTATATGGTTGGGAAATCTGAAAATGTGCATTGTGTGAAAAGTAATGAATTTGAAAAAAGGTAGACCAACCCCCATGCCCTTTTCGTTATCCCATCGTTCCTATCTCTTATCATCATTTTTTCTCTATGTATCTCTATTTTCTCTTTCAAAATATATAAAAGAATGTCTGTGAAATTACATGTATATATGTGTGTAAAGGTATGTGCGGTGAGTCTACCATGAATGAGATATGACTCAACCATAATGGTGGGAGATTAAAGAGTGGGAAGGCTGGAAGAAGCTAGTGTGGCATCCGTGGAAAAAAAGAGTGGTGCTCTCTCTAAGGGAACTCTCTCTATAAAGAAACTCTCCCTCTTTCAACAATAGATTGTTACCAACAAAGTATGGGACTCTTTGACCTTTCATATAGTCTAAAAGTCATAAATATATGATGTATGTGTGTGAATATGAATATGTGTGTGAATGGTGTGGATGAACATTGTACTACCATTGATGACTCACCAAGATGGGTCTACTGTTTTAACATTCTTTAGTTTTCTCCTACTACTATTTTAAGTCTAATACTCCAAAAATGGGTGTTAAATAGTATGAAGAACGAGTTAAAGTGTGTGTATATATATATATATACACATACTAATGTGCATGGGTATCCTTGATTGGGGTTGTTTCCTTACAATTTCAATTGTTTTAAAGCCTGATTAAAGGTGTAGGAAGTAAATTTCAATTGTTTCCTTACAATTTCAATTTCAATTGTTATAACAAATTGGAAGCAAAAAAATTGACAATAGAGGTAAAACCTCAAAGTTTTAGTACTTGCCAGAAAAAAAAAAAGGGTAATAAGAAATTGGGGAT
This sequence comes from Nyssa sinensis, assembly GCA_008638375.1. Lineage (NCBI taxonomy): Eukaryota > Viridiplantae > Streptophyta > Magnoliopsida > Cornales > Nyssaceae > Nyssa > Nyssa sinensis. The sequence continues at coordinate 25,253,424 of CM018043.1, read as the reverse complement.
TTTTGGGATGTTTCAATCCATATAAAAGGTTTAAAGTCACTAGAAAATTAGTTTAGGGATGTTTGGCATGACAAAGAAGGTGAGAAACCATGAGAAAAATTAAGAAAAAGTATTTTAAAAAATTTAGGGTTCAAGTGAGGATCATCGGAGAAGATGACCTTGTTCATTCCAGCAACGAGTTAACTTGTCATGTTCTTACAAGTTAACCAAGTCAACTCAAGGGTCAGGGTAGGTTAATCATGGTCAAATGAGTTTGGTGAATGGCTTAATCAAACATTAGGTTCATCCCTAGATCTAGTCAATGGGTTTTTAACTGAGCATGAGCCTTAAATCGGGTGGACGCTTGCGCTTTGGCTTGGACTTGTACTTCGAGAGATGGTTAGTTTGTTTGGGTTGGACCAATCTTATCCGAGTTACTATTTTCAAATAAAAGGTTTCACGGCCTGTTGGCTACGGGGTTAGCCTTAATCTAAGGTTTGAAATTAAATTAAGGATAAGGTTATCGTTATTCCATTTACGAAAAAATAAATTTCACACAGTTTGGCAACAAGTTTGAGAAATTGAATTATCAAAACTTACAAAATGATTAATTGATTTAAAGAAATTATGAAATAGTAAATCTAATTGTGAGAAATTATGAAAAGACCCACTTGATTATAAAATGAAATAAATTTTTATTTTAAATTCAAAGGGACCATTCCCAAAGTTTTTGGAGATTCTGGATTCAAATTGGAGATCCATTTGGATAAACGAGTATGTGATGGTAGTTCGACATATATATATGTAAAATGAAACAAAGCACCTAATAAAAGGAAATAAATGACTAATTAAAATGCAAAAAAAAAAATTACCCAAGATTTTTGGACATCCTGTATTCGGATTTGATGGCAATTTGGTCAAATTAGGATACGCGGTTGGTTCCATATGGATTAGTAAAAGGTAAAAAGAAATGTCCATAGGCTTAGAATTGATCTTTAAAAAAGAAATTAAAATACGAAAAGGGTATACTTAGGGTTTTTAGGCCTACGGGATCCAATTCTAAGGTCTATATTAAAATACGAAAAGGGTATACTTAGGGTTTTTAGACTCGCGGGATCCAATTCTAAGGTCCATTTGGAAAAAATTATGACTCAAAAGGCATATAACTAGTGTCCTTGATAAAATTTAAAAAAAAAAAACTTTTGAATTTTAAAAAGATATCTTTTTTTTATCAGCAAAAAAAGAATTTTATTGATGAAACAGAGTATAAGGAGTACAAAATTTGCACCATTTAAAAAGATATCTAAAGGCTATGTAACTTTCGGCATAGGACTTCCTTAGGGGTTTTAGGTCCTAAATTCCATTTTTTACTTTCATTTGAGTAAATATGAATAGAAGATGTGAGTAAGGATATGTTTTGCCTCAAAAACTTATAGAATAAATGGTGAAACATAATTAATGAAGGTTACGGTGGCCTAATAATCCAATAAATGGTTCCATACATATAAATGAAGTATGAAAATATTAACTAGAATTAAGTAGAAGACTTGTGTGATATAATACGACACTCAATTCCTAATTAAGAGATAATTGGGCCTAGATAAAGATTTGAGATTAAAAATAAGAACTTGAATACATGGGTTATCCTTATTTGATGATAACATATGACTCTTGATATTCATATACATTGGTTGGGCATTGGAAGATATTCATAATCTACCTTCCTATACATTCTGGTTTGTGTATTTGGATTGGATAATGATGCCTATACTCCGTTGATATACATGATGTATTGAAATGTCTATTTTTATTGAATATCTTGATTGATAGTATACTATATGATATCTTAGTTGATTCGTTATTATATATTGATTGATGGTAGTATTATATGTTATTGTTATATGCTTGTATATGAAATGTCATATTAGGACTAGTATGAACTTTTTCATGTATTGTGTGTTGTAGAAAATCTTACTTGGGCAAGACAATTCCCACCTTCACCTCTCGATATGGTAGTTTGCATATAGGGATGTAGGATAACTGGAGTAACTTTAGTTGGGAAGTGTATTGTAGCTACATGGTTTTATAGTATTGTTAGCATTTATATATAGTGGGTGCTTGTACCAGTGATCATTATAAGCATGTACATATATATATATATATACACACACACATTGGATATTGAAATTGGACATGGATAGTTTGAATGGCTCTGTTACATAGACCCTACTAATATTGTACCTTAGTGGATAATTTAGCCCAACATTAATTTTGTATTATTTTTCTTCGCATGCTCTAAGTGATTAAACCTAACAAAACTTATCTTCATTAAATCCCATTACAGGACTTGAACAAGTATAAAAAGTGAAACAATTTATTAAATTTATTTCTCAAAAATGGCTTATATTTTTAAATTACTTGACTAAGTCCACATTCCAATTAGGGTTCTAATAACCCTAAGTCACAGCTTCAGATCTTGGGTCTCGGGCCGTGATAAAATGGTATCAAAGCTCTAGATTTGGAATACCTATGGATAGTGCAATGAGATTAGTAACTCGGAATGGTCTTAGGGTTGCATGTTTGTTAATGCCATGCATGGTGTACATGGTACGTTGTGTATTGCATGTGATTTACATATTAAGTGAAAACATGTGTTACGTGCCTATATAGTAGGTTATGTGTATGGACATGAATAGATAAAAAGTGAGTTATCATACGACTTGGCATATGTGGTTGGCCTTGAGAGGTGTTATGAGAATGGACATGGTCTATTGAGGTTACGCAATTAAAGACATTAGTTAGTGCCTAATTGGTATCAGGTCTTGCGTTACAAGTGATAGAAGGGCCCTCATCACCCAATAACTAAAGGAGATGTAGTATTTGAAAGGTATTTCATGTCATGTATAAGTGGGGTTGTAGAGATTAGAATTGGGTAACTTAGCCCAGATAAAGGATATGGTCAGACTATGATTAATTAGATTGATTGATTGTGATTATTTGGTTATTTATTGAGCCCCTTTTGGAGACTTCAATCTTAGATAAACATGAATATTAGAAAATCTGATATAAATGTGAAAATGTCTATGTTTTGAGGAACACTAAGCATAGACATATGTGTCATGGACTAGATCTTGGAGATGGCTAAAGGGCATCATTTTGGCAAGCTTACGTGGATACATGGATAGACAACTGTCAAAGTTCATTGAAGAAAACCTTCCAAAAGATGCAAATGAGTAAACAAGGTAAGGAAATATACGAAAGCACAACATTATAAATACTACAACCCTATAATTAAAAATACATTCAAATGTTGATGAACTTCGAATCAAGTTAAAGGAATATAACACCCTAGAGCATAAGTAAATAGAAAAATAATGAATCTAAGAGTAAGAACTACCCACCGAATAAGGATAAACGAGTTCTCATAACAAAACTCTATACAAGATAGAATGTAACGCCCCAAATTTCATTTTTTTTAATAATAGCCACCAATATAAAAAAAAAATTAATTTTTATCTTGAAAGATATTGGTGGCAAGGAAAATTTAATCAGATGATTGAACATCTAAAATAAGGTTTAACTTCCTAAATGAATATTTTATGGCCATGTTAGTCCAAATAATTAAATTATTTATTGGGACTTCAGTCTTGATTTGAAATTAAATAAGATGACAAATCTTAATACTAATTGTTTGTGCCTAAGTCCCGATGTGACACTAACCTAGAAGGGGGGTTGAGTAGGTATGTATAATTTTTCAATATATCCAAATCTTCAAGCATAACACTACCAACAACTTCAAATGGCAAAATATAAGAATTGTAACTACAATTAATATTCAACTATTGTCTATAATTCAATCAATTATTCTAAGTCATTCAATTATGCAATCAATAAGTTTTGATCAATAATACCATTCAACTAAGCCTAATTGAATCTCTAGTTCAATTTTAGTGTTAATTCCACAATTAAACTCAAAATTCAACTAAGTGTTCAATCAACAATTCATCAATTCAAATTACAATTCAATTTCCCTAATCAATGTCTTCACTTATCAATTTTATATTCAATGAACATAGTTATGAAAACCTAATTTTCAAGTGTGCGGAAGTGATTATATCTAGCAAATTAGGAATTGTAAAGACAAAGAGAGAAAAGAGTGCATATCATAATGATGACGGAGAAACCACATTGGAAGACTATCCTCGGTGGAAAACTTTGTAGCCGGCCAATGCTCGGGAAGCAATTCACTATGATCGAGACTGAATTACACATAAACTAAATATGATCTAAGTACCTCTAGCACCCTTCAACGTGTTCACGCTGTCAACGTCCCTTGAATCCACAAGCTCCTTATAGATGAATTCTCTATACAATCAGATCCTCCTTCAGTCTCGGACTCATCTGATCGGGCCTCTCACAATTTTGAATCCACTCAACCTCGGCATCCACCGATTGCTCAACATCGAATCCTCAAGGTTGAACTCTCTTCTCCAATGGTGAAATCAAATGAATTGGGGGCTCTTTATGATGATAATGATCATGTGAAATTGATCAAAATTAATCGGTGAAATGAGTAGAGAAATGCATAATATGCAATATATGATGTTCTCTCATAGAAGCTCTCTTAGATCTAACAATTCAAAACTTTCATAAAGATGAAATCTCTCTATTATGTTTTCTCTCACAAAAATTGACTTTTCATCACTTTATAATTCAGAGATCAAATCTTAAAAATTGCTTGAAAATAGAAAAAATTTTGTTATTACGTAGGGTTCGTTTGAACGAAGGATGCTCGTTCGAATGAGCCGCTTATTTTTTCGAACAAGTATGAAACAAATATCAAACAAGTAAAGTTCAGAGGATACAGTCCTTTGTTTGATTCAGATCATTAGAATGAATGAAAATTAGAAAACTTGGCTTCAGTTGTTCGTTCGAACGAGCCACTTGGTTCGTTCGAACGAGTAACAGTAGTTTGCTCATTTTCACCTCATCTTGTGAAATCAATTTCCCTACGGTTTTGAAATTTGCATATTTGGGAAGATTGTTTCACAAACACAAGACCACTACACACATGTTGATAGAATGACAACTATATACAACGCATGTAATGTATGAGTGTGTGAGATCCAAATCACAACATAAGTTCAAATTACTCAATTACCCTTCAAGTACCAAGGCGGTCGATATACGATCAGGGCAATAAAACTTGAACCTTCTTAGCGTAGAACGAGCATTAATGTACACTAAGCCAAAGACTAATGTGGGATTACATTGAAAGCACATTTTGTCAAAGTTTGGATTAGCCAATGACAACAATAGACCCCATGGTCCTAACGCTAATGTAATAATGCATTTACTAAATTTAAACTGTGAGTGAGATTCTAACAATTAAGGGATAATTAAACAATGGTGCATGTATTGTGATGTTATAAGACATCACAAAAAACATAAAGAATACATATACATAAATAATAATCAAAATGTAGCATATATATTACATGATATGTATATGGTACACATACATGGAAATACATAAAAATAAAATGTTCAAGAATCTCCCCCAAAACCCACTAAGAAATCAAATTTCCTTTAAAAAAAAATAGAGAATTTCTAAATTGATAAAATGGTGAGATGGGTATTAAAGGGTTGGCCATGGAGGATTTCCACCACCAAGTAGCAACCATGATATCTCTTATATTTCTGAAATGTCTACAAATTAGTAGGAAACAAGACCAAAAACCTTCATTGAACAAGTTAAAAGAGATATAATGCAAGAGAATAGTAGAAAGCAGGAAGGATAGTATAGAAAAACGGTTTAAAGTGATCAAGTGGAGTCCTTTCATAGTGGGCAGAAGAAGGAAGAAGGAATCTAGAGCTATTGTTAGGCTAAGAAGGAAAGTTATGAAAGAGCAAGATAATGAAGAAATAGAGGAGAGAGAAAGAGTAGAAAAAATCTCTATATGGTCGAAACATGTGTAGGAGCTCTTCCTTACAGTCTAGCTTTTTTCCTTGTGAAATTAACAAGAGAATCACAATGAAATACAAAGAAAACACTAAATAAACCTAAGGTCGCCATTAAAGGAACTTCAAAATGGGTCCAAGAATCAACTTGAACTAAGCTCTATTTTATCAATCAAACCCTGAACTAGGGATTAAATGTTGCACAATGTAACAAAGACTTGATCGAATGGCTCAAAAATGAGTAAGTTGCATGTTTTGGTTCAAAAATGGATAATTCAAAAGTGAACAACAAATTGAGTTTGGTGAGCAGAAGATGAAAGTAGATCAAAAATAGAAAACAAAGGAACTTAAATCAGTGGAGGAGGTTTGGTGAAGAATGCTCTGGCAATCAAGTTAGTTGGAATCGAAGTTATAAAAACTGTAACTCAATAAAGAATTAGGTCCTGGTCTGAGATGTACCATAATCATCCATCAGTAATGATAAGCTTGAGTAGAGAGAACATCGAGATTATGTTTATCCATCAGTGGAAGTTCCCTTATAAGACTCTGTTAGCAATTTGAGACTATTTGTTCTAGTTCGGCATCAAGGGAAGAGTCCACGCCATTAATGTAATGTTTCGTAAAATTAGAAAATAAATAAAGGAATAAATAATGTATAATCTTAGTTTTGCATGATAATAAATCTCACGAACATAATAATGAGATGAAAAGAAATTAAACAATGTAAAATGGAGTGTGATGATACATGTGGAATAAATTGGAAAGGTGAACTTGAATTGTAAAAATCAGAGAAGGTATAAGGTTTCTAGGCTTTGTTTGAATAAAGGGGCTTGTTCATTCGAACAAGCACTCGAAAGTCTAATGTGACCTTCGTTCGATACTCGTTTGACACTCGTTCGAACGAGGGGCACTCATTCAAATAAAGACTTTGTTTATTCGAATGAGCATATAACATAACACTTTTAAAGTGTGGGCTGAAAAGCAATTGTGCACAAATTTTATTTTCTCTTCTTCTCCAAACTCTCTCTAGACAAGAAAGAAAATTAGTGTTTGGGTTTTCATGGGTTTCTAAGCCTTGTAAACACATCACACCACAAGGATTCAAGTATAAAAAAGAATTTCTACAGCTTGGAAAGTTAGAATTTCAAAGCTTTCTTCAAGAACAAAAGGTAAATTTTGGGGCTTTTCATTTTCCTCTTCTACCTCTTTAATGTTCTCATAGATCTAGCTTGATTGAATGAAATAAATGGTGTAAATATTTTCTTAGATTTTGGGAGCAAAGATTCAAACTTGAAATTGGAATCCCTCTCTATACATAAATCTACACTTATTTTGAGGTAAGGCTTCTAACCTAAGTGAAGAATGAATGTTAGGGAGAAAACATGCATTATATGACATTTCTATGGACCATCTTGTATGAAAATTTTGTAGAAAATAATGTAAATTGCTAAATGGACTAGTAGATGAACATTGGATGCTTGGCCCTTGATATATTCCTATTCAATGTGATGATATATGTATTCGATGTATGGTCCTGACTTAAGATTCTTTTACTTGAATGATCATCAAAAGTCATTGAATTGTTATTTATTCACCTGTAGAATGTTTGTGTGTCTACCAAGTGTTTGATAAATTGTTTGGATGATTACGATGATGTTACATTGTGAAATTATTGGTTGTATTATTTATGTGATAATTTTCCCTTAATATGAACACCATTATTCCCTTGGATACCTTTGATTGAATGAAAGATTAAATAAATGTTTTGAGAGGGGTGATTAGAAATGTAAAATAGTTGAAGGGTTGAGAAGAGGGAGAAATGCATGAAGAAATTACAAGTTGAGAAATAGAAAGTCGTTGATAGTTACCCAAAGATTGTGTCTCCTTTCGATTACAAACCGTAACTGTAATATCCCGACCCGGGATACCGGGTCACATGACACGTATTTCGAAAAAAGGAAATTATATATATATATAATTAACTAATTATTACATTAATTAATTAATTATAGGAATTGATATATATATGTATTAATTAAATGTATATATGTATATATATATTAAATAAATGAAATATGAAAAAGATGAAAAGTAAAGAGGTGAACAATGTGAATGTGTGTGTGTGTGTCGGCTAGTGTGTGTGTGTGTCTTGTATATATATGTGTATATGTATATATATGTATATAATATGTATAAATATCTAGGAAAAATTAAATGCAAAGTTGAAAAAGAAAAAGGTAGAATTTATGGGATGGGAAGTCTATGTAGGGCTAGAGATCAGAGTGTAGAGAGAGAGAGATCATGAAGAGAGAGAGAGAGAGAGGTCGGCTACCTTGCTTTAAAAGCCAAACATGCAAAGCATGTTAATCTCTCACGAAGAAACCAAAAGAAGAGGAAAACTGAGGAGAAGAGAAGAAGGATTAGAGCAAGAAAGAGGAGGAAAACCAACCAAAAAGGTGAGAATGTTCAAAACTGTCAAAATTCTCTCTCTAGAAATTCTCTACATATGAACTGATTTAAAGCTTCCATTTTATATATATAATGTTTAGAACACATCCAAACCTTAACAAGCATGAAAATCTAGCTAAAAAACACCTAGGATTGCATGACCCATAAGCCACGGCCATGGATGGACCTTGCTCAAGCAGGTCTGAATCCGTGATGGCTAAACGATGGTTGGAGTTTTGGAACCCCAACTAGACACCAAGGGTGTTTTAAAAACCCATGTACGCGACTACGAAGCTCAAAAAATGGCCACCAAGCGTAGGTTGCAGGTTACGGGTTTCACAACCCAACCCTTTAAAACTTGGTCTAAATCAACACTAAGGAATGAAAACTTGATCCCCATGAAGAGGGGATCACAACAAGCCAAAAAGCATGAAAAACCATTGAGAAATGAACCTATACGACCGAGATGACAGTTCGGGTTATCATGGTTTAAACCCAATGTTTTACCCATATTCGAAGCCCTAAAGTAATGCAAAAACATGTATTTAGATGTTAGAAATTGATTGGAAAAGAAAGCAGAGAAAATGGGTGTCCAAAACACCACGAAATTCAAAAGAAAAAAATTAGGGTTTCGGTGTGAACAGTGTCGATCTCGTGGGGAAGACGACACTGTTCGGGTCGGGTCGGGTCGGTCTACGGGTCGGCTACGGATCCGGGTCAAACCGGGTATGGGTTCAATTAAACGGTGACGTTTAAAGGTTTTAAACTTTTAAAATTTTTAACCCTTAGGGCTGACGTCATCATGACGTCAGCATTACGTGGCAGACCGGCCTAACCGGTTGGTTTGCGACTGAACCGGATTGGTTCATTTTAAATTGGACCGAACCCTTTGGTTTATTTAATTAATTAAAAATAAAATAAACCAACACTTTACCTATTTACGGATTGACCCCAATTGTTTTGGGAAATTCTACTGTGGCCCAAATTTTAAGAATTTCGTTCAATTACACCCCTGGAAAAATATTTAAAATAATTAAATAATTATTTAATTATTTTATAATTAAGGTAAAATTACTATTTTACCCTTGGCTCATAAATGAGCCAAACAAAGTCCAAATTAAATAAATGAATAGTGTATCCTTACTATTTCGGATATTCTGAAGCCAATGGTAGGGTCCGTTTTACGAGATGAGGCCCGAAAAATAAAGTCACATAAGGGGTAAATGACCAAAATACCCCTGACCCAAAATTTACAAGTTATTAGTGTATTCTTACTATCTTGGACCTTCTGAGTCCAACGGTGAGGTCCACGACACAAGTTAGGGTCCCGAACATAAAAACACGTAAAGGGGTAAAAAGACCAAAATACCCCTGGTACCCCTAAAGCCAAAATGAAATCAGAAAAGGTCTAAATTGACTTTCTTTGACATCCCGGACTCAAAAATGGAGTCCAAATTACGAAACGAAGTACAGAAAAATATGACACGTAAAACGATAAAATAACCATTTTTGCTCTTTACATGAAATAGTCTGAATTAAATGTTAGAAAAGCCTAAACCGACTTTCTTCAACACTCCGGACTCAATGGTAGAGTCTATTCGACCAAAAGAAATGTCTAAAATAAAAAGACATAAAATTTGATGAATAGCATCTGTTAGATGACTATGAACTGAAATAATGCCAAAGTACTAATACTAAGGCATGTACGAGAAACGAAATACGAAAAGACACGACACGTAAACATGTCAAATAAATAACTTTAAATTAAAGTTAATGGAACTCCCAGAAGAGTATGATTGTAGAAATCTATTTTTCTTGATACGGTAAATTGTGTTTTTAAACAGATAATTAACTAAACACAAAAATGAGCCAAGAACGGGAAGTCACTCATATGATGACAAGGGCCCAATTGGCAAGTGACCCAAGACAGCAAGCTTTCCGGGAACAGCTAGAACGACAACTTCAGCTAATTCAAAATCGCATTCGGATTTCCAAAACGAACGAAGTGTGCTGTATTAGCCCCTTTATTTACAAGACAATAACTAAGGAGCAACTAGCCGCGAAACAGCTTAAGAAACGGGAGGATACGGAAACGTTGCAAGAATGGCTTCAAAGGTTAAAGGAAGCCAGGGGGAAAGCGCCCAAATAGAGCAGGACTAGAAGTACAAGGTGAGTAACCCTGTGTTTGAATTGGAGATTTGACTCCATGATTTAAAAAGGGTTTTAAGTATAAGATATGAAGTATTTGAAGTTTCAAATTCAGTATTTACATTATTTAGTTTTTAATTGTTCTGTTTTAGAAATTCATTGTGACATGCTTAGTGATTGGTTTCTGCAACAGTTTTTCCTTCAAATATTTTTCAGCATGTCTAGTTAAAATGCAATTATTGTTAAATATTCTGAATTTGCTTATTTCAAGTATACGAATGTTTATTACGAATTTATGAAAAGTATCTATGAGACAAGTCACATGATAAAAGTTTTATAAGATGAATGGTGCATAAGCACTTAGACAGGATTCTGAGTTTTCAGTTGCCCTGTAAAATAGGCAGGATTTTGAGTTTTACGGAACTCAATTGCCCTGTAAAATGCCCGGTAGCAGGATCTAATCCCTCAGGCAGATGAGATATCTCCATAGATAAGTAATATGGGACTCCGGTTCGAAACGGATTCCACTAATGGAAGTGATAAGATGACAAATGGTTTGAAAATGAAAGCATGTTTTTAACTCTCATTTTCAATATGCATATGTTTGAGTTTTATATACTCTGTTTAAGAAATACATGATATGTTATACGTTTTAAAGTTCCTATGTATAAGTTTAGCTTGAATGTGTTAAATATTTCAAAGCTACATGTTTTAAGGAATGCATATACTCTGTATTCAATTATACGAACAATTGGCGGTGACTATTTTACAAACTCTTATGTACTAAAACACTGCTAATTGAAAACCCCATGACGAATACTGGAATTGCTCACAAGCTTAGATTAGCTTACCCGGACTTTGTTCGGACCCCCCCTTTCAGGTAATTAGCAGCAGTCTTGACTTAAGGACGACGATGACGAATCTGCTGATTTTGGGAAGATATGGTTAAATAGTTTCTTTTGATAAGTCTATGAACTCTAATAGTACTTTTGTATTAGTAGACATGTAAGGATATGTAATAAGCCCTCTGGGCAATCGAACATGTATTGTATCTAATGTTATAAGTCTTTAAGTTTTTAGTTATACTCTGAATGTGTAACCATGTATGCTATGTATGGAGCGGCAGTACCGAACGGATGTGCATAATTTAAAAATGAGAAAAGAAAAGAAAAAGTTTTTCACGCTTCCGCAAAACGTATATTGCACACCTATTCGATACCGCTGCATATGCGAGCCTTGTCTCGGGGCCCTCAGGTCTCGGGGCGGCGATCGCGATCCGGTAATCCGCTTAGGGTGGGTTTCGGGTCGTGACAGTAACCCCGTGTAGGTGGTCATATGTTTCCATCGGGTTAGTAGCCCGAAAAGCACTCAGGCTTAATCAAGGGTCATTAGATAGTCTTAAAGGATTATGGAAGAAGTAGAAGTAGTAAGTACTACTGTTGAAATGAGCGAGGTGATGGTAATCTAAGAAACCTCTTTTTGTGTTACCTCTTTGTTGTAAGAATTGAATTGTGCTAATATTGTTGTATTGATGTTCTTATTCTATTGCACTATATGGTGAATATTCTTTGAAATGTTGAGTGACGCTTGCTTGACACTACACTTGACACATGTATACACTTGTCACCATTTATTCTACCCTTTGTTTAGTTGTTTTATTGGGGTTGTTGTATTGACCCCTACTAGATGCAGGTAACGGCAAGGAGTCAGCTGCTTGAACACATGGATTGAGAGATGGCACTCTTTTGTTCTTTTGTTTATTTTTGGAAAATGTAAAAGACCTTTTGGTCTCTATTTATTTTGATGAGAAAGGTTTGGAAGCCTCAATAGAACTTGAACTTATTCTATATATATATATATATATATATATATATATATATATACAAGGTAAACCATGAAACCATGAATTTGTATTCTTTTGATTCGGATGAGATATCACTCAATGAATACCCTTTCGAAATTTATGTATGTAAACCTTGTAGGGCTATATGCATGGAATGTGAATGAACATTTATGATATGAAAACTCAAGTAAGAATATGCTAATCATAGGGTAGTTCGAATGCACATAAAATTATTTATTTAACTTGACCTTCATTTACAGGGCCATCCTCAGGTCTTTGGGGCCTGGGCCGTGACAATTAACTCTGAAGGAGCTCATCCCTTTAAGAGAATCAAACCTTCGATCAAGAAAAAATGATGAATTTTTCAGTTGGAAAGGAAATAGCTAAGTCCTTTGAACTGCAGATTGGCAATAAGAGGTGGAAGAGACTTTTATACGCACGTGACTTTATGTGTCCAACAATCTTAACCTCGTAGGAGGATAGTCTATGGCTTATCACTTAAGTAGAGCTTGGTAACTTGAAGTTATCTTGTTTATGTGTCATCATCCTAAAGTTGGGAATTATATTAGGTATACCACTTTGTAAATCAAAATTGGAGTAGTTGACTACCACTTTCTTATTCTGAGCCTAACTGCCACAACATTGGAGTTAGAAACATAGAAAGGAGAATACTGTAATGTAGGTCTCTCACTATGCCAAAAAGTAGATAAAGAGAGACAATTGAGAGAGATGATACCTCTTTTAACTATCTATGGTGAAAGATACCAGATATTACAGGGAAATAAAGGAGAGAGATTCTTTTTTCAAACGTATGCAACACAGGCACCAACAAACATTTTGTAAAAATCCACAGGTATAGAGGTATAGATCTACTAAATAACAAGGTATGATATAATTCAGTATTCTAGAACCGTAGAGGAATGAACAATATAGTATCACAATATATCTAGGTATACCCGTTCCTAACGAATGCCATTTCTATTCAAAGAAATATCAACAATACTATATTTCTAACATGTGTAATCTACAATACAACAATAAAATCAAACGTACAATATCCCACATGTATAAGCCCATAATACAATTCACATAACCAATACATATGTCATCTATCAGTAAAATCAATTTGCACTTTTATGCTTCATGAATGTAGTATGCAATGCTTTTTGATATTATGTCCATGTTATGATGTTTACAAGGCCTTTGTTAAATCCATCCTAACTTGCAGGACTACAGACTTAATACCCAAGGTGTCGTTCATGGGCCACTAACTCAAAACCTCCCACGTAGGGTTTCGGCTCGGTCGAAGGAAAAACTCTATCCCAATCACAGAATTTCGGGTAACAAAGATGATCACAATACATCTACGAATATCCAAAATAATCTCATTTTATCTCCGTGCAAAATGCAATGTATCAACCCATGTGCATAGTTAGAGAATCCATCCAACATCTCAAGGAATAAAATAACAAAACCTATACATCATTGCATCCATAGTACGCACATATATGATAATAGGTATAGTAGAACATCCATGATAGTCAAACTATAAAGATCTCATAATAAGTATGTAGTAGTAATCAATCAATGAGTAACTGTGAGGAAATACTACTTAAGTTCTTCGTGTTTAAATATCAGGTATCTTATGAGTTCATGATTTAACTTTTGGGGTCACCCTAACCCATAACACTTAGGTTTGACATCAAATCCATAAATTCTATAAAGTCAATCATACTATAAGTTATACATAGAATGTCTATTTCCTTTAACGGATGCAAAAAATAGATTTTTGGACCTCAAAAAAAAACCTAAGAAAGTCATATCCCGAAGATTTTGTATCATTTAGAAGTGTTTTAAAACCCTAAGATTTCTTTCATAATTTTATTGACACTAGTTTCACGTCTATCAAGACATCGTCTCATAAAAAGAACCTTGAAACTAGATCCAAAAGGTTCCAAAATCTCAAGATAAGTCTCATCGTGTTTTATTTTCTCTTTTAGGTATCTGAACTATACTTAAAGGCATAATGTAATTTTACCAGTACTAATTTCACGTCTATCGAGACACTTATCTTATCGAATGAACCTTGAAAATGGATTCAGGATGTCCAAAAAACTCCAAGGTAGGTGTGTTTGTATTTTATTGACCCCTTTAGACATCTATTATATGCCTTGGGGCGCGATCGTAATGTATACATTTATGTGGGACTAACACCATAATCTAGTTTGGTCAATCTCATATCATGTTTAGGTTCAAGGTATTCAAAAACTTTGGGAATGCCCTTCCGAATCTTAATAGGCAGTTAATTGCTCAATTTAATTCTAGGTGCATTATTATCATTTTACTAAGTTAAGTATGACCACTACTGGGTCCTAATTTACTTAATCTAACATCGTATTTAATTTCAGCACGTACAAAAACTATAGATTCACACTTTTTAGATTTTTATTTACCATTGTTTTCTTAATTAAAGTTAAAACTATCAATCCTTTTTTGTTTAATAATTAAAGCCAAAAGTTTAACTTTTTCATAATTAAACCTAAGAGTTTTTCTCTATTATAATTAAATCCAAGAATTTAACTATCTAATAATTAAATTCAAAACTTTAATTCTATTTTTAATTATCAATTTTACATATACAATTTGCCATAACAATTGAACCAAGTGAGCTCCTACATTAGGAGTTTATGTGGCATCATACATACATATATATATATATATATATATAAATCTCCTAAAATATTCCAAATTCCATCACAACCATGCCTCTAGGTTCATTTTCCATCAATTAACCCTTTTTTAACTTGTAAAAATTTCCAAGATGTTATGTGTTGGATTAAATTTGTCCTATTTATCAAACAGTTTTAACATACAAAACTCAAATCTGCTAACCAATAATGATTGTCACACTCTCAAACTCTAATTCACACCAAAACACTCACATACAAAGTGTGGACTATTGCCCAATGGCAGTCCATTATTCTTCTTGTTTAGTCTTTTTGTCTCTCTCCCTCTTCCTCTCTTCTTATTTCGATTATACTCTATGCCAGTAGAATGGTTTTTAAGACCTAAGATCTATAGATTTGGATGAACCCAATTCATCAAGAATGCACTTTGGCAAAAACCTCTCAGAACTATTCTACCATTGCCGACACTTGGACTACACACCCAGGTATACATTGTATACACACACTATTTCACACCATGACTCACTTAATTTCCACCCTTTAACATCACAATTCATCACCTACGCCATGCTTACACATGTAGCCAGCGCCACATAGTGGCTTCAAGAACCTCTAACGGAATCCACCATTCACAAACTTATATATATACCTACAAGCTATGTGACATAGGTGTATATATATATATATATGTATTTGTGTGTGTGTATTTATCTATATAACTGTACATAAGTAATAAGCGAAACCTAATAAAATGCCTAGAAATTAATACCTTGTCCTCCATTGTTGTAGAGAGAGAGAGAGAGAGAGAGAGAGAGAGAGAATAGAAGCTACCTTGGTTGTCCAACCTTCACACCCTGATCTCTTATGGCTTAGAACAATCTAGTTCTCCTTCCATCATTCTTCTTGATCTTTTATCTTGTTCCACGGTGGTTTCACACCATATACACACTTATGTATACACATAATTGGATGGTGGAGAAAATGAAAGGGAAGAGAGAATTTTGAACAAGTAGGGAGTAGGGAATGGTCAACTAAGGGGGAATGGGCTGAAAGGTATGCTTGTCTATTTTTGGAGTCTTATCACTATCAATGACTCATCTCTCCCACACACATACACAATGGTACACTAGCATACACGCTAACCTTTCTCTCACATTGGTTTCCTTGTTGGCCAACTATAAGGTGCCACATTGTATTGTTTAGAAAGATGCACCAAGCTTCCTCGAGAAGCTTTGCATTCTAAATGAGATGCCACGTGGCCAGTTTGCCACGCATGTGCACACATGTCTGACGAGAAACCACCAAAATATACATGCTAGCTAATTTATACACGTAAATTACAAATATGTCCTCCATCTCTCTAAATTCCAACGATAAGATTTTTATATTTATATGTGTTTTGAATTCAACTATGTAGCCTCATGGCCAACACCAGTCCCGAGTAATTCTCTAAAATTATATCTTAGCCTAAAAAAATCATGTTACTAAAAATTTATTTTCATAATTTATTTTACTCATTAGCATCTAATTAATTAGTTGCTTTTGATTTGGGCTAGAAAATTACCAAATTTTCCTTGATAATTTTCCAGGTCTTTACACTCTCCACGCGTTATAAAATTTCGTCCTCGAAATTCTTGTTATATTTAATCAATCTTGTTAGAATATTACCAAAATGCCATTTGTTAATTTTTCCTTATCACTACAATCTCTCTTCCTTATAGGAATTTCGTACTCAAAATTTAGGTTACGTTTACACTGGATCCAATTGTAATCAATTGTGAAAAATCTGAAGTTCTCTCTACCCGGTTACTCTATCTAACATTGCACTACTAGTTATACTATCTATCTCCATCACAAGTTGTGTCTGAGCATACTCAGGTAACACCACCAATCTAAACTCAACAAACAAAAGGGTCCATGAGGTCTATCGAACATATCTCTAGGGCTACACTCAATATTTGTACAACGATTACAATCCTATGTGGACAGTATCCAAAACCGGCATACCTCTTGATAAGAGAATTCATTACAAGAATCATCTTTAAGTTCCAATCTTAAGTGTAATAAGCAACTGCTACTCAAACCTAAATACAATGTAATCAACAATAATCATTAATATCCTTTACTTAACATTTTATATCCCATTGTGTCCTTTATTTAGAACTTTACAACCTTCTAGACATCTTTCACTTAATATTGTTCAATTCTCATTACCCCCATACATCTATAGCTAGGTGATAGTCCTTCATGGGTTACAACTCCTTTTGCTAGTGGGTAATGGGGCGCATCCGTCACTTGTGACACAAGACCTGATACCAATCTGATAAGTAGTACTATAATCAGACTATCAAATCTACCACACAAGAGATAATATCTAACCTAGCATACTGACAGAAGTAGCAGAACGCTAACAATTATTATGTGTATAGTCTACCATATAAACACTCAAACATATAGCCCATCACTCAAGCATATAGGCACACAGTCTATAAAACAAACAGGGAACTACAGACAATCACAAAACAGATATACAGTTCATTGTTACATGTATAGTCGGTCATATAAAGAACAATCACAAGTATCAACGTTATTATTCGCATAAGTACGATCTATCTCATAAGTAAGTATGTATATAGTCTATCATATGAGCATAAAAGCACACAGTTCCAGCCAATCGGGTAAATCACCTACAACATGCAACCATAAGCACTAAATGCAACATGCACAAACAACAGGCAGACCAAGACGATCCCAAGTGAGCTGAAGTCCAAATCCTCTCCCACTGTCCAAATGTATTTCTAACCTAAAACTCTGATACCATGTTGTCGCGACCCAAAATTTTGAGTCGCGACTTAAGGGTCATTTGACCCTTAATCGGTGGGTAAATCACTAACTCAACCTAGTCAATTGTATTAAAATACAAGCCATTTTTTGTAACAACCATTATTAGCTGGATTCGTTACATCACCATGATTGTACTTGTTCAAGTCCCGTAATGGAATTAATTGAAATTAACTTTTATTAAGTTCAACTATATAATGAATGTCTGTCTGTCACTAATATACACAATATACAATCTAGTCACACTATTCAGAGCTAACTCTATTACCTACGGATATAAATGTGTCAATACAATGAGATAAATTAAGGGGTACGAACACCCTTGCACAAAATGAGTGACAACACGATCTAAGTCTATCTTCTATTCGAGATCAATCCCAAAACTGCCATCTACAAGTCCAGTTCTTGCCATTCCCATGAACAATAGGGGTGAGACATCATGCTCAATAGGGTTTCCCAAAACACATAAGCAAGTAGCTTGCAAAAACTAATGCAAGTCCAAATATGACAATCCCTAATGACCAGTATACAACACAGGTACCAACAAAAATTTTGTAAAAATCTACAGGTATAGAGGTATAGATCTACTAAATAATAGGGTACGATATAATTCAGTATTCTATAACTGTAGAAGAATGAACAATATAGTATCACAATATATCTAGGTATACCTGTTCCCCGACGAATGCCATTTCCTGTTTAAAGCAATATCAACAATAGTATATTTCTAATGTGTGTAATCTACAATACAATTATAAAATCAAATGTAAACCATCCCACATGTATAAGCCTATAATACAACCCACATAACCAATATGTATGTCATCTATCAGTAAAATCAATGCACACATTTATGCTTCGTGAACGTAGTATGCAATGCTTTATGATGTTATATCCATTCTCTGATTTTTATAGGGCCTCTTTTAAGCCCATCCTAACCTACAGGTCAAGAGGTAACAAGTAAGATCCTTACCCTTGACAGAACGGTAGTAGCAGCCTCTTTACCCCGACCAATTTTTGGAAGGTTCAAGGTCTTAGGAATGTAAGTAATTCGGACCTCTGAATCCTCAGTTTCACCGAGGGTCAATGCTACCTCGATCCTAGTCCTCGCTAAAGAGGATTCATCTGCCAACTTCACTCTCGTTGCTGAAATTGAGGCAGTGGGTTCCTTGACTACTGTCATTTTATTCCTCATGAGGTGAAATCCAGAAAGATCTTGCTTCTAGAGGTCCATATCTGGAGCTTGAATCAATCCTGCCTTGACTAAACTTTCCACACTCAGAACTTTGCTATGAGTTTGCAACGTGGATTTTAGAACCTTCCGAAAGTTTTTTATGCTCATCACTAGTTAGCTTGGTGTAGCCCTTAGTATTTGAGCTATTAGGACAAAAACACAAATAATCATCCTAAAAAAGAAGAATGCTATTATGGAGAAGACTAAAATAGAAGAAATGTATCTCACCAATCATGTCTAGGATCCGAGGGATCACCCCCGAGTCAAGCTCGGTATAGTTAGCATCCTCCAAAGCTCCTTTCATGAAAACCAATTCTTCTAAGTTTTATTAGAAGAAAGGACCAAAGTAAGAGGTTTGTACCGGGATGGGAAGGAAAGATAATACAATCCTTTCGAAATCTTCTTGAGGTCTATATTGTACATCAGAAGGTCAAAATCAAGGTTCTACTTTATTTTGTAAAGATAATACCAAAAAGGCTATTAGCAGCCACCACTTGTTAGCGTACAGGTCGATAAAATTGATAATGTAAAAGTGAAAGAAATGTTTAAGAAAGGGATGAAAGGAAACCTAAATCCTAATTTGAACCACTCTTTATGTATACATATCTCTCGAGGTTCTAGGGTGCTTAGGCATCCAAAAGATTCAGGGACCCTATAGATTACAATCGTTGGGATATTGTAACTGACCTTTAGTATATGTAGAATGTCTGAGGTGAAATGGTTGGCCTTAGGGTCCCTAGGTTCATGGGTATCCTCAATCTTGACACTATTAACCTCATCAGATTTGGATTCTCCAATCCCCTCAGATTATTTCGGGTTTAACACACTAAGCTTAAGGTTTTCCTCTTCTTGTGTAGACATGTTATTTACTTTGATTGAAAGATTAAAAAAAAAAAGGATGAAAAGAAAGGCAGGGATTAAAGAGAAAGGAGAAGAATTCTAACCTAATCGAAGTGCTTAAAACCAGCTTGAAAACCATCATCAGAAGTGGATGGGCTTGTTCAGAAATCGCCTTAAGTGATCTTAGCAGTCATAAAATAAAAAATCTCCTCTTGAAAACGGGATGGTGCTCTTATAGAAAAATTTCTTGCTATTAATGAGGGGTAATGATTGCCCTTAGATTCTAAAACCATGTCTTTAATTGAGACGACGTGCAATAACTGCGTAATCATCTTATGAGGCGATGGGACAGTTGGTCCCTCAAAATACGAACCGACAATCATAATTAAAAGGTTAGTACTAAGCTCGGATCTCAGAATATTGGCCTCAGATCATAAAATCTAAGTCTTAAGGACGGAGTAGCTGGTATACCTAAATTCAATCCACTAAGTAAAAATGACATGTGGTAGTTCAGTTCAGAAATGTAACTTTCAAATCTCATCGCTTAGTGTTAAGATACGTATACAAGAGCTCAATAGTTTAGACCAGCAAGAAAACTAACCAATTATGAGATTGATATGAATCCTTGATTTTTCTGGGAAGATCTTAACATCAAGAATATCCATAGTCTATAAAATAAGGGAAACCTCAACTTAAACATTTATGCTTTTGAACTCCCCATATTTGATATTGTAGTTCCACGTTCAAGTGACTAACTTGATCGTCGAAGGCTTCCTTACCGGACCTTCTCCAGTGACTTTTTAACCTTTTGTAGATACTTTGGTAGAAGATTTTGGTCAATGATTATCCAACACAAAAATGACATCATCACCCACTCATAAATTTTTTCTTTTATTTCTTATTTCTTCTTCACCAACCGATTATCTCACCTTTTTCAAACCTCTCTCTCCCTTTCTCCCTCTTTCTCATAACACTCATCTCTCCATGCCAACTCCCATACCTATATTGCAACACCCACTCCCTTTTCCATTTTCATACTTTCATCCCATCTTCCCATCACCTTATTATCTCCTCTTACACTTATCTCTATCTCTCTGTACCTCTTTCTTACCATATAACACATTTATATACATATACACATGGACATAGGCACAAGAGGAAGGGGGAGATGCCCACATTTTTTTAAAGAAAAGAAAGAACATTCTTTCTCTGTGAAAAATCTCTCTCAAGCTCTTATGGCCACCAACTCATTGCTAACACCATCCATTTATAACCTATTGTTATAGATTGCCCAATTCTTTAACAACCCAAATGATTGACTTCACTCACCAGTGTAGTAAACGACCAACAATAGTGTATGTGTGTGGGGTGAGAAAATGTGAGGAAATTTTAACCTATCATATTAGATGTAAGGGATAGTAGCGGAGATCATAAAACAAACGTGGATGCAAATTGTGGAATTGTGGTATTTATTTTAGCAAACACAATTGAGAATTTGTTCAACTTTTTTGAAACTATAAAATTTTATAGTTTGAAGAACTGTAAATTGTTATAGTTCCACAACTACTGAATTTTTAATCACCATACTTCAAATATTGTTTTTCTTTTGGACAATTTTTTACTATCTTGAAAGTTTTTTTGACCTTCCAACATGTACTCAAAAGCTCAATAAACTAATAATAATTAAGTGTTTTTTTCAATTTATACAAAACTGTAGGATTTTATAGTTTCATTACAATCACAAATTTTTAGAGTTTTGTTGAGACAAAATTTTATACTTTTTGGAGTATTTTTTCTTTAAATTTTCATATTTAATATGAATATTGTTTAATAGATCTCAATGTTTAGAATTCAAATATATAAACTTTATTGAAAATAGATATATAAATTACAAATTATTGAATTTTAAAATTTTGTAAAATTTTTTTGGGGTTATTCTAGATTTAACTAGGAGGGATTTTTCGATATTAAATTATTAAAGAATTTTAAGTAATATTTGAATCTAAATTAAATAATAATTTTGTATTGTAAATAAAAGACTGATGGGTGTCATCACCCCACGTGAGCTTTAGTTACATTTCTTTTGTTATGAAAAATCAATTGGTTATTACTGATGGCGGTGAAATGAAGGCGGTGAAGTGAAGGCGGCAAATTTCTTCTATATATAGGAGATAAAAGATTCATTTCATACATACATAGAGAGATTTCAATACAGTGAATTTCACTAGTAAAATAATCTACTGTGAGCGTTGTGAGATCCCATATTGTATTCCTCCTTAAACAAATTAGTAAAATTCCTATCTCTCTTAATTGTAGACGTAGACCTGAAATCGAACCACGTAAATATTTGTGTGCACTTATGTGATTGGTTATTGTCTATCATTTCATAATACGTTATCAGCACAAAGATTTGGTCCACTATGGAGGTATTAAAATAGAGGTAATATTTAGTACATTTGAATCTAAATATTTTTTTTATCCTATTTATATTATGTCAAATCCCACCAAGCTTGAGTTTGCTGCATTAGATACCACTGGAAAGAATTATTTATCCTTGATCCTTGATATTGAACTTCACCTTGAAGCTAGTAATCTTGGTGATACAATTGAAGAAGCAAACACCGCATCCATGAAAGAAAGCGCACATGCACTGATATTTCTTCGCCATCATATTCCAGAAGGCCTAAAAGCAGAATATCTCACGATAAAAGATCCACTGATCCTCTGGAGGAATCTAATAGAAAGGTATGACCACTACCGTATTATTATTCTCCTAAGGGCTCGATATAATTAGTTGCACCTGAGGTTGCAAAATTTTAAATTAGTCAGTGAATGCAATTCTGTATTATTCAGAATTACTTCGCAATTGAAATTGTGCAAAGAAAATATTATAGATGCATATATGCTGAAAAAGACATTCTCCACATTTCATGCCTTAAATATTGTCTTATAATAACAATATCGAGGCGTCGATTTACTAAATATTCTGAATTGCTATCAAGTGTTCTCCTGGCTAAACAACATAGTGACTTTGCAATGAAAAATCATCAATTACGTCCTACTGGATTTGTATCATTCCCTAGAGAGAATGGAAATGTATTTCCTGAAGCAAATCCAACTTCATCATATAGACAAAGACATGTTCGTGGGCGTGGATATGGCTGTAAACGTGGTTGCGGCTGGCATAATAACTCGTACTGACGTGGTCACAAGAATAATTCTCCTAATTATCCCAGAAGAGACACACCGCAACACCTGAAGTGCAATAATAATATTGAAGCAAAGCAACAAAAAGGGAAACAAAGATTAGTCCAAGATCCTAAAGAATCTTGTCATTGTTGCGGTGGAAAATGATACTGATCGCGTACATGTAAAAACCTGAAATTTTTTTTTTTATTATTATTTATGAAAAATTTTTAATTTTTATAATTGTTATTATTATTATTATTATTGTTGTTGTTGTTGTTGTTGTTGTTGTTATTATATTTATTATTATTATTGTTATATTATCAATGCATGGATGATGTGTATGTATGTGTGTATAATTGTATGTGTGTGTGAACTGTTATGTGTATGGATATATATATATATATATGTATAGATATAGATATATATATATGTATAGATATAGATATATATATATATATCTGATGTGTGGTGTCGTGTGAGTGTGTGTCTACAAGTGTGTGTATATGAGTGGAAATATATAGATATATATATATATATAGGTCAGCTTTGCATTTAATATAAAGCTGCCTTGTAGGAAACTAGGGTGGCTTGAACAGAGAGGAAAGGTCAAGAATAGTGGGCTGTGCAGGTAGTTACGTGAGAGAGTGGCTTTGTGTATGTGTATATACCTCGGTTAGTTGGAAAGAAAGAAAGAAAAGAGAGACAGAGAGGGAGTTCTAGAAAGGAGGAAGGAGATCTTGGAGCTTGAATCAAGCTTGGAGCCAAGAAGGTGAAGGAGACACACGGCTAGAGAGACAAATCCAGAAAAGTGGTAAGTGGTTCATTTCTGATTTTCCATTTCCTTGCGTATTAAATTAGTTTAATTCTAGGGCCTTATAGTGTACAAAATATGGATCATTTTGCAAAAGAAATCAACCAAAATGATTAGGAAATGAAGTAGAAATAGTGAGTTGCAGGTGAGGGTGAATAATCGGTTGGTTAGGAAAAACTTATTTAAAACCTTGTTTGGATGTTGGGAAAATGATTCCCATGAGTGCAGAAACACATTAGGTTAAAGGGGGAGTCCAAACAGTGACCAACCAGTCACGAAAACGAAGAAGAAGGGTCGGCCAGAGGGTTGACCGAGAGGTTTGACCCTTTATTTGTGATGATCCAATAGTCTAAATCCAAAACCGAGCCAATATATGGAATCCTTGGGAGAAAATGAAGAGAACTACATTTTTGAAACGGTGAAAATCCACCGGAAAATTGTTGTCAGCGCCGGAACCTCACCGGAGCCCTACCAGAAAAACGGGGAAGAAAGCACTGTGCACTCGGGTCTGGTTCAGATCTCGGGTCGGGTCCGGGTTCGGGTCGGACCAAGGTCGACCCACCCTTGCCACGTGTCGGCCTTATGTTTTAAATTAAAAATGGATTAGAGACTGTTTGGCTACAGGGTTATAAAATTAGAAATTGGAATTAAATTGGGAATCAGGGATATTCTATCCCTGTTTTGGATTAGCCACTGTTTGGCTATCAGAATTAAGAATAAGAGATTTAGAATTTACAAATTTACCCCTGGACTTTTTAGAAATTAAGTTTGACCCCAGAACTTTTGGAAATTACACTTTGACCCCTAAAATTTTGAGAAATTATGATCTGACCCCACTAGAATAAAATATTAATTAAATTAATTAATTAATTTAATTATTTAAATGTCACAAAATAGTCCGGAGTCCAAATGAGGCAAGTTATTAGTGTATTTTGACTATCTCGACCATTCTGAGGCCAATGGTGAGGTCTGTTTTACGAGATGAGGTCCCGAAAAATAAAAGACCCGTAATAATATTTAAAATTATCAAAATACCCCTGAATTGAAACATAGTCAAACGAACTTCAAATTAAGTAAACAATTAGTGAAACTTTATTATTTCGAGCATTCTGGACTCAACCGTGGGGTCCGATTTATGAAAAGAGGTCTCGAGATGTAAGGACCCGTGAAAAGTGTAAAATGACTATTTTGCCCTTTTTAGCTCAGATGTCTGAATTGAATTCCACGAAAACCTAAACTTATTTTATTTGACGTTCCGGACTCAATAGTAGGGTTTAATTTAGCAAAATAGAAACTTATAAAATAAAGACATAAAATTTGATGAATAGCATAATTCAAGTAACAAATGGACTGAGTCACATGTTATGATTTTAGGGACACGGAAGGGCAAGGAGAAGGTGATCTAACATTTTGCATTCTACTGCTAGTTCCGCTACCTTACGAGTACATTTTTCTGAGTTGAGACTGACTCACCAGGTACGATATATTGTGCTAAGTAAGAAATAGAATTGAGTTTAGGAATAACTGCTATGTTGACTTGATGATTCACATTTTTGTTTGATTGATCACATGTTTATGTGCTTCATGCTATCTTGTTGAAAGTTGGGTGATAATGTGGGTGATGATTATGTGTATATTACATGTGTTAGTATAATGTGTGGATTATATTCTTTGAGAACTGTTGAGACTATGAAATATGTGATTGAAAGCATACTTCATGTGTGGATGAGATGCATCATTGAGATTACATTGTGGCATGAATGAATCAGAGCATATTGGCATAGTGTGATTCCTTGGGCATGGTATGAGTTGAGCACGTGGTGCTGTGCATTATAAGGGTGCAGATCCTGTGGTGAAAAACCCAAAATCGGCCATTAAGTACTCGCATACCTGACGGGTTCCGGACCGTGAAGCGAGACATATATTAGTACTCGGGCTATTGGGGAAGGACCGTAAGACGAGACATGGGTGGCATAGAGTTGCATGGGTGCGTCACGCATATTGTTCATATGATGCATTGATGATATTGAATGCCATGTAGATATAACTGTACACTTGCACATGCCACGCCCTTAATTTTGTTTCTTGCATTAGCATTATATTGTACCAGCAGTTGAGCTGACCCATTCGTGGGATAAACATTTCAGATGACATTCTAGCTATGCGAGACTTAGAGATGCTTTGATGTGAGGATTATATTTGGCCCGCGGGGCGTATTTGATATTGTACAAGGGCATAAGCCCTAGACTATTTCCTGTCATTGTATGTTGTGAACTCAGGGACCAGACTTCATGTATTGTATCAGAATGGTGAATCAAATTAGTATTGATCTGTACTTGATTGTCCTTTATTTCCTTATTATTTTATTTCCTTTTTGTCTCGTTACTCGCGCCTCGGGTTTGCTGGAATTTGGGGCGTGACAGTACCTGTCGTAGGCCTAAACATTTTGTGGATATTTATCAAGCATTACTAAAGGAAAATGGAAAAGAAATATAAACAAATTTTACTAATGGTCCTATAAATGTTACTGATGATCTTATGGATTTCTTTGATAATCTTGTGGATATTACACACCTAGATGTCTCAAATTTCTTTGCAAATCCTAGTGGAAGAATTGACCATTTAATAGGTGATGGGAACATACATGTCAATTAGTATTCTTTGTTATATTATGTTGCTTTGTTTAACCTACTGTAGTATTTGTGTTGTTTTGTTTAACTCACTATAATGTTGAATTTTGTTGCTTTAATGCAATTTAACTTTTTCATGTTTTTATTTTTAATACGTTATAATGAATTGATAGATTCTATATGGATAATGGAGATATTTGTCTAACAGATAATGCCACTACTCATACAATCCTTCGAAATAAAAGATATTTCTGTATTCTTAAATTATGTAAAATGTGGTGTTGCAAACATTGAAGGCTTTGGAAGAGTTGGCATCACATTGCCAAATGGGACAACATTTCATATAAATGATGCATTACACTTTAGGAAATCCAGAAGAAATTTGCTTAGTTTTAAAGATATCTGCCGAAATGGATATCATATTGAGACCATTAATGAAAGTGATATTGAATACATTTGTATCACATCTATGATTTCAAATAGGAAAAGTTTCCTGAAAAAACTTCCTGTTCTCTCCTTGGGACCGTACCAAACTACTATAAATGTCATTGAATCACACGTTGTGATGAACCAAAAATTCATTGACTCAAATACTTTTGTACTTTGGCAAGACTGATCTGGCCACCCAAGGGCAATAATGATGCAGAGAATCATTGAGAATTCACATGGACATCCTTTAAAGAATCATAAGATTCTTTTACCATGTGAATATTTATGCACTGCTTGTTCTCAACGAAAATTGATAATAAGGCCATCTCCTACGAAGGTGAGTGTTGAATCTCTAGTGTTTTTAGAATGCATTCAAGGAAATATATGTGGACTTATTCACCCACCAAGTGGACCATTTCATTACTTTATGGTATTGATAGATGCATCAACTAGATGGTCTCATGTATGTTTGTTTTCATCTCGTAATGTAGCATATGCGAGACTCCTTACTCAAATCATTCGATTAAGAGCACAATTCCTTGATCATCCTATCAAGACAATACATCTTGATAATGTTGGTGAATTTACATCCCAAACATTTAATGAATATTGCATGTCAATAGAAATTAATGTCGAACACCCTGTTGCTCACGTACACATGCAAAATGGTTTAGCAAATCTTTGATCAAACATCTTTAATTAATAGCAAGAGTTTTACTTATGAAAACAAAGCTTTCTACTTTTACGCGGGGGAATGCCATATTGCATGCTGCGACATAAAATCGTATTAGGCCAACTACTTATCACAAATATTCACTTTTACAAATTGTACTTGGCTACCCACCAAATGTGTCTTACTTAAGAATTTTTTGTTGTACTGTGCAAGTCCCTATAGCACCCCCATAACGTACTAAAATGGGTCCCCAAAGACGATTAGGAATTTATCTTGGTTTCGATTCTCCATCAATCATAAGATATCTTGAGCCACTGATAGGTGATTTATTTACTACACGATTTTCAGATTGTCATTTTGATGAGACAATCTTCCCACCATCACAGGGAGAGAAGCTGAAGCCAGAAGTTCAACATGAAATTTCATAGAATGCAACAACATTAGCTCATTTTAATCATCATACTAATCAATGTGAACTAGAAGTTCAAAGGATCATTCATTTATAAAGTATTGCAAATCAATTACCAGATACATTCACTAATATAAAGAAAATAACGAAATCGCACATACCAGCTGCAAATACTCCTACATGAATCGATGTCTCTATAAGACAATCTGTTACTATAGTAGCAAATGAATCTATGGCTCGTCTGAAGCGTGGTAGACCCATTGGTGCGAAAGATAAGCTTCCTAAAAAAAAGAAGACACTAGGAACAAAAGAAATGACAACTCCTGAAAAGACCATACATAATATGATGATTGATAAAGCCAACGTTGGTATAAAGATAACTTATAAGGAAGGTATACAAATGCCTTTAGAAGAGGAAATACTTCCTAAAGAAGTAATATCTCCTAAAGCAAAACAAGTAGCCCTTGAAGAGGCACAAGTACTTGAAAATAAAGAAATCTCAATAAATTATATATCTAATGAAGATATATGGGATCAAAGTGAAATTATCATTGCTCATATATTTGCCTTCTCATTATCACTAGAAATCACTATAAGTGATGAGGATCCTGAATCACAAAACGTTGAAGAATGTCGACGTAGAAATGATTGGCCAAATGGAAGGAAGCAATACAGGCTGAGTTAGACTCATTTGCAAAATGAAAGGTATTTGAACTCGTAGTCTAGGCATCTGAAGGCATAAGGCCTGTAGGGTACAAATGAGTATTTGTAGAGAAACATAATAAGCGAAATGAAATTATCATATATAAAGCCAGACTTATAGTACAAGGTTTTTCGTAAAAACTTGGTGTTGATTATGAGGAGACATATTCTCCAGTCATGGATGCAATTACGTTTCAATTTTTGATAAGTCTGGTAGCCACAAAAAGACTAGACATGCGCCTTATGGATGTAGTCACAGCCTACTTATATGGATCACTTGATAGTGGCATATACATAATAGTGGCATATACATGAAAATCCCTAATACTCGTGATTCATATTTTTGTAGTATATATTCAATCAAGTTATAATGATCACTATATGGATTGAAACAGTCTAGCCACATGTGGTACAATCGCCTCAATGAATATGGGCACGAACTATAAAACCCTATAACTCAGTTCAGGGGGGAATAGGGGAGCTCCCCCAATAAGCAAGAAACGAGATGAAAATAAATATTACTAAAAGATAGATATGCAAATAATTCGATTTGTCTTTGTATTTTCGTAAAGAAATCAAATATTGGATTTGCAATAGTGGTAGTATATGTTGATGACTTGAATCTTATAAGGACTCTTGAAAAGCTCACAAAAATCATTACTTATTTGAAACGAGAGTTTGAAATTAAAAACTTGAGAAAAACCAAATTCTGTCTCAATTTTCAGATCGAACATTTCCCAAGAATCCTTCTTCATCAATTGGCATATACAAAGAAGATTTTGAAACGATTTTATATGGATAAGGCACACCTATTAGCATCACTTATGGTTGGCTGCTCACTTGATATAAACAAAGATCATTTTCACCCTCGTGAAGGTGATGAAAAACTCATTGGTCCTGAAATACCATATCTTAGTGCAATTGGTGTACTCATGTATCTTGTAAATTGTACACGAGCAGACATTGCATTTGCGGTCAATTTGCTAGCCAAATATAGTTTTGCTCTAACTCAAAGACATTGGAATAACATTAAGTATATATTTCATTATCTACGTGGGACAATTGATATATGTTTATTTTATTCAAGAAGATCTAAATCACCATTAGTCGGATATGCAGATGCTGGTTATTTTTCTGATCCACATAAAGCCATGTCACAAACGGGATTTGTGTTCATTTGTAGCGACGCTACTATATCATGGAGATCTACAAAGCAAACAATGACTGCTACTTCTTCAAATCACTTCGAAATTCTTGCACTTCATAACATAAGTTTAGAATGCATATGGTTGAGATATATGGTTCAACATATTCGAGAATTATGTGGGTTATCTTTCATTAAAGACAATCCAACAACCATATATGAAGACAATGCAGTGTGCATTGCACAAGTTAAGGGATGTTACATTAAAGGAGATAGAACCAAACACATATCGCCAAAGTTCTTTTATACTCATGAGCTCCAAAAAAGCGGTGATTTCAATGTACAATAGATACGTTCCAGTGACAATGTAGTATATATTTATTCATTAAGGCATTACTAACGTTGGCTTTCAAGAAACTGATACTTAAATATGGAATGCGTCAGCTAAAAGATTTGAATAATTAAAAAAATCATACTCAGATTATAATTAGGAGAAGTATGAGAAGATATTAATATTTCTTTGATTGACATCCAAGGGGGAGTATTGTAAATAAAAGACTGATGGGTGTCATCACCCCGCGTGAGCTTCAACTACATTTCTTTTGTTATGAAATATCAATTGGTTATTATTGATGGCGGTGAAATGAAGGCGGTGAAGTGAAGGCGACAATAAGGTTTAAATGTGGAATGCATTAGTTGGAAGATTTGAATAATTAAAAAAATCATGCTCAGATTATAACTAGGAAAAGTATGAGAAGATATTAATATTCCTTTAATTAACATCCAAAAGAGAGTATTGAAAATAAAAGATGGGTGTCATCACCCTATGTAAGAAATTTCAATCTAGTGAATTTCACTACTTGAATGATCTATTATGAGGATAGTGAGATTCTAAATTGTATCCTTCCATAAATTGATTAATAAAATTTATCTCTCTTAATTATAGACGTAGGTTTAAAGTCAAATCATATAAATATCTGTGTATACTTGTGTGATTAATTAATCGTTTCTGTCAATCATTTTATAATATTTTGATATTTTTCGTTGAAGGTCCTTTTATATATAATTTAGTAAGTTGTCCGATATTTCCGATTTACAATATGAGCGTGAACACGCTCCGGGATTGAGAGTGGGTTACCACTCAACCCCAGACCCTGCCTCAAACGTAAACAATAAACTCGTGGTAGTTATCCAATTTATAATTTGAATATAATGTAAAATTTGAAATCACTCGTCTAAGGCTGAAAGCTCCGCGGGCAGAAAGAGAGGAGAGAAGGTTAGGGTAACCGAAAAGGGTACCCCCAATAACCTTTAACACTTTCTCTTTCAATCTGCCCTCTACTCTTTGTCTCTCTCAAACTAGGGTTTACTGTCTCTCTCTAAATTCTTGGTTTGAGGGGGTGAGCCAGTTCATTTGATTCAAAAAAACCCTAATATATATATATATATATTTATCTATTTATACATATAATATATAAAAAATGAGTGGACAACTCGCTTCTGCTCCGAGGCGGAACAGTTTGGTTCAGAAACGCAACCCATCGACTGTGAAGAAATCGTCTGTTCAATCAGAAAACGGAACCACTAATGGAGGACTGTCGAAACCCTCGTCGCCCGGCCATTCGTGAGTTTTCAATTCGTTGACTTGAATTATTTGTATGTTTCCTTCGAATTGGTTAATGGGTGTTGTTGTTGTTAATTGGATGGTGTCAGGTCTGTTGGGGGCGAAAGGACGGTGAAGAAGCTGAGATTGTCAAAAGCGCTTACAATTCCCGAGGGAACCACTGTTTCCGATGCTTGCAGGAGGATGGCAGCCCGCCGTGTCGATGCAGTTCTGTTGACTGATGCAAATGCTTTGCTTTCCGGCATAGTCACTGACAAGGTTTGAAGAAATTATCGATTTTGTGTGTGTTTCTGTGCTTTATTTGTTTTATTTAATTTTTAAGTGGAAGATGTTTCAAGTTTAGGTTATGAATTTTATGCGGTCTTGTGCTCAGGACATTGCAACTAGAGTTATAGCGGAGGAGTTGAGACCAGAGCAAACGATAGTCTCAAAAGTCATGACAAGGAATCCCATTTTCGTCACTTCGGATTCACTGGCAATTGAGGCTCTTCAGAAGATGGTCCAAGGTTGGCTTTTAATGTTGGGTTTAATCTTCTTCTCATGTTTAGTGATCTAGGATATCAAATTTTAACAAGAATACTATGTATGAAGAAGACACTTATTATAATTTCTTGGGAATGAAATATGGTATTTGGAAATGCTATGCATTAAGAAGAAGCTTACTATAATTACTTGGAAATGAAATATGGTATTTGGGTTTTATACATAACTTTGATGAGAAAGGGTATTATTAGAAACAGTAAGATTTGATAATCTAGAGGGGAAATCAAAAGCTAGAGTGAAAAGCCTATGTGATGTAGAAAATATGACTATATTATGCAGTTGGTATTCAAAATTGCATTTGGTACCCTTTGATTGGTTGTTTCTCTTTTCATCCATGCAAAAGTTTATAAAGGTTTTTTGTTTTTTTTTTTTAACCGATAAAAGTTTATTAAGTTTTTAATGATAAAACATTGTTCCTTACCCCAACTTTTTAGGTTTGGCTTGATTACTCTTGTTTAACCTCCCTGTTTTATCTAAAGAAATATTAATTTTAAATTTTGCATATTTAGTTGCTGCACAATAATCGATTGTTTCCTGGGAGCACCTTCATTGCTGATAAAAAATCTCAGTGATGTAGGACGAGCATAGGGTTACCTCCGCTACAAGCTATTATACTCCAATTGATGATGGTAGAACTGTAGAAGTAAATATAGAGGCTCCAACTTAGGTTGTAGAGAACTGGCGGATTTGGGTGTTCTAACTTATAATAAGGAGCAAAATGGTTGCAGGCTTTGTGAATGAGAAGAGGCTGAAATTGTCTAGACAAATTGTTAGGGGCAGGATATTCAGGAATATCCCATCTGAAGGTGCTGGACGATTGATGGCCAAAAGACAAGGACAGGGTTGTGTTCAGTTTGAGGTTGGTAGGATAAGAGTTTAGGGAAGAAACAAGGACAATTTAGGGTGCTGTGAACATTAACAGGGGACTGTTTGCTGTTCTTTAAGTTGCTAGGGTAGAATGATTGAAGATGAGGGGGATTAGGCTTGTTCTATAGGATGATAGGTTGCAGGAATATATGGATGTTGGTTGCTGAAATTTCTGGTAGCAACATATTATTAGGGGAAATTGGAAAGGCTTACGAGTTAAGAAAAGATGGGGGTTATTGAAGTAAGATTTTTAGATTGATAGAACAATGAAATTAGTTGTTGTTTATGTGTTTTTTTCGATAAAAAATACTGCTTAATTAGATAGTCTGAGCATTATACCGAGATTCCCATAGGCAAAACACCTACTGATAAAATTGCTTCACACAATTTGAAGACCATAAGTGCTGCAAAAATTCTCTAAAACATATTCTCTATTAATTTGAGAGCATTGCATGGCTATATATATAGACTTTTGGACATTCCTAACTCTAAAAGGACTTGGACTTTTTTTTTTTTTTGACTAGTATTATATAAGGTGCCCAAGGAGGGCAAACCTATAACAAAAAGTCACGAATTACAAAGGTCACAAAGACCCCAAAAAGTCAACCGAGGAGATAGCATTTACAGGTAAAGCCTCCTTGGTCCAAAAAAATAATAAGCGAAGAAAACTATCTTTTAACAAAAAAATGGGCTGGTCATCCCCATAAAAAATGCTCTTATTTCTCTCTTTCCGTAGGCACCACATAAGACAGGTAGAAGCCAATCTCCAAGCCCAACATTTTTTCTAACTCTACTACCAGCCCAAATGAAGAAAGAATTAAGTTCCATCTGTCCCGTGCCACTGAGCACTAAAGAAAGATATGATCCACCGTCTCAGCATCTTCCTTATACATGCAACATCTGTTAGTCAAAAGAAATCCTCGCTTTTGCAAATTTTCCATAGTTAGAATGGCCTTCCACGAGGTCTCCCACACAAAAAAAGCTGCTCTCATGGGAGACACCCGGACTTCTAGAGGATCTTCCATGGAAAATTCATACCCTTTGTACCATCAAGAGCCTTGTAAAAAGATTTCATGGTGAAGGAGCTTCCTAGCGGCTTCCAAGTCATTATGTTCGTCTCCCCCATCTTTGGCCGAAAATTTTGAACAAAACTAAGAAAGTGGTCGACATCCTCAACTTCCCAATCCATAAAATCTCTCCTAAAGTTTGGGCTCCATACTAGGTGCCCCGCAATCTGAGTGTAACAATCATGAACCCACACCTTTTTGTCCCTAGCCAAACCAAACAACATCGGATATTTCACCCTCAAACACATCCCCACACCTCAGAGCCCTCCAAAATTTCACCCTGTCACCCTCACCCGCCTCAAACCTCATGTTGCTCCAAAAATCCCTCATCCCTCTTGTTACAGAATATACATAGGATTATTCTAGAATATACAGGCTGTAGGGTTGACTGTATAGGCCCAATCATAGGGATTTTAATTAGTCTACTTTCCTAGTTTAGTCTCTCAATTTGTGTATAAATACACTTGTATATTTTGAATGGAATAATATAGAGAATTATTTTTCTCTCTTGTTTTACATGGTATCAGAGCCATTCTGAGAGTTAGGGTTTCTTCTCTTTTATTTTTTTTCTTTTTCCTTCTTTCCGGTCATTCTGCCCAGTGAGCAGAAGTGGTAACATTCCTTGGATCACCCAGTTCGAGTGATCCTCTTTTCTCACCGCCGGCGTGGACCAGTAGCCCACCTGCCGATCGGCCTCTCTCTGAAGTCCGGTCACCAGAATCCTAGCGCGTGAGCCTCACGCGCCACCAGAAACTTTTGCCTTCGTCAGCTACTTCACGCGCCGGTGCGTGTGGCTGCGCCTCTATCTCCGATCAGTCTTCTCGGTGTCGCCTCACTCTCTCCGGCACTTCTGTGTACTCGGTTGCTTTGCTGCTATTCGTTTGGACACTCTGGTTGCCCTCTTGCTTCACGGCTGTTCGTGGGCTTCACTGTTACTGGTCTTCTTGGCTAGTTTCTTCTGTTACTGGTCTTCACTGCTTCACTGCTGCTGCTGTTGCTTCATTGTTGCTGCTGTTGCTTCACTTCACTGTGTTCTGTTTCTATGGCTGAAAAACAGAAGAGTTTGGTTGTGACAGATGTTATTCCTATGATGTCCAGAATCACAGAACACAAGTTAACTGGTCCCAATTATTTCCATTGGTGAAAGACCGTCAGGATTTATCTGCGGAGCCTTTCTAAGGGCAATTATCTCACGGCTGATCCCCCCACGGATAATACTCGCCAGGAGTGGTTGAGAGATGATGCTCGCTTGTTCTTGCAAATCAGAAACTCTATTGACACTGAGGTTGTTAGCCTGATTAATCACTGTTAGTATGTTAAAGAATTAATGGAATATTTAGAATTTCTGTATTCTGAAAAGGGAAATCTGTCACGTATCTATGAGGTTTGTAAGAGCTTTTACCGAGCTGAACAACAAGATTACTCTCTTCAGGCCTATTTTATGAATTTCAAACGAATCTATGAAGAATTGAATGTCTTGTTACCTTTCAGTCCTGATGTCAAAGTCCAGCAAGCTCAACGGGAGCAAATGGCAGTAATGAGTTTCTTGGCTGGCCTTAATTCTCAGTTTGAGATTGCTAAATCTTAGATTCTCTATAGTGCTGAGATTTCCTCTCTCCATGAGGTTTTCACTAGGGTACTTCGCACAGCTACTAGTACATCTGTTGCTCCATCTGTTCATGCTTCTAGTGCTCTTGTCAGTCATCATGGTGGATCTGACACTGGACGGTCTTATCCTAAGAACAGGGAAGGAGGTACAGGTAGTCCGGATGCAGGGGGAGTTGTCTGTTATTATTGTCGTGAGCCGGGCCCTACCAAACGCACGTGTAAGAAATTGCAAAATAAGTCTCAGAAGTCCCATTCAGCCCATGTTGCGGTTACTCCTACACCTAGCACATCTGAGCCAACCATTACAGTCTCTGCAGATGCATTTGCTAAATTCACCCAGTATCAAGCAACATTGCAGCATTCATCTCCATCTGTCACTGCCATTGCCGAGTTAGGTAAACCAAATACGTGTCTTCTTTCCTCTTCCTCACAATGGGTCATTGATTCTGGTGCTACAGATCATATGACAGGTAATTCTAGTCTTTTCTCCACTTTTCAGTCACACACATCTCCTTCTAATGTTACTTTAGCAGATGGTTCCACCTCTTTTGTGCTTGGGTCTGGTACTGTTAATCCAACTCCATTGATTTCGATGTCTTCTGTCTTGAGTCTACCATGATTTTCTTTTAATTTAATGTCTGTAAGTAAACTTACTCGTATCCTGAATTGTAGTATCTCATTTTTCCTGATCATTGTCTTTTTCAGGATCTTATGACGAAGAAGATTATTGGTAAAGGATATGAATCAGGTGGTCTCTACATTCTGGATACCCAAGTGCCTAGGCCTATTGCATGTTCCAGTGTCGTCACTCCATTTGAAACACATTGTCGGTTGGGACATCCTTCTTTGCCTCTGTTGAAGAAATTATGTTCTCAGTTTCATCATGTTTCTTCCTTAGATTGTGAGTCGTGTCAGTTTGCCAAACATCATCGTTTGCCGTCAGTCCCTCGAGTCAATAAACGGGCTAGTTTTCCCTTTGAGATAGTCCATTCAGATGTTTGGGGTCCGTGTCCTGTTGTGTCCACTACTGGATTTCGATATTTTGTTTCTTTTGTTGATGATTTTTCTCGTGTAACTTGGCTTTACTTAATGAAAAATCGTTCTGAATTATTTTCGCATTTTAGTGCCTTTTGTGCTGAAATTAAAACACAGTTTAATGTTTCTGTGCATACATTACGAAGTGATAATGCCAAAGAATATTTTTCCTATTCCTTTCAGGCCTATATGATTCAAAATGGCATTCTTCACCAATTCTCTTGTGTTGACACACCATCTCAGAATGGTGTGGCCGAACGGAAAAATAGGCATCTTCTTGAGACAGCCAGGGCCCTCTTATTCCAAATGCATGTTCCTAAACAATTTTGGGCTGATGCAGTTTCCACAGCTTGTTTTTTGATTAATCGCATGCCTTCCTCTGTTCTTAATGGTGAGATCCCTTACACTGTCCTTTTTCCTACTAAACCCTTGTTTCCTATTGCACCCCGGATATTTGGTAGTACTTGTTTTGCTCGTGATGTTCGTCCCCAGGTCACTAAATTAGATCCCAAGTCTTTAAAATGTGTTTTTCTGGGTTACTCTTGTCTACAAAAGGGGTATCGGTGCTACTGTCCTAGCTTTCACAAGTATCTTGTGTCCATTGATGTTACCTTTCTCGAACATCTTCCTTTTTTCTCTGCTGCTTCTATTTCTTCGAGTCAGGGGGAGGCTGATGATCTGTTGGTTTATACTATCACCTCTCCGCCCCCCACTGTAGCTCCTTCCCCTTTTACCCCACCATCCCCACCACCGCCTATTCGCTATGTCTATTCCCGATGACGAGACCCATCTGCTCCATGTCCCGCACCGGTTTCTTCTTCGCCATTGGATCCTGTGGCTGGTGATCTTGATCTTCCCATTGCCCTTCGCAAAGGTACGCGTCAGTGCACTTATCCTATTTCATCGTTTGTTTCTTATGCTCACTTGTCTTCTTCTTTGTGTTCTTTTGTTGCTTCCCTTGATTCTGTGTCTCTTCCCAAAACTGTCCATGATGCCTTGTCCCATCCCGGATGGCGTGATGCTATGATCGAAGAGATGAATGCTTTAGATGCTAATGATACTTGGGCTTTAGTACCTTTACCTGCAGGAAAGAAAGCTATTGGCTGTAAATGGGTGTTTGCGGTCAAATTCAATTCCGATGGTTCCGTGGCTCGCCTTAAAGCCCGTCTTGTGGCTAAAGGCTATGCTCAGACTTATGGTGTGGATTATTCTGATACTTTCTCCCCCGTTGCTAAGTTGACCTCGGTTCGTTTATTTATTTCTCTGGCAG
Organism: Nyssa sinensis; assembly: GCA_008638375.1. NCBI lineage: Eukaryota > Viridiplantae > Streptophyta > Magnoliopsida > Cornales > Nyssaceae > Nyssa > Nyssa sinensis. Next base: position 25,215,442 of record CM018043.1, on the reverse strand, counting down.
CTACTAATGATTAGTCTTTACATCAGTTAGACATAAAAAATGCTTTCTTACATGGTGATCTCTAGGAGGAAGTGTATATGGAGCAACCACCTGGATTTGTTGCTCAGGGGGAGTGTGGGCGAGTTTGTCATCTTCGCAAGTCATTATATGGTTTGAAACAGAGTCCCCGTGCTTGGTTTGGAAAATTTAGTCAGGCAGTGGAGAAGTTTGGAATGAATAAGAGTAAGTCTGACCACTCAGTTTTCTATAAGCATTCTACATCTGGACTCATTCTCCTTGTTGTGTATGTGGATGATATTGTCATTACTGGAAGTGATACTGGGGGAATTTCATCTTTAAAGTCCTTTCTTCATAGCTAATTTCACACAAAAGATTTAGGGGTGTTGAAATATTTCTTGGAAATTGAGGTGACAAGAAGCAAGAAAGGCATTGTCCTATCCTAGAGGAAATATGTGCTTGACCTATTAATTGAGACTGGAAAGTTGGGGGCTAAGCCGTGTAGCGCTCCAATGCTTCCCAACCTACAACTCACGAAAGATGGAGACTTATTTGAAGATCCTGAAAAATACAGGAGATTGGTTGGAAAGTTGAACTATCTTACACTGACACGTCCTGATATTGCATACTCTGTTAGTATTGTCAGTCAATTCATGTCCTCCCCAACAGTTCACCATTGGGCAGCGTTACAGATCTTGTGTTACTTAAAGGGAGCTCCTGGACGAGGGTTACTGTACAAGAATCATGGACATACTCACATCGAATGTTTTTCAGATGTAGATTGGGCAGGTTCCAAGATTGACCGCAGATCCACTACCGGATACTGTGTTTTTGTTGGAGGAAATTTGATTTCATGGAAGAGTAAGAAACAAAATGTTGTGTCCCGATCCAGTGCAGAATCAGAATATAGAGCTATGGCACAATCTGTATGTGAGATAATGTGGATATATCAACTCTTGATTGAGGTTGGTCTTAAAGCTTCAATACCAGCAAAATTGTGGTGTGATAACCAAGCGGCTCTCCATATTGCTTCCAATCCTGTGTTTCATGAACGGACTAAGCATATTGAGATTGACTGTTATTTTGTTCGTGAAAAGTTGCAGCAAAATTTGATCTCTACCGGATACGTGAAAACTGGAGAACAGTTAAGAGATATCTTCACAAAGGCTCTCAATGGAGCTCGAGTCGATTATATTTGCAACAAGCTGGGCCTGATTAATATCTATGCTCCAGCTTGAGGGGGAGTGTTACAGAATATACATAGGATTATTCTAGAATATACAGGCTGTAGGGTTGACTGTATAGGCCCAATCATAGGGATTCTAATTAGTCTACTTTTCTAGTTTAGTCTCTCAATTTGTGTATAAATACACTTGTATATTTTGAATGGAATAATATATAGAATTATTTTTCTCTCTTGGTTTACACCTCTCAAGATACCACCCCAAAACTACAACCCCATGCTCCTTCCACCTCCCTCGTCTTCCAACTCCCTCCTCACACCCATTTTTACAAGCGATGACTTCTCTCCACATCTCCCTCACCTCTACCCTAAATCTCCAATTCCACTTCCCAAGAAGAGCTTCATTGAATTTTTTTAAATCCTTCACCCCCCCCCCCCTCCCCCAAGAAAAAAAGGAGGAAGGCCTCTTGACCTTGTCCCAACCTACCAAATGAAATTTCCTAGCATCAACTTCACTACCCCAAAGAAAATCTCTTTGACATCTTTCAAGTTTCCTCCTCACCTGGTTAGGCATAGGAAACAAGGACATGAAGTAAACCGAGAGATTGCTTAGAACACTCTTCATAAGAGTCACCCTTCCTCCTTTAGAGAGGAGTTGACTCTTCCATCCCGCTAGCTGCTTCTGAAATCTCTCCACCACTGGGTTCCATATAGCACAAGATCTTGTTGAAGCCCCGATAGGTAACCCCAAGTAAGCTGAAGGGAGGGTTCCCTCTTGGCACCCACCCCAGCGTATTTGTCAAGACGTCCATCCTGCTTACCTAGCCCACAAGGAAGAGATTGCTTTTGCCCAAATTGATCCTCAACCCCGAAACCGTCTCAAAACACACAAGGACACATTGAATGAACTGCGATTGGCGAACTGAGGGGTCACAAAAAATAATGGTATCATTTGCAAACAAAAGATGGGACACCTCTATTCCATTATCATTTCTATCCTTTACCCGAAAACACCCTTCAGCAAACCACATTCTTCAGCTCTATACATCATTCGGCTAAAAAGCCTCCATGACAATGACAAACAAAAAAGGGAACAAAGGGCCTCCCTGCCTCAAACCCTTAGAAGACTAGAAAAACCCAATTGGAGTACCATTTACTAAGACCGAAAAAGAGGCTGTAGTAATGCACACTTCCATACACGCCCCCCATTTCACACCAAAGCCCATCTTCCTCAACATACTTGATAGGCAATTCCAATTCACGTTATCATATGCTTTTTCAATATCCAACTTGCACACCAAACCCTTTTTCTTCAGCTTTCTTCTGGTATCAATGCATTCATTGGCGATCAAGACTGCATCGAGAATCTGACGCCCTCTAACAAAAGCATTTTGACTTCGTGAGATCAAGCTACCCATTACTTTCTTAAGCCTTCTGGACAAAACCTTGGCCAACAACTTATAAAGGCTACCCACTAGGCTAATTGGCTTGAAATCACCAATGCTCTCTGCCCCCTCTCTCTTGGGAATAAGGGCAATAAACGTGGCATTTAAACTTTGCTCAAAGCCCCCATTCCTGTGGAAATTCTCAAAGACTGCCATTACCTCACTCTCGACCACCTCCCAACATTTCTTAAAGAAAGCCATTGAAGATCCGTCCTGTCCTGGAGCTTTGTCAGCCTCACAGCTCTCTAAAGCTTCCCACACCTCTTCCTCCTCAAAGGCCATTTCCAGCCCCATAGACTCATCCCCTTTCAACCTATTCACAATTAGCTCATCAATGCCAGGCCTCCACTGCCTACATTCAGAATACAACCTCTGATAGGACCCAACAATGCCATCCCTTATGTCCCCCTCTTCTGTCAACTGCTGTCCATCAATCTTAATAGAAGAGATCTGTTCCTTCTATTATGGGCCGAAGCAATCCTATGAAAGAACCTGGTATTGAGGTTGCCCTCTTTCAACCATAAAGCACAAGACTTTTGCTCCAAGAAATTTCCTCCGACTTCAGGATTAAACCCAACTGACCCTTTAAATCTGCCCTTTCCATTCTCAGCTCCTCATGGAAAGACCCCATTTGTTCCTCTCTATCCAAGTCTGAAATCTTCTGCAAAATCCTCTCCTTCTTGATCTTCCCAGACACTTCCTTAATCCATTTCCTTAAGTCCTCCTTCAGATGCATCAGCTTTTTGGCAATCCGAAAACTGGGAGAGCCTTCCACCTGATAACTTTGCCACCAGCCAGCCACCAACTCCACAAACCCTGCCTCCTCAAGCCACATATTTTCAAATCTGAATGGGGTCCTGGCACTGTTGAAATCACCACAGCAAAGCAACAAGGGATGATGGTCAGAAATAGGCCTGGGGAGACATTTCTGGACAATACCTGAGAAGGCATCCTCCCAAGCATGGGACACCAAGAACCTGTCAATGCGAGACAAAGAGGGCCTGCTCCTTCTACTTGGACCATTTAAAAATGCCGCCTTCCAAAGGAAGATCAATCAGATTTGAACTATTAATGAAACAATTAAACTCTCTCATTCCACTTGTCAACCTGCCCCCATTAGATCTTTCCTCAGGAGATCTGGTTATGTTAAAATCACCTCCTAAGCACCATGGAAGCTGCCATTGCTGCTGTACTCGAGCCAGTTCATCCCACAACAACCTTCTCTCCAGAGTCTCCATTAGACCAGAAATCCCTGAGAAGACCCACTGATAAGAGTTCTCACTCACCTCAAATAGGCATGAAATGGATTGCTGCCCCACCTTCCGATCAACAAATTGGATCTTCCTAGAGTCCCAAGCAACAAGAACTCCACCAGTTGTACCCCTGACATCCAGAGCAGCCCATCTGACCCATCTGGGACTCCACATTGAACGAACAAGAACATTAGAGACCTTTTCCATTTTAGTCTCCTGAAAGCACAGGACATAGGCTTCCAGTCCTTTACCAACCCTTTAATAACCAACCTTTTGTTTGGGTCGTTTAACCCACGCACATTCAGGAAAGTAAGATTCATGGATCATTGAAGCATAAAATCTTACCCAGAGTCTCCCCCTCCATTTCTGCTTGCTTCCTTCCTTGTAATTGACTGAATATGATAATTCTTTCAGTGCCTTTCTCAATCTTTTCTCTGATTTTTCTTTTTTCTGTCTCTGATAAACTGTTCCCACTCAGTCGGGGCTGCCAGTTACATAGCACTATTTCCCTGAATAGATCCTTTAGACAATCTTCAAACACCCCCAGTATCCTGCTGACTTTCCCTATTCTTCTCAAGACCCAATCAGCCGACACTACTTGATGTCCTCTCCCATTCTCTTCTATGGAGTTCTCTGTGAATTCACCCGAGCTATAAAACTGCTCTTCAGGCCATACCACCGCTAACGGACTGCACTCAACTGGAATATCGTGTGTCCACTGATCTATGATCACCAAGGCTTGACTCTGCACTTCGTCGGTCCCCTCCATTTCCTTATAACAAGCTGCCCCCGTGGTGTCCCTGAATTCCTCTTTTTCAAGCATCAGATTTGCTCTGTCCCTTTGAACTTCTTGATACCCAACTTCTCTGCAGCAATTCAATTCCAGACACCTCAAGAAATCAAAGTTCCTCTGGAAGGCTGCCTCTATCGTCCTCAAGCCACTCTAAGTCTGTCTCTGATACCTCTTCGTCATCTGGCATGGAACTCATCTTGGCCCCCTCCTCCTCTTCCCCTGATCCTGTGTAGTCCCTCACCCACCTTTGCTCCCCCTTCCCTTTCTGTGACACCCCCTTGCCTTTGGATTGCCCTTCGATTATTGCTTCTTTTTCCAGAAGCTTCTCATCGCATGTTGCCTTACCATGCCCTGAATGGGGCCTTTCGGCCACCTGTTGGGCTTCATTACTATTGATCTCCAATTGGGCCACAACAGCCTGTGCCTTAAGATGGGCCTCAACCCCTCGCTTCTCCACCCCTCTCACTTCTGCTTCTTTCTTAGAGCTCTGGGCATCATTATTTCCCTGCCCAATCCAGCCCCCTCCCTTATCCCTGTCCTGAAGCCCCCTTCTCATGATTCCCCCATGACCAAATCGACTGTGACCAATTGCTTGCTTGACCACGTGTAGCTTCCCCTTTCCCCAGTTTTTAAAATTCAAATTTTCTGTTCATGCGGGGGTGTTGGCGCGGCGATGATTGACACCTGTCCACCCCCACCTACCCTTGTCCCTTCTCCACCCCTGTCATCAGTTCCTCCGGCACTGCCGTGCCTTTCCCTTTCCGATCTGATTTTTGTTCAGTAAAAATTGGTCCCGATTCTGACCATATTGGAACCACAAACCTCCACTGACCACAGGCGATTCGTATGGTTGCCAGAATTTCTTCCTTGGTGGGGTTGATCAGTATCCTTGCCCACCGGAGTTGTTTACGATCTTTTGTTGCCTCATCGACTCCCAGGAATCCCCCACATCGCTCCCCTATCGCTCGAAACACATCCATACTCCACAATAAGGCTGGTAGTCCCATGGCTCTCACCCAAATTGGCTTCCTCAATCCCACTTTGTTGCAGCAACCTTCCGGTGTCCACCTCTGTAGAATCACATGCTTGCCTTAAAAAATCCAGTCATCCTGGCTCAATATCCTTTTCACTTCCCCCTTAGATGGAAGTTCAAAAAGAAATCATGCTCCGTTCATATCCTTCACCTGCAAAACCACCTGAACCTCCCACTTTCTTTCAGCCCATCGTTGAAGTTTGTGGTTTTCCAGCACCGGGGAATCATAGTCACCAACTCTTCCTATTATGCATCTCTGCAAATACTCCAGCCTGCTTTCACAAGAGTGGAGGTTGACTGCGACGTCCTCCCACTCTTCCCCTCCACTCGGTACTGTCACTACAGAGTCCAGGGGCCATCCTCCTATTGTTGCCACCTCCAGAAATGATCCCCTTTGTAAAGGAACCTTCCTAGGCTTTGACAGCCCCAAGTGTCTGAGCGCTGTGGCCACGAGACTTCACCCCTCCCCCTTCTCGTTCTTTGGTAGGAACAGTCTCCGAACACCTACCTCTGAGTGACCCTCCAACTTTATGATCTTTCCACATCTGTTCGAGCCTTTCCATATCCACAAGCTCCTCCTTCCTTGCAGGCCTATCGGAAATGGCTCCCTTTTCTTCCCACTCGAGATCTCGTCCAGCATATTACATAGCCATTCAAGTTCTGTTCTTGTAACTAATAATCGCCTCACCACATTGGAGCCCCTTTCTATGACCTGGAAGAGTTTGACGTCGTCTCTGCAATTCATCGATGACCTCGAAGGTCTTACAGCGATATGAGAAATCATGTCCTGCTCAATATCTAAAGATTCTAAACATTATTACTACAATAAGAAAAAAGACTAAAATACTCAACTAAACTAACAAATATATCTTGTGAATTTTTGTTCCATGGTTACACATACTTCTAATTTCCCAACTCAAAGTAGATATGTGGGTTCTCAGGAGTCATATGACCTATTAAAAAAGGACTTGGACTTACTATTTAGAAGCTCAAGAACTTTGCCTAGTAAAGCCTGTAGAATTACTAAAAACATGTATAAAGACCCAATATCTTAATTTGACTAATAACATTACTTTTAGAACCAACTATAGTTCATGTCCATGCAGATTTGAAATTATTAGGATATCCTTGACTGCAAAAAATATTGGAAAACATATATAATGTTAAACCAACATCAATCTAACTTAAAGAAACCTTAAAATAAGACTCAAAGTAGACTCATATCTATGCATTATGCAACTTCCCACGTGGACTCCATCTCAAATCCAATCAATTTCCAAGCTTGTTCTCTTCTTTCAGTTTTTTTTTCCCCCTCAACTACATCCCTCAGGGATCCAAATGTATCTTATTTAGTTGGACTCCTACTTTGTTTGGAACATGACGGGTATGGGATGGGGCTCATTGTCTTGACTCTGCCTCACCACTAAAAAATCTCACCTTGACCTTGTCCTGAACTCGCCATGGGATTCATACTTGATCCATCCCCGACCTCAAAATTCTACTCTGACTCATCCCCAACCTCAAAATTCTACTCTGACCCCAACTTTGACCTGCCTCACTTGTAAGCAAAGAGAGTGGCAAAGTTAAGATCTGTAAGAAATGGTGGAAAATTATCAAGTCTAAGAGATCTAATAGATGAGAGTGAGGGAGATGGAGCAAACAAGCTCAGATCAAAGAAATCTAACAAATAATAGACTAAAAGATGATGGCGGAGATCTAATAGATCCACCAATGAATCAAAGGAAGTACATATATGTTGAAAGTCGAAAATGGTGATGGCAGCGGTGGTCAAAAACCTCCGGTGATGAATTGATAATGATGAGGTCAAGCATTGATAGTCTTTGATGGCAACATTTTTTTTCCAGCAACTATAGATGACGAGTAAGAGATGAGGTCGATCGACGATGACATGAGAGAGAGTTTAGAGTGATGTTTGGATATTGTGTAAACCTAAGGTTTATATAGTCAAGGATATTTTGGAAAAAATAAAATGTAATAGTAAAATACTACAGGAGACATCATATGCTGTAGCTATCTATAAACAACATTACTATAACTAAACAAAACCAATAAAATAAAAACTGCAATACCAAATAATTCATAAAAAATCTAAGCTACATCACATTATTTGGGAAAATGGTTACTTTCTGACTTAAACATGCATTTTCACACTTGGTGGCAGAAGTATTTTATCAGTGCACCATGACTGCTAGGTTTTGTTTTGCAAAAAACTATGAATGCTTTTATAGCTGCTTTTCAAGGTAAGATGAAAAGGCAAGGATCTTGTTGAACGATTATGACTCGAGAAAAAGGATTCTTTAATTCTACTCCTGCAACAGTTCTGATGTGTATTTTTTTTGGAAAGTAAAGTTTATATAAAAGAAGAATCGCCTGAAGGGGGCGAACACATATACAAAAAAGGAGGCATGAATTAGAGCCTCGGATCACTTAAAAAATCTACAAAAGAAGATACTAGGAGGGGTTGGACTCAACTACCCAAAAGTATAGGGAACGTGACAAAAGATCTTCCAATCTACAAATAAACATTTTTTGGCCTTCAAAAGCCCTTCTATTTCTCTCACACCAGATGCACCAAACAAATATAGAGGTGCCATATTCCAAACCTTCCTAGTGCTCTTCTTTTTATGGCCCCACTCTCCACTCAGTTAACAACTCCCTAATCGAATTGGGCATCGACCAAGCGCAACCAAAAGAACCAGCAATAAACTACATAATGCCACTCCACCGGAGAATGGTTGAGAAGGTTCCTAACAGTTTGTGCCCCTTTTTTACACATGTAGCACTAACTGGCCAAGCTGATACCTCTTTTCTGGAGGTAATCTACAATAAGAATCACATTCCATGCTGCTATCCATGCCAAAAAAAAAGGGCAACTCACTAGCACCCTAGTACACCAAATGGCCTTCTTGGGGAAATTGGGATCTCCTCTATGAGCCAACATCTTGTAGTAAGACTTGACCGAGAATACGACCTTTGCCCTCTTTCCAAAGTCGGGAGTCTTCCTTCCCTTCAACAAGGAAAGGTCCAATAGGGAAGTTTCCCTTCAACGCGGTAGAGCAACTCTATCAAACTGGACACCTCCTCCACCTCCCAATCTTGAAAGTCCCTCCTAAACATAGGGGACCACACCACACCCTTTCTTAACCACCACATAATTCGCAACCAGTGTATCCTGATTGGAAGCAATCTGACACGATCTAGGGAACCTCTCCCGTCAAAGCCCTATCAACACTCCAAGCATCTGTCTATAATTTTATTCGCTCTCCATCACCAAGATCAAAAGAAGCAAACCTAAAGAAGTCCTTTGCACCCCTTCTTATAGACTTCCAAAGACCCACACCTTGGGGACCTTCCACTTCCTTGGAGACCCATCCCTCCTCCTCACATACATATTTAGCAGCCATCATCCCCCTTGACCAAGAACAAGGCTCATTTGCGAATCTCTAAAGGCACTTCCTCAAGAGTGCCTTGTTGAACATGCTAAGGTTTTTAGTTCCCAACCCTCCCTCCTTCAATGGAAGCTGCGCTTTGTCATAGCTCACCAAATGGAACTTCCTTTCTCCCTCCCCACCTTCCACATAAAATCTCTCTGTAATTTATCTAACCTCTTCTCCACCAAAGTTGGAAATCGGGAATAATGACATAAAGTATGTTGATCACGAGTTGTTGCCTGAGTGGTATCTCCTGCCACTTCCAAAGGGAGAGGTGCAGGGTTCAAGTTTTGGTTGGGATGTGGGTACATGTGTATTACCGTAGAAAAAAAAAAAAGACGAAGTACTTTGGAAGGCTACCAACTATCAAGCGTACTTTTAATCAACCAAATCTCCCCTCTTACCCTGACAATATTGTTTCTTCCACTCAACTAACTTTTTGTGAAAACCATATTCACCTTTGGGTCCCAAATAGTCTTTACCTTTGAAGAAGCTGCCAAAGTCATACCTAAATACACTAAAGGAAAAGAGCCTCTGTTACAACTCAAATTCCGAGCTAGCTCATCAACCTCCACTACATTCCCAACTAGAATCAACTCACTCTTTCACAAGTTCACCCTTAGGCTCGAGATTACTTCAAAGCATAGTTGTTGAAACGCGTATTGGAAGCCGTATCAGTTTTTAAAAAATGCGTGTCGTATCGTGTATCATAAAATAGGTATAATTTTTTTAAAAATACATTTATAAATATATATATATATATATAATGTTTAAAGTGATATAGATAACATTTCAATTCCCTTATTATAAAAAATAGATATATAAATTATTATTATTATTATTATTATTATTATTATTTATCCAATAATTAAAAATGAAAGTGGTAACAAGCATAGTTGTCTCATTTTTTAAATATATTGTATTGTGTTATATATTGTTTTATATATATACTGTGAATAAATGGATAAAAATAACATTTCAAATTTTCAGCTCACTCCTAACCAAAAAAAGTAAAAAAATTCAACTCACTTATAAAAAAATCAACTTAAATTCCATACAATAAAAGAATCAAGATTAATACCCAATTTCAATAGCATCGATATCATCATCATCAATAGATGCCAACAATTTTTCATATCCTTTTTCTTCTTCAACTTGTTATATGTGCTCACTCTTCCTCATCTTCTCAAAATACTTAATTTATTTCTTTTTTTGTTTGAATAAAGATGTCAAGGCATTACGAAGATGCAATATAAAAAAAAAAAAACGTTTCCATGTATATAACAAATAACAAAAAAGATGTCAAAATGATGTCATTTAACTTGATAGCATGTATCGCATGTATCAGTGTGTATCGTACGATACGGTAGAAAAAGATACAACTATAAGATACGTACCATTTTATGTAATATCGAAACATATCGCGTATTGTAAGATACTGACAACTAAGCTTCAAAGCACAACAATACACATCTCAAATAGTGAAGGTGGGATTCCTTTGCGCTACAGAAAATCATAGTGTTGTCGGTGAAGAGAAGATGAGAGATCTCTATGCTTGCCCCCATGTCTCCTCTCCACCTTAAAACCTCATCAAACCACCCTCCATTGCTCTAGCTGGCAATCTACTCAAAGCTTCCATAACTATGACTAAAAAGAAAAGGAAAAAGGGGGGGGGGGGGGTTCCTTGACCTAACCCTCTCGAACTCCTGAGAAAACTTTTCAAGGAACCATTTACCAATAGAGATATACATATTCATCCAATTCCTCCACCGAGCCCTTAAACCCCTATTCTCTAACATCTACTTCAAGAAGCTCCAACTTACATGATCATATGCCTTTTAATATCCAATTTACATACCACTCCCTTCTCAACTTTCTTCATCTTGGAAGCAATGCATTCGTTGGCTAATAGAACAACTAAAATTTGTCTTCCCCTAACAAAAGCATGTTGGATAGTAGAGTGATCTTTCCTAAATCTCCTCTAAGGCAGATAGAAAGGACTTTAGAAATCAACTTATAGACATTGCGCACCAAGTTAATGGGTCTAAATTCCTGAATGTTTTCAGCACCCTTCCTTTGGAATTAAGGCTATGAATGAAGCATTGAGGCTGCTCTGAAAAATCCCATTCTCTTAAAATACTCCAGAACTGCCATGACATCATGTCTAACCATTGTCCACAAATGCTTGAAAAAAGCCATGGGAAAACGTGAAAAAGGGAGATACCCTGCTTAATCTCTTCCTCATCCTCTCTCTCTTCAGCTAGCCAAAGCCTTCCAAGAGCCCCTTTCCTTTCATCTCCAGCACACCTATCCTCCTCGGAAAGAGGACCTTCCTGTCTTTTGCATCCAAGTCTTTTATCTCTTGAACTAGTTTAGCCTTCTTTACCTTGAGATTCCCAAAAACATCCCCATTCCACTTGTTCAAGTTTTCCTTCAGCATCTTGAGTTTTCTAGCCAATATAAAACTAGGGGTTCCTCTAACATGATAGCCCCTCCACCATCCCTCAACCATCTCCCGACAGCTCTGCACTTTCAACCATATATTCCCAAGTCTAAATGGGCATTTACCCCTTTTAATCACCCCACAATCAAGAAGAATTGCGGTATGGTTATAAACAAGTCTGGGCAAACAAGCTCGAGTTACCCTAGGGTAATGCTCCTCCCACTCTGTAGAGATAAGAAACTTCTCCAACCTGGACATCGCAGAAAACTCCGGACTGCTGGTTCACGTAAACTCTCCTTCCAAGGGCAAATTGATCAAAGCATTTATAAAATCTGAAAAGGTATACATTGCTCCATTGAAGTATTATGTAGACCAGCAAACAGATGTTGATAAGACAATTGTTTTTTTTCCTCTGTGGTGCTTGGAGCAACTATAAAAGAGCAAGATGAACTTAACACCAAAGTTAAAGAAGTTAGTGAAAGATGGAAATATGACCGACTTCTTGAGAGAATTTCTATATCGAAGCACCTTAATGATACAATGTTACGGTGGCATTATTAGCGCATTTGTAGTGTGATATGAGTGGTACTGCGGCATTCTTTGTTATGCTAATTGTCTATTGATGGATTTGATAGTAGTTCGTGTCATTCTGTTTATCTCTCTGTGTGTATGTGCATATATATACTAATTTCTACATCGTTCGATTTCTTCCATCTAAACTGTCTTGACATTTTACTCCAGTTGAGTTGTTTTGTTACTCATAAAAAAAAGAAGACATTTTACTCCAGTTATGATGTTAGTATTAAGTCCATGTTAGTTTTAAGTTTAATATATTTATTATCCATTTTTCCATTAATTCTTTGATATGTAGTTGTTATTTTAATGGGCCTATTATTAGTAACATTTGTAAATGATCCCACTTCATCATTTTATCATTAACAGGAAAATTCAGGCACCTCCCTGTTGTGGAAAATGGTGAAGTTATTGCGTTGTTGGATATCACAAAGTGCCTTTATGATGCTATATCCAGAATGGAGAAGGCTGCGGAGCAGGGTAGTGCCATTGCAGCGGCTGTTGAGGGTGTGGAACGCCAATGGGGAAGCAATTTCTCTGGTTAGTTGACACTTCTATGGACTTGTGATGTAAGATACCGAAGTGTGCAATGGATGGTTGCTGCACTCATGAATGCTTGTCTAATATTTGTGATTTCCTCTGATATTTTTAAAACATGCCCATTTGACATTCTAAATTCTTTTGAAATAATTCATTATTATTGTTACTTATCAAAAAAAAAAAATTTCTTTTGAAATAACTCATTATTATTGTTTAAAGTCTTTATATGGATAGGTTGATTTTGTTTTATTAAAAAAAAAGGTTGATTGTCTGTTTCATGTAATTGTCATTATCATTTGACTTTCTTTTTGTTATATTAAATTTGCTTTTGAAAAAAAATCATTTCATATCATATTATTTATATATGAAAACTTGTAGCTAAAACCTTAAATGAGAAAAGTAAATAAAATTAGCTCTCTAAATGTATGTGTTACATGTGCCTGTGTGTGTGCGAGCACACGTGTCTCTGATGAGTGATGAGTTATGATTTTTCCAAGTACCATTTTCCCCTTATAATTGGGTTTCATTTGATTTAGATGATTCAACTCTTTCTGATTATTGCCCCTGATTATTGAGAATTGATTACAAGTTAAATAATTTGCTGAATAATCATTTTTGGTTACTGCGTAGCCCAAAAATATTAAAAGAGAGTGGGGAGCATAAACAGAAGAAGAAGAAGAAGAATAATTCGCTGATTATTGCCCCTGATTCTTCTTCTTCTTCTTCTTTTAACCATCGACCTCCTTTGTGGGAGGTGGTGCAGATTCCATTGAAGCTAATGCTTGGTGGTTACAGATTTTGGTTTCTCTATCTTTACATCTTTATTTTTGCTGCCTTTTCTTGTTGCTATTTCATGATTAAATCTTCCTAGCCATGAAGACATGTCATAATTCAAAGTCTTGATCTTGGTCACCATTTCAAGGGGCACTGAGATGACTCAGTTGTAGTGTTGGCCCTGTTGGGGTAATACATGACAAATAATGCTCATATAACAAGACAAAATTGAACGATTTAGAAATAAAAGGAACACAGTAGATCCATAAAATAAACAAAAAAATACCATCAAACACACATGAAAGTGCAGAGGAGATAGGCAGGCAGGCTTGAGGCCTGTTTAGGTTCAGCCGGAGTTCTGACAGTCAGCCTGAGCCCGAGTCTAACTCAAGCTTAAATTCATTTGTTTTGGGTTCACTTGGGTTGGGCCTGAATTTGACAGGCTCAGAAAACTATGGGAATTTCTAAGAAAAGCATTGTCAACACTCCACAATAAGGCCACTAGTAGAGGGGATTTTCTAAGAAATACAATGCATTTTCTAAATAAACAATGCATTTTATTAAAAAAAAAATGCATAATTAATACAACTATTTCACAAAGTTTAGACTAAGATTGTCCTTCTTTAAAAAATTGAAAAACATGAAGAGAAATCAATATTTAATTTTCTTTCCTTGCATTTTCTCAGGTACCAAACAAGAAGGTAATTCAGGGAAACTGAATGTACAATTGATCAATCACACGTAAAATTTTATAGAAAGAGAATAGATTGCACCTAAAGTCATTCGCACCATGATCTTCTTGCGGATCTCAGTCAAGGTGGCCTACATTTGCATGGTGGTGCCATCGATATTGATGAGCTTCGTGCTGAGATTGACCAAGTCAATCTATTCACGTTTGATGAGCTTGACGACTCATGCTTTAAGGACGACAGATGGGATTGTTGCTCGGATTTGAGGTTGTCGAAGGGAACGGAGGTTTGGTGATCGAAACAGTTGTCGGTGTGGGACTAGAGAAGGTCGTTGGTTTGGGCTATTGCTAGGATTTGAGAAATTAGAGATGCAGAGAGTTAGGGTTCTCTAAAGATACTTATAGTTATATACGCACACACAATATGGATTGAGCTCGGGTTGCCCAAGGTTTTACCCAAGCTCAGCCCGACTTATGCTTTAAGGTGGACAGATGAGATTGGAGCTCAGATTTGAGGGTGTCGAAGGGAACGAAGGTTTGGTGATCGAAATAATTTTCACTGTGGGACTGGAGAAGGTCGTTGGTTTAGTCTGTAGGAGGGGTTTGAGAATTTAGAGATGCAGAGAGTTAGGGTTCTCTAAAGATAGTTACACACACACACACCCGCAAAATATGTATTGGGCTCGGGTTGCCCATGGTTTCGCCCAAGCTCAGCCTGAATTGAGGTTGGGCTTGGGTTTTCTTGTTCAGGTCTGTCCTGTCCCGAATTACCAGCCCAAGCCTAAAAAAATTTGATCAGAGCTCGGGTTAGCCCGTCCTAGTTGCAGCCTTACTACTAGGTTTCTATTGGTCCCACCATAGTAGTCTGAATTTATGAAATAGTTGGATAGCAAATGTCAAAGGAGAGTCTGTTGGCAATTATAAAAGATGCTGATGCATATGGTTGGGTAGGGGCAGTTATCAGCTTGAAGAGCTGGACAGGGATTTTGATTTTCACTTGAAGATGGGAAGGGAGTTGAGAGGAGGTGGGTGACTGAATTTTGGGTTCAGTTTGGAGTGAAAACCTTTGGCTGTTCTTAAACCAATTGGGAGCTCTTCAGATGAGTTTGTGTTAGGAGGTGGGGAAGAGGACTCCATTGAGGCATCAATGTGGGTAATGGATAATAGAGGGGGACTTCAATGAATTCTTTGGAGTTCTGTATGTTCAATGATGAAAGAATGAGGTCATTTGGGGATATTGATACAGTAGTAGGAGGAGAATGGAGGGGACTGTAGGGTGGAATAAGAGTAGAGGAGGGTCTAGCTCAAAATGTGGGAGAGAACTGATGAAATTGTACATTTAAATTTTCTATGAGGGAAGAGGTGGGGGGGCTGTTGGGGTAATTTTTTTTAAGGGCAGAGGAGGGCCAACCTGAAGTTCAGGTGGTAGATTTCTAATAGAAGTTGCTTAGGCAGGTGGAATTGTAGAGGTGATTTGAATGCAGTGCTCCCTGCTTTTATGAGTGAGTTTTGCCCTCTCGCCTTTTCATTTTGTTGTTTTTGGTTATTATGATTTCATTGTCTTTGTGCCAGTGTTTTTTATTTTTTATACTCACTGTACACATCATGTATTCATGGGCTGCACCTGCCTCCGGTAGTTTCTTTGGCCTATCAAATAATAATAATATTTTTTATTTTATTTATTTATTTTTGCAATATATGTAGTGATTGCACTGGGCATACTTATGTTGTCTGTGTTTTTTTTATTATGATGCACTGGTTGCTTCCAGTTTCCAATATGATTTAAAATTTCAAATCGTGTTCCTTTATCACATTGCGTGATTCTGAGGAAGGACGTGTGCTGTGATATTCTGTTTCTTATTATACTTGGCACTGCAATTGTGAAAAAGCACGGGACAAAAAGTCCCACTTGTTTCAGAGTACTACAGGAAACTCTACAAAGAGGAATATGAGTGGAGGCCGGGGGTGGAGAATGTCAATTTTGAGAGGCTGGATAGAGAAACTGCAATCCATTTGGAGAGGCCGTTTGAGGAAGAGGAGATTACAGCAGCTTTGCTTTCCTGTGAAGGGGATAAAGCCCCAGGTCCCGATGGTTTCTCGTTGGCATTCATGAGGAATTGTTGGGATATTATTAGAGATGATGTCGTGGCAGTTTTCAATCACTTCTTTCGGCATGACACCTTCGAGAAGAACCTAAATGCTTCTTTCATTACGTTGATTCCAAAGAAGGACGGGGCTGAAGATATTAACAACTTTAGGCCAATTAGCTTGCTGGGATGTGTGTACAAGTTAATGGCCAAAGTCTTATCTAGGAGGTTGAAAATTGTGTTAGGTAGCCTAATCTCCAGCAACCAGAATGCCTTTATTGGAAGTCGACAGATTCTGGATGCTTCCTTGGTTGCTAATGAGCTCATGGATGATAGGAGGAAAAAGAGGAAGAAAGGGCTTGTATGCAAGTTAGATATTGAGAAGGCATATGACCATGTCAACTGGAATTGCTTGTTGGGAATCATGAGAAGGATGGGGTTCAGTGAGCAGTGGAGGGGTTGGGTGAAGACTCTGCATTTCTGCGGTGTCTCTTTTGGTTTTGGTAAATGGCACTCCTATGGGATTTTTTAGAATTTCCAGGGGGTTGAGGCAGGGGGATCCTTTGTCCCCCTTCCTTTTTGTTATCATGATGGACGTCTTCAGTCAGTTTATGAGAAGAGCTGAGGATGGAGGTCTTATAAAGGGTTTTGAGGTGAGGGATCAAGATGGGATTGGGTTTGGAGTTTCCCACTTACTGTTTGTGGACGATGCTCTTGGTGAAGCGACGGTGAGGGATTTGAAGTTTTTGAGATGCATTTTGCTTAGTCTAGAGGCGGTCACAGGGCTTCGGGTCAATCTAGCGAAGAGTGAAATTATTCCCATTGGTGACATTGATAGGGTGGATGACATGGCTGCTTTGGTGGGGTCTCGGGTTGGTGCTTTCCTAAGCATGTACCTGGGTGTGCCTTTGGTGCTTCCCCGAGGGTCATTGCTAGCTGGGATACGATTATTGAAAATTTTCAAAGGAAGCTCGTAGGTTGGACTCTTAGCAAGAGCACCTTGGCCAATCTCCCTTCCTACTACATGACCCTGTTGCCCATTCCGGCTAAGGTGGTCAATCAGTTGGAGAAGCTGCAACGGGATTTCTTGTGGGGTGGTAATGATGGTGAAAAGAAGATTTATTTAGTTCGGTGGGAAAGAGTTGCTTGGCCAATAAAAAGGAGTGGGTTGGGGGTCAAAGATCTTACAAGTTTCAACAAGGCTCTATGTCTAAATGGCACTGGAGATTCTGGGTAGAACCTAATTTATTATGGAGAAAGGTCATAGCTACTAAGTACGGGGTGGAGGATAATGGCTGGTTTTCTAAAGAGGGGAGAGGCCCTTATGGTAGTGGTATGTGGAAAGCTATTTGGAAAGGTATGGGGCTTTTTGTTCACTTTGTTAGGTTGGAGGCAGGAGGGGGGAGGAAGGTTAAGTTTTTGGGAGGATAGGTGGTGTGGGGAGGTCCCCTTAATGGAAAACTTTCCTCTTTTGTATTAGTTTAGCTATTCATAAGGGCTCTTCAGTGGCTGATTGTTTTTCAAGGGAAAGGGGAAGGGTGGTGTGGAATCCTCAGCTGAGAAGAAATCTTTTTGATTGGGAGTTTAAAGAGGTTGGGTTTTTTGAAGCTTCAAGTGGGTGTACAGTGGTGGCAGATAAAGATGACTCTTTGGTGTGGAGCCTGGATTCCTCAAAAAAGTTCTCGGTCCGCTCTTGCTAGAGTGGTCTTTTTTACGTGGGAGGCCTCCTGGAAAGCTATTCTTACCTTGGAGAATCTTCAAAGAAGAGGATTCAAGCTTGCTTCTCTGTGTGATATGTGCAAAAAGAATGGAGAATCTGCTGGTCACCTTATCCATTGCCTTGTGGCATGGGATTTGTGGAACTTAGCTCTAATAACTTTACATAATCAATCAAGAAAATTAAACAAAGGAGAACAAGAGAAGTATTATTCATTCATGTCAGTCTCTAAGCACACTAAACAAAATGATTACAAAATAACCCTTTATTGTAGGGTTGAGAGAAATAACAAGAAAACACTAAAGTACCCTTAATGATATTCTAATATGCTAACTACTCTAACCCCCCCCCCCCCCCCCTCCTTCCTTCCTTCCTTCCTTCTTCAAACTCATGATGCAGCAACAAAAAGTAGTGAGAGTTTGTCAAGTAGAAAATGGAAGCGCATAATCATGTGAGACTTCGTAAAGAAGTTAGCCAACTGCAAAGTAAGAGGGAAGAAACGGAAGAGAAACATTGCCAAGCTGCAAATGATGGCGCACAAATGACAATCAATTTCTATATGTTTGGTACGCTCAAGAAAAATAGAGTTGTAGTGCAATCTGAATAGCACTCTTGTTATCACAATACATGGGAGTAGGAGCAGAAAAAGAAATGCCAAGGTCAACAAGCAACCATTGTAACCAAACGATCTCAGCGGTAGTAGTGGGCATGGCACGATACTCAGCTTTAGCATAAGAATGAGTAACAACGGTTTGCTTCTTGCTTTTCCAAGAAATAAGAGAATTATCAAGAAAAACACAGAAGCCAGTTACCAGCCCAATCGACATTTGAATAGGCTCGAAGCTCCAATGAGGAGGAGTAGGAGATTAGTAAACTCTGATGCAAAGTACCTCAAAGATAGCGGATGATGTGAAGTACAACTGGCCTAGTGAACCGTGGTAGGAAAAGAAACAAACTGACTGACTGACATGAACAACATATTCAATATTAGGCCTGTGTAACAATAAGATAAACCAAGCTCCCAATAATAGCACGATATAATGTAGGCTTAGACAATGGAACTCCATCAGAAGAAGAGTAATGAATATTAAGCTCTAATGGAGTCTCAACTGTTCTAGAATCGGTGAGGTGAGCTTTATGAATTACATTGAGAGAGAAGATAACCTTTAGTGGAATAGGCTACCTCAATACCCAAAAAATAACGAAGAGGACCCAAATCCTTCATCTCAATGTGGTCTTTCAACTGTGATTTCAACAACACTATGCCTAACTATATCATCACCAGTAAGGATCATATCGTCAACATAGAGTAAGAGAATAATATAGGCTGCAGAGGTAGATCGAATAAAAAGGGCTAAATCATGATCACTAGCATGAAAGCCCAAGTCACAGATGACAGTAGAAAACTTATCAAACCAAGCTTTAGGAGCCTATTTGAAACCATACAATGCCTTCTGTAATTTGCAAACCTCCCCTTGGTTATGAGGGAGACCAGGAGGAGGAATCATGAAAACTTCTTCAATCAAGTCCCTATAAAGAAAGACATTTTTGACATCCATCTGAGAAAGACTCCATTGACGAACAACAACCACTGCAATTACTGTGCGAACTGTAGTCATCTAGGCAACAGGGGCAGAGGTGTCCTCGTAATCAATACCATACTCCTGAGTAAATCCCTTTGCCACCAAACGAGCCTTGTATCGTTCCACATAGCCATCTGATCTAGTATTGATCCTATACACCTACTTACAACCAACGACATGTTTATTCGGAAGGCAAGGTCACCAACTCCCAGGTGCCAGTCTTATGCAAAGCAAAAAGCTCTTCATTCATAGCCTATTGCCAAAGAGGTTCAAGAACAATGCCCTTATAGGAGGTGGGTTCAGAAAGAGAATGAATAGAAGATAAGAAAGAATAATAGTAAATAGAATAACAAGAATTAGAGAAACCAAACTTATTAAGACACTTACGAAGACGCTGAGGATAGCAAGGAGTAGGATCCATGTGGGTAGAATTTGATTGGGAGTCCGTAGAGAGAGGCATAGGAGTTGTACCTGCAGAAGAAACAATTATATTCCTGCCAAAGTAAGTATGAAAAATAGGACGAGCAATAGAAGGCTTTGTAGAACGAGATACATCAGAAACTGTCACATCATGGACATAAGAATCGGAAGAGACAACATCAGGAAAATGGTTTATATGAATAAGATTAGAATGGTGCAAAGTGGTAGAACTAGAAGGAATAGAAAAAAAAGGAATATGCTCCATAAAAACATGACGAGAGATAGTTTGTGAGCAACAGGATTATAACAATGATACCCTTTTTGTCCCTCGCCATAACCAAGAAAGACACACAATGTAGAACGGGCATCGAGTTTGGTATGAGCAACTTTAGGAAGAAGAACAAAACATGTATATCTGAACACACGCAAGGAGAAATAATTAGGAGGCTTGCCACATAATCTCTCAAAAGGAGAGATGCCGGAAGTAATGATAGAAGGGATACGATTAATAAGATGAATTGCAGTAAGAACAACTTCTCCCCGAAAAGTACTAGGAACACTAGTTGAAAGCAGAAGAGAACGAGCCGCCTCCATAATGTGCCTATGCTTACGCTCAGCCACACCATCCTGTTAAGGAGTATCTACACACGATGATTAAAGAATAGTGCTAGTAGATTTCAACAAGTCGAGAAAGGGAGTAGAAGAATACTCTCCTCCTAAATCACATCTAAAGAATTTAATAACAAAAGAATACTGAGTACGTATCATAGCACAAGAAGTAGAAAATATAGAAAGAAATTTAGATCGACGCTTCATAAGATAAACCCAGGAACAAACGAAACATAATATTTAGATCCTCCTTTTGTGGAAAGAGGTGCAGGGCCTCATACATTAGAATGAACAATGTCAAATGGTGCAACAGAAACAGTAGAACTTTTATTAAAGGGAAATGTTGTAAATTTTGCAATTCTGCGTCCTCTATAATCAGAAATATCATGACTATCTAAATTTCCCAGACTACCAGTAGAAACTAAAAAATGTAAACGACTACTAGAAATATGACCAAGACGTGAATGCCATAAATAGAAATTAGACGACTTTGGACTCAAATGAAAAGAAGCTAAATCGACTAGAAAAAGCAGCAACAACAGGAACATGCAACTCCTCTAACACATACAGTCCACCTTATCTACGGCCTGTCCTAATCAGCTTCTTGGACCGAGGATCCTGCACAACACAACCAAAAGAAGAAAAATTGACTAAAAAACCTAGAATCAAGCAATTGACTAACAAAGATCAAATTTAAAGTGAGCTGAGGAATATAATAGACATCAGAAAGTGATAACTGGGGAGAAACAATAGATCCAATGCATGCCAAGGACATATGAGTGCCATTGGCAACAAGGACAGAGACAGAAGGGGGAGAAAGAGTAGATACAAATACAGAAGAATCACTAATCATGTGATGAGTAGCATCTGAGTCAAAAACCCAAGTGGTTCAAGAAATACCTGAAGGCCCTGAGGAGAAGGAACTTGTAAAAGGAGTGACAGAAAGGGCATTAGGCGGATGAGTAGAGAGGAGCTTCCGCAACTGCTTAGCGATTAAAGACAGAGAGGGAGCTGATGAAGAGCATTCATCTACTGGAGGGGCAACGGTGGCAGTGGGACGATCCCTACTGCGAAAAGACTGTTGCTGTGGTTCGTGCAATCTTTTATTCACTAATCTAGGGCATTGGGCCTTCAATGACCATTCTCAATGACAGAAACTACACTCATCAACACCAACTCGGACTCTTTGCCTATGTTGTGCTAGATTGGAGCTTAGGTGGAACAACTAACATTGTCTGTGTAGGTAGAGGAAGAAGACCCTTTTCTAGAAGGGCCTTGAGACGCACCTCCTCGGTTAGGAGCTCGTTTACCACCAAATCAACAGAAGGAAGAGGACTACGATGAAGAATAGAACCACAAAGGCCCTCAAAGTCATCTCTCAGTGCCATAAAAAATTGGACTAACCTTTGTTCCTCTCTATATGTATGATATAAATCAAAAGAACTCAACCCTATAGGCTCGATAAGTGCCAACTGATCCCAAAATCCAGTCATAACTGAGTAAAACTCTTGTATACTCTTATCACCCCGTCGTACAACTCGGATATCAATGCTCTAATTGATACCTCTTGGTGAAGTTGGATTGCACAAATAACTTGGACAAAT